>JBBBDQ010000817.1:575000-755000 GCA_037127315.1 Ascarosepion bandense | reverse complement strand
TTTGTGGACAGTTTTGATCCTCTAATGTGGCGAATTGCTACGATTTTTCGCTTCCAAGGACAAACAGGAGAATCAAAGAACAGTGTAATCTGTTCTGTTTCGTTCTGTAATTATTTTCAGTTACACAGATGAGGTGTTTCTTGCCTTTCACCTAATCTGTCAAAAAATAGTTATACTTACGTGGCCCTCAGAAAACTAAACTCTCTATGGCTTACAACAATGTTCTATTCTTTAGAGCAAAATAATTTGAAAGAAATGTTCTGAAGAAAGTAGCAACTGGAAAAAAACATTTATACTTAAAATAAGCGAGTTGAAATTTTTACGAGACATGAGGAAAGACGGCTTTGAAAACTTAATATTCCCAGGACGGGAAGGACTTATCAAATGTTAATGAATGAATGCAAGCGGAGACAAAGAATGATGGTAAAGCGTCAAGAATTGGTTAACGCTACAAGGGAAAGAAAGTTGCAGAGAAACATGTTCGCCCACGTCCTGAAAGAACACGGCACATAAATAATGAGGAAATGATTACCTCATCATAGTCCAGATATTGAATGGAAGCATTGTACACACAGAAGGGTCACCGTTATTTATGCTACATATCCTCACAATATGCCCCTCTAATTTTCTTGTACACCCTTATAATAACCTTATTCCGTAACCACTACCTTGAGTACCTCTTGAATGATTAAAAAAGCGCATAAAATTTCAACGAAAACGAACTAGGAAACTAAAATATAATGAAACAAGAAATCGAAGAGTGGATTTCTTGTCGCAAAACCATTCATATTTTAGGCACGAAATTGATTCCTCTGGTCTCAGTAGCGAATATCTATTTGAAATTTTTAAAAAGTCATTTCACGCCAAGCAATGCAGTAAATCCATTAGGGGTTCAGTTAAGTTCCATACGTGATACACGCTTGGGCGATCATGTCTCGAAAGAGACATGACTGACTGGGCAGAAGATTATTCTGCAGTAGACTGGTTGCTGACCAAGGCTATAGAACCCAATCTGCCCTGTTATTTAACCCATAACTGGAAGGAATGGATGGATTAATACCTTTCCCAAGGGTATTTGCGCGTAAGTGAATGCAATGAGTTCAGCTAGAATTCGAACTCGGCTCCCAGATTTCTCGTTCCGAGCCGATATCCAATGCACCACAACGCACATCACCACAATGGGTTAATAAGCGTGAATGAATCAGAAAAATAAAGATATTAAGGAGCGAGAACAATAAAAAAGGAATTAATAAGACAAGATAGCGACTGATATTGCATTCAGTCTTTTGAAGATCATAGTTGACTGGGTATAAAGATGCCGAAATAAAGTTCCACAAGTGAGAAGTGCGATAGAAGAACTTTTTAGTATTTGACAATACTTCTCAGATGAGGTAGTATTTTCACTATTCGGACTACTGTCCGAATCTTTACTACCATGCTTACGACGTTTCGGCCGTTGGGTGCTAGAAATTTCGAACCGGACCCTTTATTATGATCACTGAGGTATACCATTCTCATTCCTTGTGCGAAGTCACTTCTGGTAGTCATGAGTTATCTCCCTTTAACTTAACTCTCCAAATTATTTAAGTATCACTGCTGTAGAATGGTATTAACACTTTGGGTCAAGTCACTGAAACTAAACAATATCTATATCTACTGGGCTAAGTGTCTTAAGTATACCCCAGTTATCGTAATAAAGGGTTCGGTTCGAAATTCCTAGTACCTGAAGAAGGCTGGAGCGTACAACGGCCGAAACATGGCAGCAAAGGTGAGGACAATAGTTCGAATAATGTAAGTAGTATAAGAAACTTTTAGCATAGAATTTAGGTCTGCATCTAGCTATTTCAACTGTAAAATGATGAGACCTTGCTGCCAATCTAGTAGTGTGTTTAAAATTATAAAGTAAAGGTACTATAGAGAACAATTATCATGCAAGTATTTATATATAAAACAAAGAAAAGCACATGGAAGCTACATTACGACTGTTGAAAAAAAAAACTGAAGCCAATATGACAAACCAAAGACCAATAACATTGCAGTTTTTTATTTTATTTTATCGAGAATCTCTAAATATATAGCTAAAGCACCAAACCATATGTGGCAACAATAATCAAAGCAAGGACGAATAATAAACTTGTAAGTGTGCATGATTGATTCTGGAGAGAAAAGTTGTCTAACACGACACAGGGAACAAACTGTCCTAGTAGCGAACCTAGCAATTGATTTAATCTTTGCACTTCATGTCAGCAGAGAACGTTAGCCCGAGAAGGCTCAACGAGCCACACTCGTGGGGGTCAGCGTCAGCCATATTCAAAGAAAGCAGAAAGTGGCTTCTCAGATGAGTAATAGAGAACAGTTTCGTTTTGGAGGCATTAAAATTAACAAACCATTTCTTACACGCATTATGAGGGGAGTAGCAGTATAGTCCGGCGTTGCTCTGGTGTAATGAAAGCTTTAAAGTTAATCCATGGTCGTGGAGCTCAGACTCTTTGGACGTTGGCACAAAAGACTAAAAAGCAATAGCTGTTTCCAGTTAAAGCGAAACCGTAGACTAAAAGAAAAATGAATGGATGTAAAACAAATTTTGTTTACCTGGTATCGATATCAAATAAGTTTTTTTCGTCGTAAACTGAATTTTGAAGGCTAAATAAGTCCTCTGAGTAAATGGTATCATGGCTGAGACTAAGAACTACAATTATACCTACTTAGAGCCAACCCGAAGCAAAAACTAAAATAAAAGGGCTGAAAAAAAAAAACACATACAGACATACAGGCAGATAAACAGACATACACACACAAACATCTTGCCTTTTATATATATATATTATCGATTTTCTGCACTATTGTAAGAACTGCAACCTTGAAACTTCTGAATATCCTTTCTTATGTCTTTGTCTATGAGTATATCAAATTTGATTAAAATCGGGCCACTCCTCCTATAACCCGAATTTTTCAATTATCGATTTTCGATATTTATCGGGGGTACCTCGACACAAAACCTAGCTAAGAACACTCTCAGACGCTTATAGTACAACTGTGTAAATTTTCAAGAAAATCGGTTCAGCCGTTTCGGAGTCTATAGGTAACGGACACACACATACATAATTACACACACAGAGAGACAAAGTTCCGTTTATAAATAAGTTTAGATTAGATTAGATTAGATTAGATAGTTACATCTGCATCCTTACAAAATCCAATTCGTACAACAACAACAAAAAAAAATCCAATAGATTATGTATCTGTATGTTCGTTTGGGAATTAAAAGATTGACACTTTAAAACTGATGTTTTATATAATTTTTTTATTTGACATCGTGAAAAACGCAGTGCCTTGAAATCCAACGTAAGCTAAGGTGACTTTGATACTGTTCAGTATTTTGAGTGGGCTTATTTTAGACGCGGACGATCGAAAGGCCCTTTGTTACGTTCTCACTCCGCGGACTCACTTATTGTTGCTACTGCTATTTTTAACTCTTTTACGCATCATTGGCACAAATAGACATTTAACAAAGAAAACGTCTCAGTGGCCGTTATAGATCATGAGCAACGGCTTAACTTATCTCGACGAATTTAGCAGCTAACGAATAAAAAAGAAAATTTTATTCCTCATCTGAAAACCCTAAATGCAAGGTACGAAATGGTGGCCACTTACCATATGTTATTTTTCATAATTGATTGAATAAAATTCTATTTAATGATCTTCATTATTGCCTAGTGTGACGGACGGTAAAATGCATTTGGCAGCAAGGCCTCTGATCAAGGAGCGCAGAACCACCTTTTGATTACTAACCCGGGGTGGTATCAGCTATGGGCAAATAGTGAATCTCCAACCAAAAACAAAACACTATGAAAAGTGCTGTGGATCTTCGTCGCCAATTTGTTGTGGAGAAACTTTGAGGCAAAGTTGTAGTAACCGGTTTGATCGGAAGCAAGACACAGAACACAGGAGGTAGGTTCAAAACAGTGTATTAGTATAACAAGAACATATGTACAAGGAAAGTGTTAGTAATCAGTAAGTAGAAATAAGTAAGTCCGAACGGTACAGTTAAGCTGCATATTGCCTGAATCGTAGCTGGCTTTGACTGCCGTACTTGACTGCCTTCCGGAAGTCACGCAAATAATTATATATAGTAAGAGGAAGAGTCCATCCTTTGTAGAAGAACACCATAACAGGAAGTATAAAAGTACATTTTTATAGTAAAAATTCTAGCAATACATATTGATAGCAACATTACCAAGAGTACAATTTCAAAGCAAAATGACCAGTAATGTGTTTTCTAATATAATTACTAACAATACATTTTATAGCGAAATGACCAACAATACTTTTTATCTGTAGTTGGAGGCATGCAACTGCGTTCAACATATTAGGGCCTTGAATAAGTTCTCGCTGTTTTCTAACAGATGGCGTTCCCAGAACTGCGTGCGTGTAGTTTCAGATGGTAACTTATAGATAAGTAAGTACTATAAGCAAGCTTGAAATTGTATGTCGTTTCGCCGAAGTGTAAACAACTTTGTTTTTTATAGCGTTAAACATGTCGGATTTCGTGCTAAAGAAAGTGTATTTTCGGGGAATTTTACTGCACTACTTTATTCAAAGGAAATTTGCAGCTGATGCACACGGAATTTTTGTTGAGACCTACGGCGACCATGCTCTGTCGGAAACAACGGGCAGAGATTGGTTTAGACGCTTAAAAAATAATGATTTTTATGTTGAAAATAAAGAACGCCGAAAAAGGCTGAAGACAAAGATTTGGAGGTATTACTTCATGAAGACTCATGTCACGCACAAGCTAAACTTGTAGAATCATTAGAAGTTGATCATACAACAGTTTCGAAACCTTTGAAAGCATTAGGAACGATTCAAAAGCAAAGACATTGGATGCCATACAAAATGAAGCCAAGGGACACTGAACAGCGTCTTGTTACGTGTGAACAGCTGCTTCATCGGCAAAAAAGGAAAGTATTTTTTATTCTTTTGCATCATATGTTAATCAGCAATAAAAAGTGAATGCACTACGATAACCCTAAGCATAGAAGACCGGTCATACATTGGCGGCAAAACCGAATATCCATGGTTCGAAACTTCGGCGTTAAATAACTTGCCGCTAAACAAAATCAACTAACCAAATCAATTATTAAAGAAAGATAAATTAGTAATTGTTTCCACTTAAGGAGTAAAGACACTTAAACCGCGCCGTAACATTCGCGATACAATATGTCTCCAGGTGCGTGTTTTTAATAAAAGAGGTCCTATTATTTTTGTCGACCCAGAGTCAAGTTGAAAAGTCTTTAAGCGACGCATTATTACTTGCATGCATGCATATATACACGTGTTTTTGATTTTTTGGAAGTTGTCCTACCAAACCCCAGCCTCTTCAGTGTCGTCATCAAAAACGCGTGTTAGGTGTAATGTTACACAAAATTCTGGCGTTACTCACGTCGATAATAGGTGCGGCGGGCATAAATGTCTTTAGCGGGTGGGCCAAAGATTAGTATTAGAAAATTAGCGTCTTCTTTTTTGGGGGTAAAACTAAAGTTTTCGAAATTCTTGCAAAAATCAAATTGTCAGATTTTAATGAAATTTTCAGGACTTATTCCCAAAGGAATGAAATTATTTTTGATTTTTTTTTTAAATCTTGGTAAAATATTTATATTTTTGTTTTACATCTGTTACCCCAACTTATTTTTTTTAATTTCAAGATCTTCGCATTTCTATTAGTTAAAAGTAGGACTTCTTTGGGAACTTAAATATTCAATTTGTTTTTGCCAAATACAAACACTATTTACCGAAAATCTGCTCTGAATCGTAAAATAAAAGAATCTAATATAACTGTGACATTAATTTTCTACATACAACGCGTGAAAGCACGTGCAATACCCTGCTCTCTACAGCCACCCCTAGCGCCACCAACAGCTTTTGTCACTGGACAGAAGTGTCCGTCACCTGCGATTTTTTTTTCTTTACAACTGCGAGTTAATTGCTTGCTTTTGATCGTTAACCAATACGGAACGCGCTCGTAGCGTCCGTTATTCATGACGAAGAATATCTTTCTCTTTCGCTCAAATGCTCCTAGAAAAGTTACGGATCTATTTCTTTTCATCACTTGTCAGTAAAATTTAGTTAGAAAAGCTTTTAGTTGCTTTTATAAATAAGATATATTAAGTGCACTGTTGGCTTTGGAAAGTTGTTTTTTTTTTTGTTTTGTTTTTTCGATAAGTAATTAATTTTTACAAGAATTGTATAAATTCTTTTAAGGTTTTAATTATAAAAAAAATTAAGCTTTAAATGTTAAAATTCTATATTAATTTCAGCCCTTTTGATGATATTAAGTAAATACTACACATTTATAAACGTGATGTGTTTTGTTTTTTTATGCAATTATGGTCGGCCATACACAACATTATCAAAAAATAAGAGTGATGATTATTGTAAAAAGACCAAATCTCAAAAATTTAATCAAACATTATATAGCGGAGAATATTTTTCTAAATCTTTAAAATTACTGAATACTTTAATTTTTTTAAAAAGACGCTCACATCATTTTCTTCAATTATGTTTTACAGATAAAGTCTCCGAAGAACAATATTACACCTGTCATCATCTTGACAAACACGTCGACACAGCTACTGTCGGTTAAAAACAGAGATATTATTGGATTAAAAAAATGTATTTCTGCGATATTTTAAACTTAAAGTAAATAATATTTGTTTCAAATCAGATTAATAATACTTTAATCAACTAATAGTCTTCAAATATAATTCTAGAAAATTATATTTTATTTTTAAAAGATTTTTTTAAAAGAATTACAGTACGACGAAAAAATACTAAAAAAAAAGCAAATATTCTTCTAGTTAAATTAGATTTTGAAATACAGCAAAGTATTTTTCTTACTGGAAATATTAAATATAATTTATTAGCTTGAAATTAAAACTAAAATAAAAGCTCCAAGAAAGAGTTTCCATTTAAAAAAAAATAATTAAAAAAAAAATAATTAAAAAAATCAGGCATAATATATATATATATATATATATATATATATATATATATTGTGGACAAATGTAACTTAATACAATTATGAGTAGAGAAGGGATACTGCATAAATTTTCATAGTGGTGGTGATATCTCTGTCTTAAAAATCAGTTTTCTGACAAGATTTGTTTATTTATTATAAAATTTTCAGTTTACGAAGAATTTATCACACATCTAAATTAGATTTGTAGAGGAAATATCCAAACTTCATTTGTATTTCTAAGTATTTTCGATGTGTCAGTAGTTTTTTTTTTTCAGTACAAGAAGGGGAAATCGACGAGCCGATTTCAATTTCCGGTCATCTCTATACCTTTCACTTTCGCTTAAATGCCCCTGAGAAAGGTACGGATCTATCTCTTCTAATGACTGGTCAGTTAAATAACAGAAAAGACTGAGTGGCAACCAGTCACAGTCAATTCCAAAACCGTGGAGAAAGCAACGAAAAATAAATTCCCTATTTCGCTAGAAACAAAGAAGAGAGTACTTGATTGCTATGTAATGTCAGTTCTTCAATATAGCAGTGAATGATGGACAATATCATCAAAGATGAAGGAAAAACTTGAATCAACTGAACTGTGGTTCTACAGAAGGATGCTACGGATATCATGGATCAAGCATGTGAGCAATGATGAGATTTTGGAAAGAAGGAAAACAAAAAGGAAATTAATACAGATCATCAGGAGGAGACAGCTGAAGTTCCTGGGACACGCAGTGAAGAAGGGGGGTTGAAGAACCTGATACCAACAGGCCAGATTCAGGGAAAAGAGACAGAGGAAAGCAGCGGATAACATATTTGAAAGGCCTGAGCAGGTGGATGACAGAACGAGGTTGCGTCGTGTAACAGGAGAAAGAACCACCATGGATAGAGAGAGGTGGAAAGTCATAGTCGCCCACGTCCTAAAAGGACAAGGCACATAGAAGAAGAATATTTTCCATGAAGGCATGAGAATTCACAAATAAGGTGCATGCATGTGAGTGCGCGCTCACGCACGTCGCGTTACTGCTGCATTCGTACAAATCTGGGAAAATGTATGGATCCATTTCCTCTTCAACTGGATGGAGGTTAATAGCAAGATAGACTGGGTTTAAAGCCATTTAGTGACGGGGAATTTTTTTTTTATAATTTCATTCCACGCAAGAAGAATAAAGCCATTAAAATCTGATTGTGGGAGAATATGAGTGTTATGGTGAAACACACTTATTCTATAGTGAATAGACTCTCTCACCTAATTTAAGTAGAAGTAGTAAGAGGAACGAGTGTCAGTCGGTGCTGAACGATAGTAGTCGACAGTTAGTCGAATACGAAAGTAGTCAGCGACCTGGCAAGATTACATTGCGTAATACATATTATATCAAGATCCTAACGTTTTGTACGTCAAACTTATTAGGACCGACATTAGCATAAATACTAGCCTCCACTGCGAAAATAACTCAACATGAGAAAAATACTATTAAAGAGAGAGAACAATAGAAAAACAAGAATTAAGATAGAAGATAACGATTGACATTGCATATAAATTTTTAAAGATTAAAATTGACTGGAAAGCAAGAAGTCGGAAGCGAGAAATCCGAGAAAAAGAACCTGAAAGAATAGAAATCACGGTTACAGCTAGCCATTTCAATTGCAAAATGATAAGACCTTACTGCTTGTCTAGGAGCATGCTTCAATTCATAAAGTATCAATACCAAAGAAGAAAGTTAATCAGAATAATTGCCATGAAAGTATGTATTTAAAGAAAAGTAAAAGGGAAACTACGTTACAGCGGTGAGAAAGTGACTGGACTCTACGTACCAGGTCAGGGCTAATAACATTGCAGACTTTTTAGATTTTAACAAGAATCTCTAAATATATAGCAGGAGCTCAAGACAGTATGTGGCAGCAATATTCAAAGCCTGACGAATGGTTGACTTAAATTATGGCGAGAAAATTGCCTAGCATATCCTTATCATATTTACATATCTATATGTCTACCATTTGTCCATGCTTAGAATATTGCTGCCACATATGGTCCGGTAAAAAATCCAAAGAAGAATCAGCAATATTATTGGCCTTTTTCTGGCGTCTCGCTTTCGGTCACTTTCCAACCGCCGTAAGGTCGGTGTTTCTGTGACTTTTCTATAAATACTATCAGGTAATTGTTCGGTTGAGGTCTTCGCTATAGTACCTCGATTTGTATTTTAATTTAAACCCAGTACTAGACTGGCGCCGACATCTCATTATACAGTTAAGCTGGCTAGACAGAACCGTAAATTCTATGACAACAGTTTCTTTTTTACACTTCTCGCTTATGGAACTCCCTTCCAGCTCCATGCTTTCCAGCCAACTTTAATCTGCAAAAAATTTAAATGCAAGGTCAATCGCTCACTACTGTCCTCAGGATTACTTTTTCTTCCCGCTCATTATTAATGTTTCTGTTCCACATCCCCTTGTGTCTTAATGGCATTATTACCTTGCATGGGGTGACATTGACTAAGAGAATAAAAAAAAAAGAAGCACGAGACACGGAGCCAACTTTCCTAGCAGCAGACCTAGCAATTGATTATATGTAAGAAAGTTTTTTGTTTAAAACATCTCTTGTCATTATTGCAAACGTTAAGGTTAGAAGTACCATTAAGGAAAGATTTGATTAGCTTCGTGTTTAATTTATAAGTAATTTAAATATATGCGTCTCATAGGTGCGTTTGGGTGGGGGAAGCAGCGTAATGTTTAAAGGCTCAGCTCGAATTCCGGTCGAAATCGTTATATTCACTTTCGCGCAAATCCCCTTAGAAAGGTATAAATCCTTTTATTCTCCCCCTCAGCTATGGATTAAATAACAGGACATACTAGATTTTGTGGTTGTCAGTGAGGAAGGCAATATAAGAAAGACAAATATGAATTCAAAACCCCATGTAGCCCTAGCATGGTACACATGTAAGCAGTAACTATGGTCCGCTCAGGATAGCTGCAATACAAACCACATGTGCGCTGTGGCTGTTGAAGCATAAATAGACTGATGGGCTTGCGTGAAAACAAGCAGCCAGGTTGAGAAATCACGTGATTAATCGCTGCTGATGATGATAATTTTGTATATGTGTATGCGAGCGCTGTTGTCGGCTCGAGAATTGAACAAAACCTTTATTAAATTTACACTGTTCATATCGAGGAATATCTCGACTTGTTCTTTATTTAGTACTTTATTTAGAACTGCTCAGCTATTGTTTGTTTGTTTTTTCCATAGAGTCCAAGTCTGTAGTACTCTGTTAAGAAACTGAACGCATATTATCATCAAATTCATGAACCAACACTTTAATCCACTAGGCCAGAGGTTCCCAAACTTTTTAGAATCGTCACCCACTATTCATGACCACAGTTTATGGCGACCCACTCAAATTTACTGAATTTTCACATGAAAGAAAATAAAAAAAATATTATTTATATGAATATGTGAAAAATGATTTCCTTTTTACGATGACGAATGATTAAATTGAGAGTATAACCAACTCTAATTCGTTAAGGTCGTAAAAAAAAACATACTACTGATAAAACAAGAGCCTGGCAATGTTTCGGACCATCTCAACAGAGAGTTTAATCGAAGATAATGGGTAATTCTAGTATAACTTTTGACGATCCACTACTTCAGCGAACAACATAGTCCCAAAGGAAATCAGACGCAGAAGGAAAAACGAGTGGATGACCGAAGAGATCCTCCACATGATGCAAAGGAGACAAAAAATAACGCCAAGACATGGAGCAGAGTACAAAAAACTTCACAAGGAGATAAGGAACAAATGCAGACAAGCCAAAGAGGAATGACTCAACAACAAATGTGCAGAAGTAGAGAGACTGAGCAGGAACAACAAAGCAGAAATGCATAAAGAGATAAGAGAACTGACAGGATAAAAAACCTGCTCCTCAACAGGATGCATAAAATCCAAGGAAGGGACAATCATATTAGAGAAAGAGAAAATACTCCATCGATGGGAAGAATATATAAAGGATCTCTTTTGCGACAAGAGAGAACAACCGAGAATACACAAGGAGATGGATGGACCGGAAATACTAAAATCCGAAGTGGAAGCTGCAATGGCCAAAATGAACAGAAACAAAGCACCTGGTCCAGATGGCATAGTGATAGAGCTGCTGACAGCCTTAGAAGAATATGGCATAGAAAAGATTACCGACATAATAAACGAAATTTATAGCAGCGGAATAATACCAGACGACCTATGCAAGTCTATATTTATAGCTACACAGAACTATCAGCTTAATGAGTCACATTACAAAACTGATTGTCAGAATCCTGATGAATAGAGCTAGAAGCAGAATCAGGCCAGAGATAGGGCAGGAACAGTGCGGGTTCGTCAAGGACACTGGAACAAGGAACGCCATATTCATGATTAGGATGCTCTCTGAAAGGGCATTGCAAATGAAGAAAGACTTGTACCTATGCTTCATTGATTACGCGAAGGCATTCGACAAAATACGACACAAAGAATTGATGGAGATGCTGGGCAATCTCGACATTTTCGGCAAAGACATAAGAATAATCAAGAATCTCTACTGGCAGCAAACGGCCTGCATACGGACAGGTAACGACCTCAGTAGATACACAAAGATAGAAAAAGGCATAAGACAAGGATGTGTCTTTTCACCGGATTTGTTCAACCTATACAGCGAGAATATTTTGAGGACCCTAGATGACACGCCAGGATTTGTTATTGGAGGCCACAACCTGAACAACAAAAGATATGCGGACGATACAGTGCTGATTGCGGACACGGAAAGGAAACTACAAGACCTCATACAGAAAGTAGCAGTGGAGAGTGACAAGAAGGGACTACAAATAAACTTTAAGAAAACTGAGTGCATGGTCATCAGCAAAAGATACAACCCAAAATGCCAAATACAGGTGGAGGATAACAGAATCAAACAAGTACAAGAATTTAAATACCTAGGAAGTGTTCTAACAGGAGATGGAAAGTGCGACACGGAGATCCGAAGACGAATTGGCAGAAGATGAGCAAAATACTAACACACAGGAAAATCTCAATAGAAACGAAGAAAAGAGTTCTAGACGTGATGTCAGTTCTTCAATACGGCTGTGAATGCTGGACAATATCATCGAAAATGAGGACAAAACTGGAAGCGGCCGAAATGTGGTTCTATAGAAGGATGCTACGGATATCGTGGACTGAACATACAAGCAACGACGAGGTGTTAGAAAGAATGGCAACAAAAAGGAAATTGATGCTGAGCATCAGGAAGAGACAACTGAAGTTCCTGGGACATGCAATGAGGAAGGAGAGCCTGGAGAACCTGATACTGACTGGACAGATAGAAGGAAGGAGAGACAGAGGAAGGCAGCGGATAACATATTTGCAGGGACTGATCAGGTGGATGACGGAACGGGGGTTGCCAGGAGCAACAAGAGCAAACATACTAAGAGCCACAAGGGATAGGGAGACGTGGAGAGCCATGATTGCCTACGTCCTGAAGGGACAGGGCACATAGAAGAAGAAGAACATTTCGCTTGCGATCTTCCAGTGGTTCGCGACCCATAATTTGGGAAATCTGCACTAGACTATTGTCCCGTGAGACAATTCTGAACCGAGAACTAGGAGCTTTAAGCCTATATGTAAATGTCAATTTTTACCATACTATTGTGTTTTTTAAAACACAGGCCGATTTAACAAGTCAGTGCTCCTGTTTTTCTCTAGTGTATATCAATCTGGTAAATTTCGTGTATTTTTCTCTCCTCTGTCTTAACATTCAACTCCATAAAGGTTCATATGCCGCTATTGATATATTGTCTGTTTTGTTCTTTTTTAACTTTCAGCGTTAGACGACGACCTTGTGGGAGAAATACTTTGCAGCCAGTGTTAACAACAGATAAAACGTTACAAGTCCGTCGCTATACTATTTTCGGTGAAAATATTAAGATTTGCTTCACTATTTAGTTCCAGCATTTCAAATTTTTGCTGCTAAGACATGACATGCTTCTTCTACGGAGTCGAATCACTCATTTCTCCCGTATTCCAAATGTAACGAGAAAGTTCCATGCAGACCGCTTCCCTCTCTCAGAAAACTCTAACTTTGTGAAGCAGACTCAACTCGAATGAGGACTTCCTTGAACATGATCATCTTAACATTTTCAAGTAAAGTATGAATAGTTATCCATCCTCCTTATCCTCATAGTCTACACTTCCTACCACCTCTTCTCTCAATCATATCTTAAATCAGTCTCCATAACTATTTTAACAGTAATCCTTCACCTTAGGTGGCTCTCGAGCCCTGTATTTGGTGAAAATTGGTATTAAAATATTATTCTCGTGGTGGGGTTTGAAAAAAAAAGGAAAGTAAAAATGTCATCGCAGCTGAGAAAGTTCAGGATGCACATCGTCTGGAACATTATGATCGGTATAACTAAAATCAAATTACTCGTCCGTATTCGTCATGAAATAGTGATATTTCACTTTAGACTTTTAATCAACAAAAGGATGGTCGGAGAGTCGATTGACCATAACGTGTTGTTGGAAACAACAAGTGTAGGGATAATAGATAGTGGTAAAATAAAGACAAAACTTCTCAGTAAAGATTAATGTCGCAAAGATGGAAAAATGAAAGATACATTTAAAATATTTGCACCAAATCCATTTTCTGATATTTATCCTACTACTCTCCTCCGCTCATCGTACGGCAGCCATTATTCTGTCAAATACAGATTCATCTGTGCTGGAGAATTGCAACGATTCTTTTACATAATCGATTCTGGCGGTTTAGGTTGAAATATGGTGTGTGAAATGGCGACAAAACAATAAAAATAATAAAATTGAAAACGATATAAACTTAGAGTATGAAACCAAGAGAATGTGAAATTGCCAAACCAAGGAGTTCTTAACGCGTTTGCTTGGCAGAGAATAAACAATCACAAAAGCACTGAATGCATAAGTCTGCGGGATGTAGTCTGATATCCAATACGTGCAAAATCAGCTTATAATATTCAATAAGCTGTGCAAAAAGGATGCTGCGACAGCTGCTATATAATAATAATAATAATAATAATAATCTATTGCCGAGGAATGGTTCAGAAGCCGATTTCACAAACTATTAGTATTATTAATGGGCGCTCCACACTTGTGGTTGTGTACCAGACAAACTAAACTTGTGCAAATAAGACAAGAAAAAAAACAGAAAAGAAAAAGTAAATAATAATAATAATAATAATAAATACTTGATTTTCTTTCAAGATTATTAACCATTTTTGTGTTATTTAAAACCGAAACATATTTTGGATTCTAAGTTCTTTTGTAAGTGAATATTTTATTAACAATTACATTTTTTAAATACACTATTTAACCCTTTGCTGTTCGAGGGGGACAAGATGGAAATGAAAATGAAAAGGTAGACAAAAAGGAAAAAAGAAAACCAAGAAGAAATAAACAGACGAAAGAAGAAAAAAATAGACAAAAGAAGGAGGGGAAAAAATAGACAAAAGAAGGAGGGGAAAAAATAGACAAAAGAAGGAGGGGAAAAAATAGACAAAAGAAGGAGGGGAAAAATAGACAAAAGAAGGAGGGGAAAAAAATAGACAAAAGAAGGAGGGGAAAAAATAGACAAAAGAAGGAGGGGAAAAAATAGACAAAAGAAGGAGGGGAAAAAATAGACAAAAGAAGGAGGGGAAAAAATAGACAAAAGAAGGAGGGGGAAAAAATAGACAAAAGAAGGAGGGGGAAAAAATAGACAAAAGAAGGAGGGGAAAAAATAGACAAAAGAAGGAGGGGGAAAAATAGACAAAAGAAGGAGGGGGAAAAATAGACAAAAGAAGGTGGGGAAAAAATAGACAAAAGAAGGTGGGGAAAAATAAAATAAACAAAAGAAGGAGGGTGGGGAAAAATAAAGACAAAAGAAGGTGGGGAAAAAAATTAGACAAAAGAAGGAGGGTAAAAAATTAAACAAAAGAAGGAAAAGTAAAATAAACAAAAGAAGGAAAAAAGGAAAAAATTAGACAAAACAAGGAAGGAAAAAATTAGACAAAAGAAGAAGGAAAAAATTAGACAAAAGAAGAAGGAAAAAAATTAGACAAAAGAAGAAGGAAAAAATTAGACAAAAGAAGAAGGAAAAAATTAGACAAAAGAAGAAGGAAAAAATTAGACAAAAGAAGAAGGAAAAAATTAGACAAAAGAAGAAGGAAAATATTAGACAAAAGAAGAAGGAAAATATTAGACAAAAGAAGAAGGAAAATATTAGACAAAAGAAGAAGGAAAATATTAGACAAAAGAAGAAGGAAAATATTAGACAAAAGAAGAAGGAAAATGTTAGACAAAAGAAGAAGGAAAATGTTAGACAAAAGAAGAAGGAAAAAATTAGACAAAAGAAGAAGGAAAAAATTAGACAAAAGAAGAAGGAAAAAATTAGACAAAAGAAGAAGGAAAAAATTAGACAAAAGAAGAAGGAAAAAATTAGACAAAAGAAGAAGGAAAAAATTAGACAAAAGAAGAAGGAAAAAATTAGACAAAAGAAGAAGGAAAAATTAGACAAAAGAAGAAGGAAAAATTAGACAAAAGAAGAAGGAAAAAATTTGAGGAAAGAAGAAGGAAAAAATAGACGAAAAAAAAAAGTACGGAAAAAAAAAGTAGTTGTTGCTGGAATGGAAATTTTGTTTGCTTTACTCTCTCGTCTTTAGCCTCCTTCTCTGACCTGATGTACGATTTCAGTCTTTGTGACCAGAGATATTTGAACAGATAATTAACATGTTTTTTTTTAACCAACTGAACAGTTATCCAAATGCTGATGATTATAAAAATTAATCAGCTTAAATTTAACTTAAAACATTGAAAAAAAAAAAAAATTAAATTTATTTCTTTTATCGTGACACTCTTAATTTACGCTTTCTGGGTTTATTTCATGTATATAATCGTCTTGGTTAATAGTTCTTTAATTTCATAATGTATCACTTACTGGTCGCGTGAAATAAAATATTTTGGTTTATAAGCTGTGGGATTATCAACGCAAGTTAGCACTTCAATGAGGAAAAAGTGATAGCCATTACAGAAATCACGTCATTTACTGATGAGGTAGTGTTAATTTCGAAATGTCAGACTGTTTTCAAAAAAGCAATATCATAACCAAATATATATATTGCTAATGTTTCGATGAGAGTTTACATACATACAACTTATCGTTGATAAAAAGAATAGAACAGCAGAAGTGATTAACATGGCCACTTTTTTCTGTTTCGCGGAAGCGATGAATTTATTCACCTCGCCACGATATGCGACACAAAGTCATATTTACTATAATGTTCCTCACGCGAATGAGCAAGTAGTTCTGAAAATTGTCCAGCTCGCATGGTACTTTATAGTGGGTTATCCATTCTTTTCCAGTTTATAGTGGGGAGTCCGTTCTAGTGAAGGGTAGTTGTTGCATGTTAACGGAATTTGGCCTCGTTGTAGATAGCCCACTATAAGTCATAAAATGATTATAAATCAAGAAAAGCAAATTGAGTTGAAAAATAACATTTTATATATACACATATCAATTAAGGTTTTTACAATTAAAGTGATACTTGAAGTATAGGTCCAACGGACGTTTAAATGTTCATGGCAATAAAATGCTGAAAAGAGAATTAATGCTTAGGAATGTGGGAGCGCTGTAAGTAAGGAATGTCTTTGATGAGGTAAGGGAGGCTAGGATAGTAAGCCGCTTGACGTAAGTCAAGGGGGATACTGATTACACTCCTCTCTCTCTCTCTCGAGTCAGTCCGTGTGGGTCTGTCTGTCTTTGTCTGGCGATGCTTTCTGTATCGGCCTTTTATATCTTCTTTTTGGATCGCAGCAGATCATTTGGGAATTCATATCCGTATTTGATTCTGGACTTCCCATTGGCCGATAAATAAAATTCGCGTAGGCTCGCGAACTGGAAATTTAGTATTTAATTAATTTTTATTTTTCAACCGGAACATCTGCGCAAATCCGACTGCGCACCGACGACTTTTGGTCATTTATTTGCTTTTTGGTCGTGAGAGTGCGAACATCCGGTCCCTCGCTTTTGCTCGGTCGGTATCACCACAACTTCAATTGGGGAACATCTCAGGCGTCAGGAATTAAACCGAACCCAACAGGAGATATTTCACAGAGGAAATCATTCTATTTTGAAATAATAGAAACCAATGAGGTGATCGTCAGCGCCATACGTGGTACACGTTTGGGCAATCATGTTTCTTTAGAGCCAAGACTGATTAGGCAGAAGATTTTCCCGCAGTAGGTTGACATATCTTTCTGTGGTACACTGGATTTTATAGCATTGGTTGGCAACCAATCTGTCTTGCTATCTAACCTATAGCTGGAGGGAGAAGAGGTGGATTCATACCTTTCCCAAAGGTATTTGCGTTAGACGACGGTCTTGTGAGAAACGACTTCGCAGTCCGTGTCCACAACGGATATAACGAGCAAGTAATGCAACGAATTCAACTGGAATTCGAACTCGGCTCTACTGATTTTGTCATTCCGAGCCGGTATCCATTACACCCCAACGCACTTCCCTGCCCCTCTGTAACCCCCTGCGCAATAGTGGCAGTGGAATGCCTTGCTCGGAGTGAAACGATTAAAAAAAGGGGGGGGTGATAAGCGATCTCAATATACGAGTATGATTCGTCAATAATCATATATAAAATAAAAGTTAAAGATTTTGATTGCAAAGACGTCGGGTGCGATATATATTGAAAGCCGTCATTTAGCTTAGTTTAGCATAAGGTCACGAATATGGTGCACCCAATAAGAGTTAAATTCAGGCGTACTAGTTAATCAGACTAAAACTATTCTCTTTCCACGCCAAACTGCCCCTTTTATACAGAGTATTTGTTACAAAGTATGCGTTTTCAGAAAAAATATTTTAGATCATGATGTAAATTTGAAAAAATTCGATTTGCAGGTATCATATAGGTCTGTCTATCCTCAGTGGTCAGTTTTTGTTTCTTTTGTTTTTTTAAATTAAATATATTTTGTATAATGATAGTACTTTTTATATGGCCAAATAATTGTCTTGAAATTTAATCATCTTGCTGTCAGATCAAAATGACGGATACCGAAATAAAATGTACTGTTCAATGGAATTCAAAAGTTTGTCCCTAAACATAAATTCTTAATGATATTAATCAACCGATGTTTTGTATATGGATAAAGCAAGTTAATTCATTATGTAAAAGTCTGTGTAACTTTTGTTTATTGGCTTTCTTCCGCCAAGGCTATATATATATATATATATATATATATATATATAATCTTACGGAAAGTTACGAAATGGTATTAATATATATATATATATAATGCAGAGAAGGTTTTCACTGTGCAGAGTCATGCTGACTTCAAAATTTTGTGAATGCACTGTTATGATGTCTTCACGAAACTTCGAAGTCGGCATGGCTCTGCTCAGTTAAGTAACTTCTCTACATCAATCATGTTAACGCTCTGTCTTTACGCCGATATCGAGCACTTTAGAACAAAAACCTGCTTGCCAAAATATCTTTTATCAGTAAACCACTGAAAAAACAACAATGTTGGAATTAAGCATTATCACAACTCAGTACTAGATAGATAGATAGATAGATAGATAGATAGATAGATAGATATGTCGGTTTCACCCCATGCAAGGCAGTAAAGTTACTATGACAAGTGGTTACTGAGTGCGATACAATTAGGAACAGAAACATTAATAATGACTAACGGGGAGAAAAAAAAAGGAGTAATCAGGAGGATAACAGATAGCGATTTACATTGCATTTGAATTTTTGCAGATTAAATTTGGCTGGAATGTTTGGGATCGGAAAGGGGTTCCACAAGCAAAAAGTGCGAGAAAAAATATTAGCATAGAATTTAGGTTATTGTAAATTGTGATTTTTTAAAGCACAGCTTAGATGTGGCACAAGAGCAAAAACATGGGGCACCCAGTGAGGATCGAACTCACTACTTAATTGTAATGTTTCTAAAGAGACAAGTTTGCTAACCATTACACCACGTTGCTGTAAATTGATGAGATCTCGACGCTAGTGTAGCATTTCGTTTAAATTCAAGAAGTCTAGATACCATAGTAAAGAGCTCATGTAAACAATTACAATGACAGTATTTATAGAAAAGACACAGAGAGGCAACTTTATGGCGGTGGGAAAGTGACTGAAGAAGAGACGCCAGATCAAGACAAACAATAGTGATGACTTTTCGGATTTGGGGCACAAGGTAAATAGGACCATATATGGTACCAATAACAAAGAACAAGAACAAATTGTAGACTTATAGATATGTAAGACAGATTCCAGAGAAAAAAAATTGTCTTGCAAGACACGGAGCTCAAGGTACACAGCATGGACGCCGGACTATATGTGACAGCAATATTCTAAGCAAGAATGAATGGTAGAATTATAGATATGTAAAATAGATTCTCAATAATAAAATAAAATAAATATGAACGAGACTCTGAAATATTCCGTTAGGATTAGTTTTATGACGCTAGATATTTTGCATTTTTTGTAATGTCTGTAATTATTTTAAACGGTTTCCTTTGGTTTTACGAATAATATGAATTTAAATGAACACATCTTGGGATTTTAACATCTTTTTTTGGAGGGCCCACCACGAGGTGGTGTAATGGTTAGCAAGCTTGTCTCGCGAGAATCATTACAATTGAGTAGTGAGTTTGATTCTCACTGGATGTCCCTTACTTAAGCTACGCTTAGAAAATCACCATATGCTAACATCTTTTTAGTCGGTATGTGCTTTACCGATTTCATTTTCATAGTGATGTGCGGATTGTGTAATGCATAGTGACTCTGAATGAGAAATCAGAGAGCCAAGAATTCCAGTCGAGTTCTTTATATTCACTTACACGTAAATACCCTTGTAAAGGTTACGAATCCATATATTCCCCTAGCTATGGATTAAATAGTAGATAATCTGAAAACTCCTTGCTATCCCTAAACAGTTGTTAATATGATGTTTATTTATATACACAAATAATTATTCTTACAATCCAAAATATTTCTCGACTTTAGATAATCTACAAAGGGTTGATAAGCCGTAACAAACAAAAACAAAAAGAAATCAATTAATGTCGGCTCGGCCAAAAAGTAATTTCATACCTAATTATATTTTTTTGCGAAATAAAATTATATAAAGTTATTTTCTGTTAACGCCTCTTCGTCGTCGAAACATGTCAAAATAGAAATACCCCAATTATATATAAGAAAGAACTTTCACAGACTTAATAATATCAAAAGATACAGCAATTTTGACCTGTGCTTTAAGCTCGTGGTTCGTTAAGCATCCAAGTCAGTCAGTCGGTTAAGTGCCATACGTGATACACACTTGGGCGATCATGTCTCGAAAGAGACATGACTGACTGGACAGAAGATTATCCCGCAGTAGGTTGCCATTGCTTTCTGCGGTAGACTGGTTGCCGACCAAGGCTATAGAACCCAATCTGTCCTGCTATTTAACCCATAACTGGAAGGAAGAGACGGATTAATAACTTTCCCAAGGGTATTTGCGCGTAAGTGAACTCGGCTACCCAGTTTCTCGTTCCGAGCCTATATCCACTGTACTACAACACACATCTGTACCACAAAGCAACCAAGTACCATGCCATAAATACAGATTGAGATTACTTCAGATTGATAAATGATATTTTATCGCACTTTCCTTACCCCACACCTCCACTTCCAGTTGAAATACTCCCTCTATGAGCATCTAAAAAGAAACGATTATAGTCATCCGGGCCCTGCCACCTCACCTGTCCGGCTCAGACGTCGGGCTTTCAATGATAAACCTCTAATGAAATGTTCTGTTTTTCGCTCACCGAAATTCGTCATGATGATGAGTCGTGATTTTGGGGTGGGAGGAGTGGCGCGTATCTTGTTCATTCAGTCATTTGTTTCCGTTTTCTTTTCTTTATCCTTTTCATTTTTTCTTTCTTATTTTCTACCACCTCATACTCCTTCACTCTGTTTCCTTGTTTTATTCTCGTTTCGCCTTTAATTTCCTTCATTATTTATTTCTTTCAATCCGTTACTTGTAATTTCAATTTTTTCTTTTTACGCTTTTTCATAAACTCTTTCCTTTATTCACCTCAAATTGTTTTCTTTGCTTTTTCATTTTTGCTACTTTTATTCACTTAAAATACTTTCTATCCTTTTTCCTCAATTCTTTCACAAGTTTTAAAACCGGTTGAACTCGGCGAGAATATGCCGCTAAACGATCTTCCCAACCTCAATTATCGACGCACCAAACTAAAGCTTTAAATATAATTACTTCCGTTTCTAACATGAGATCGTTTTTGTTTATTTTTTTTTTAGAGAAAATGAAAAAAAAAAAAAAAAAAAAAAAACTTATACTCAGCATCAGGAAGAGGCAGTTGAAATTTCTGGGGCACGTAATGAGGAAGGAGGGTTTGGAAATTCTGATACTCACAGGACTGAGTGAGGGCAAGAAGGAAAGAGGAAAGGAGCACGTAACGTATTTAAGTTTCAGTATATAGATGGTAGAACAAGGTTTGAGAGAAATAAGAAAATACAAACTTATTAAGATCTACATGAACAGGAAGATGTGAAGGGCCATGATGTAAAGGAATACGGCAGAAAGAAAGGTATGACATAAGATACTAAATTCGGTTTATTTTACTAGAAATTAGTAAAAATAGTGTAACCCTGATATAAGAGAGTTATCGGGACAGCTTAATAGTTCTCTTATATCCGGGTTTGGTCTATTTTGTTTAGGATGGGAACTTCATATAACGCTTTTTACGTACAGAACATTAGTTTTTTTTTTATGTCTATAACTGTTAAATAAACACAAAAACACAGACAAAAATACATTTTCAATCAGTTTTCACAAATAATTCAGTCAAAAATTACTTTTTCTTAAAAAAGTCAGTCATTTTTGATTGTACAGAAATCTCTTTGTTAACATCATGAACACTTTCATACAGTCCGTAAATCATTTTCAATGCGCCATCAGGATTACTGCTTTTTGCTTCAAAGTTGACTGTCAGAATTTCAAGCGCATACAATGCAGCCAGAGAATTTGGAACTGGTTTGTCACTTTCAGAAACTTCAGAACTTAGGCTTTCAGCATCATCATCTTCGTCAAAATCTTGATCATCCGATTTTATACCACGTGTGATGTCCGTGTCAGTCAGTTCTCCATAACATTGTGTACTGTCGTCGAGCTGATAAATTCGTCAAAATCTGTTTGCTCCATGCCCGATGGTTGAGAAACGTGATCATTTTCGTCGAGTATTTCTTCCACTTCAGCCTGTGATTCAATGACAAAGTCAACCTTTTTAAAACAATTTTGAATTGTTGACGGTTTGACCATGAAAAGTGCTCGTTTCATCACGTGCATAGCCTTCAAAACAGTGATCTGCTTGGCCACTTCGGACAGCGGCACTGGCGGTGTAGCATCGATCGCTGCGATTTGCATTCGAACAAGTTCCCGACGATAATACGCTTTGAATGAACGAATGATGCCTTGATCCAAAGGTTGAATGAGACTGGTGGTGTTTGGTGGCATGAACGACAATTTGATGTTCGACAGATTTGTACCCTGCAGTAAGTTATGACAAGTTGCATTGTTCAAAAACAGAATAATCTTTCGATTTTAAGCAATCATTTTTCGATCAAGCGTTTTCATAACATCAGTAAACAGCTGACTAGTCATCCAGTCTTTACGATTAGCGAAGTAAGAAAACGGCAGAGTTTTGACATTTTTAAAGCAGCGTGATTTTGCTGACTTACCAACAACTACAGCTTGCTTTTCACTGCCGTCCATGTTTGTGAACTGAAGCATCGTGAGTCTGTTTTTGGGAACTTTTGTCCCATTTGACTGTGCGTCACCGGCAAATCGCAAAGATCCAAACGGCATGGCTTTGTAGAAAAGTCCCGTTTCATCACAGTTCCAAACATCTTTTGGATCATATCCACGAAAAAGTTGCGGCAAAACGTTTGTCACCCATTCGTTGGCAGAACCGTGATCTACTGACGTCGATTCGCCGTGAAATGTTTTGAACGAAACGTTATTGGCCTGCTTCCAGCGCATGAGCCAGCCATTGCTCGGTTCAAAATCAACTTCAAGATTTACGGCCAGTTGTGATGCTTTCTGCCTAATGACGTGATCGGTGACGGTAGCTCCATGAGCACATGCTTGCGTAAACCATTGTTTAAGCGCTTCGTTAGCGTCCTTGTGCACGGATTGGCGCTTTCGTTTGCGATTAGTGTTTCTGTTCATTTGCATGCAAGATCTGAGATCGTCTTCTTTCTTGAGAATTTTTGCTGCTGTTGAATAAGCGATTCCGTACTTTTGGGCGTCAGCGGCCAGTTTGAGTTTCTTCCCTTTGACATTGTCGATGAGCTCCAACTGTTCAGAAATGCTCAGAGTTTTTCGTTGAGACGCCGACATCACTAATCGCAATGATCGCAAGCAAATGGTTTTCAGTGGCAAAATTAACAAACTTCTGACTCAACAGAACAGTGGGTAAAGTGAAAGTCCGGATAAATGCAACGACAAGCAAAGTCAGCAAAAAAGCGGGCGGCGCTACCCTTAGACACACAAAGCAAAATCATAAGGTAGAGGGTGTCTCCTACAGACACAGACTGGACACACCGTGTCTCTAGACTGGTCAAGATTAAGTCATTGAACTTCACTCTCTCTCTCTAACTGACCTCTGTTAGACTGATTTACGACATCACACTGTCACTCAAAACGAACTCTCTTATATCAGGAAGGACGGAGCCCAGAGAAAATCTCTTACATTTGGAACATTTTTGTTATCTTTATTGTAATTATCACAATAAGCAGTACCAGTTTTCACGGTTTTACCATTGTTCCTTGAAATTAATGGTTTTGAGTTCATCTAACTCATGGAACATTTTAAATAAGCGCTTTATAGCATATTATATTCTTTTTCGTAGTAAATCTTCTTGAGTTTTTAACAGCACGACCAACAATACAATGGTAATGGCAAAGCGTAACGGTCGTGTGAACTAATGAAGAGAAGGCACGGTTTTGCTACTGTAATTTTTTATGAATCTTAATACTTATGTTGATGATTGAATAAGCTCATGGCGAGTTCTACGACAATAACATATCCGTATAAATTCTCCTAGAGGTGGTGATTACGAAGGTATGGCAGCTTGAAAAACTTCCCATGATCGTTCTGATAAGAAAAGAAATTCCGAATTTGTTGACTCACTACGGAGGCTTACATCAAGTGCCTTGAGGAGGTAGTCCTGCCCTGGGTTAAGAAGGTGGCTGCTGGAAGTTTCTATGCCTGGCAACAGGACTCTGCATCATGGCTTACATGCATGAGAACCCAGTTATGATTGTCAGACAATTTTTCTGGCCACCTAATTCCCCAGACTGCAGCCCCTTGATTATTGTGTGATTGAGCAAAACAATTTGTAACACCAAAGATGAACTGAAGGTAAAGAGTATGGCAGCATTCACCAGCTTCAATAAGGAGACCGTTCAGAAAAGTTACGATTAATGACGATTTCATTAAATAAATCTATTTTTCAGTATTTCAAGATAATTTTATGTAATTTTGGCAAATATATCTATAAAAATGAGATGTCTGGGTTTTTTTTCGTAATTTAGACAATTTAGCCATCGCACCATATTTGAACAAAAACTTGATATCACAGAACATAAATTCCGATTTAAATAGGTACAAAGACTTTTTATCTAACCTTTAGGAATCCTTTCAGGCCAACATATCTTCAGAAAGAATCGTTGGTATACTTTTGACGAATGCAAAATTAAATGATTACAGAGAATAATGAATGAGGAGGGTGAAAGTTGGAACAAGATTAAAACAATTTACTAGTAAAAATAATTCATGGAGAAGAAAATGCTAAAGGCTTCAACAGCGTATAAAATGGAAAAACTGCTACTCACTATCTTCCGAATAGACATGGAAAACCAATGAAATTCTCTTTCTGTCTACACAGGCTCGGTTTGTGCAGCTTGATGTGTATAGCTTCAAGCAAACGTAAATGGTTAGCAGAGCGGGCTCTGTTAAGAAGAGTAAAGCAGTTATCTACATATGCTTTGATAAATTCCACACTATTAACGAGGTTCTTGCTTATCGCCTAGTCATCCGCCTTTATTCCATGTCAGTCAGTTAAGTGCCATATGTGATACACGCTTTAGGCAATCATGTCTCGAAAGACACATGACTGACTGGGCAGAAGATTATCCCGAAGTAGGTTGCCATTGCTTTCCGCGGTAGACTGGTTGACAACCAAGACTATAGAAGCCAGTCTGTCCTGTTGTTTAACCTATAACTGGAGGGAAGAGACGATTAATACCTTTCCCAATAATTAATGCCTTTCGTGAATGCAGGGAATTCCACTGGAATTCGAACTCGGCACCCCGATTTGTCGTTCCGAGTCGATATCCACAACACACATCCGTTTATTCCCTGTACTCAGTTATATTTTTGCTTTCGTCAAAAGTATGACAATGATTCTTTCTGACGATGTGTTAACCTGAAAGGATTCCTAAAGTTTAAATTAAACATGCCTTTATATCTGTCTAAACCTCTCTCTCTCTATATATATATATATATAGATATAAAATCAATCTCCATATATTATACACAGTGATTGGGATTCAAGAGTTTAGAAAGATTTCATTTTTCATCTTTATTTTACGATCTCAAATTCATTCCCAATTGTTACCATTTCACCCCAGCTCTTGTATTTCAATCCGAGCGTGAATAAACCAGTGTTCACAATTCTACTGTTGTTTTTTTTTCGGTAATTAACAATGTTGTTCAATGTACAATTGTATATCAACATTCTTATATTTTAATGTTTAAAGTAGGTTCAACTACTTCGATATCAGCTAATATTACTAGACTCTCTCACTGAGTAGATTATTTCAACAACTGACAATATCGGAACAAAATCAAGTTAATTTATATTTTTTACTTAATTCCCACCTCCCATGATTGAAATTTGAATATGTTTTCAGTTTCTCAAATTCTGTGAAATTGTGAAATATTTTTCAGTAAAATTCACCAAAAATTAATACAAATCGAGTTTGGAAGTTTTAAGAATCATTAATTTCTGATGCCCTTCCGATTCACCACACACTACTTTTGAGCAGAAGAATTGCTTCCACAAAAATCCTCTTGAATAGAATGGAATCATTACTGCAAAATCCTCCTTATTATAATAAAGACCATTATATATACTTATGTGCGCGTGTGTGTGCGTATTTTATTATGATATCAGTACATTTTTTAAAATTTTTGCAATATTTATTTTGTCGAGTAGTGAAGTACATATATCTTCTCTATTATAATGAATACTGTTGTGTATTTGTTATATATTTCCATCCTATCACGATTAGGAGTTTGGATTATTTGTCTTTTTTTTTCCTTATGTCTTAATGTAAGATACTCAGTAGTAGGTATATCAATATATATAATGCGACCATTTTAGATGGTATATCGATCCATTTTGCTGTCATTTTTGACGGCACAGTCGCACTCGTATATAAATAAATAGTAAGATATATATATATATGTCCCTCCTGACACGCTCATGGGGAGGGAGAGAGAGAGAGAAAAAGAGAGACAATAGCGAGACAGCGTTGGCTCAGTTCATTTTCTTTACTACCAGTTATGAAAGCTCTTGCCACATGTTTGCTATTTATTTATTTATTTTTTGCAATAATCATGTCGTCGAATATATATATATATACTCTCTTCATTATAATAAAGAGCGTTAATTATATATCGCTAGCAGTATAGCCCGGTGTTTCTCGGGTGTAATGAAACCTTTAAAACTAATCCATGGTCCTGGAGCTCAGACTCTTTGGACGTTGGCGCTAAAGACTAAAAACCAATAGTTGTTTCCAGTTAAAGCGAAACCGTAGACTGAAAGAAAAATGAATGGATGTAAGTCAAATTTTGATTTCCTGGTATCGATATCGAATAGGTTTTTTTTCGTCGTAAACTGAATTTTGAAGGCTAAATATGTCCTCTGAGTAAATGGTATCATGGCTGAGTCTAAGAACTACAATTATACCTACTTAGAGCCAACCCGAAGCAAAAACTAAAATAAAAGGGCTGAAAAATAATACAGACATACAGGCTGATAAACAGACACACACACAAACATCTTGCCTTATATTTATATATATATATATATATATATATATATATATATATACACACTTTATTATAATAAAGATCGTTATATATGTATATATACTCATCTCAAATATTTGCAGTCATTTTTTACGACAGGGGTACACTCGTAATTAAATAAACATCGTCCCGTAAGCTCGTGGGAGAAACATAAGCGTTGATTACAAATAATTAAAAGCACTGGACTGGCCCATTCGCAAATATATATGGAATTTTTTTTCCGGGAAATATATTTGTAGACTGGCATACTTTACACCTTTCTCAAAACATGACATATCAGAATCGAAAAATATGTGTCTATTTAGAAGGGAGAGCTATTTGTAATCATGATACTTCAGCGGATAAGAAATTAATTAAAATTAACTCTCTTCTTCACTTTTGCAAAAATTCAAAACGATGTGTGAAATACTGCTTTTCCCAGATAGAAAAAGGATTGACCATCTGCTTAAAAACCAGATTTTGCAAGTAGGTGTTAAAATGATTTTGACCAATGGGAGCGACTTGTAAGACTTGAAAGGACTTAGCGATCCAGTGCGAAATTCAAAAGGACATAAAACTTCGCTATGTCAGAGACCGAGATAAAAGCCAAGAGACGAAAGAACTAAAATGTAAACAACTTCAAATCGACCCGGAGATAAGGTCAAGTCGCAGCTTGTTCTCTTTCTCCTTATCTCTTTCAACAATTACTACTACGAACATTTTGTACGAACTCTTGATACCTTCACTTTCTCATTGAACATTAATTCTACGAATTAATGTTGTTCCTCCCTTTAATAAATTTCTATTTTAAAATGCAAAATGTATATTTTATTCTTCTACACTATTCCACATATTCCAACCTGCCGACAACCAACCTTCTAATGATGAAAAAAAACTGATAATGATGATAAATCTGCATATAACTTGTAAGCTGCAAGGAGTTGGGTTAAGTTTGACAAAAAGCCGAAAAAAAGAAACATTAACCAGCTGCCTACGCTTCACTGGTGACTCCTGACGTACAAAGAACACACACCCCTACTACCACAATACAATGTCAAATCGATCCTTCATTTTTAAAAAAATTATCTGTGAACTTCATTTGCTGAGAAAATTTGATTCGTCATTGATATCTGCGTAGTTGTTTTAATAGATTTGTTAATTTATGCAAATTTAAGTTTTGTAATGAAAAATATAGCATTACTTTAAGATGCCTGCATCTCTTCGTTCTTTAATGACAAAAAATATTTTCGCAAACGAATGAAAAATTAGCAAAATAATTGCTCGCTTAAAATATTTTCGATGTTCTTTATTTAAAAGAAGTCATTTTATAGAACCAGAAAATATTTGTCGGGTAGTGTCAAGATGCGGTATGTGGTTGCTTTACCGGAGAGACTTTGGAATGAAAGGACTGTGAACAATGATGTACAAGAATAAGATAATATATATTTATTTGCTTTAGAGAATATTTTGTTATTCGGTGTAGCAAAATGTTCGTTTATAAGGTGGATAATAATATTAACTTGGAGAAAATCCAAGAATGTAGTTTTTAAAGCCAGACCATGTGAGGGGAAGTAGTAATATTGGAAATAGTCCAGTGACAATCTAATGTGTTTTCTCGGCCCTAAGCAGGGCAGAAATATCAATAGATTGCCTCTAAACTACTACTTCACGCGTGGCTGGTTTCCCCGCGTTGCATCTTCTGTCGTCACTCTCGTCATTGCTTCTGCTTTTAGCACAGAGGTGTCTACTTTTGACCAGGCTCCGAGACGCTAGCATGAACATTAATTTCGACTAACATCAAAATTCTCTGTCAATTTCTCTTTTGATTGGCCAACATTATTTTATTTTCCGGCGTTCCTTTATTTTTTTTTTTAAAGAGAAGTTATGCGTGTAGCCTACCTTGTTTTTTGGTATTTTTCAGGCATAACTAAATAGGCTCTAGATCTGCAAACTTCTGGCGTTTTTTGATCGGATTCGGTCTTTTCTTCTTCCTCTTTGACGGTTGCCTTCTTGTTAGTTGAGGGAAATATAGAAAGAAAGGGAGAAGGTTTTAAATGGAAGCGCAAATGACTTATTTTAATTTTAATTCTTTTTATGTGTTTCCGCACGCAGATTTAAATGATATAAGCACAGTTCAAACTTAAAATTTCTAAAACAACTATGTTCTGATAACTCTGTAAAAAAGCCAAAGATAGATTTTACAATTAATCTATATTATGAACAGAATTCCTATTCTAAAATACAAAAATTCACATTTCTTTTTTATTTTGACAAGTTTTGTGGCTTGAAGAAAGTTTAATAAATGCTACAAAAAATATTTCCCCTATTTAAAAACCCTTTATAGATTTTTTAAATAATATATACTTTTATTTTACTAATATAGACTCGAATGAAATTTTATCGAGATTTTCATAGGTAATACTACTACTACTACTACTACTAATAATAATAATAATAACCTTCATTGTCATGGCAGCAGAAATAGGAGGAAAATTTTCTCTGGTTACGGTGGTTTATACGAGAAAGACTCGGCATTTATAGCAGGAGAAGCCACCCGTGTTATTTATATAACACTGAGAAAATGAGACAGACCTCGTTTAAATTTCCGCATTTAATTCTATTCAGTAATCAGTTTATTTGGGTATCTGGATGCGTATTTTTGTCGCCTAAATGTCTAATGTTGTTTCCTCTATAACTTGGTATTTCTTCATTGAGAAACAAAAAAAAAAAATTTCCATGTTGAATTAGGATAGTCCAAAAGCGGCTGAACTGAAAATAAAACAAAGGAAGACGTACTGATGATATATCAGTGAAGGATTGTTTCCTGAATTAGAAAGCTTTACGATTAGGAATGAAAAGTAAACAGAAAGAACCAAAGGCCGGGGGAGAGGAACAGAAAGTTATATCGTTGGCAGATTATTTGCTTAGTTTGCTTCTGAGTCTGGTTGCACGACACCAATTTAACAACATTCCGATTGTCTTCAACAATGCATGTCTGTCTAATTTTTTTAAATTGTTTTACCAATTTTTGAAGAACTTATAGTATACTGGAATTGAAATTATAAATAAACGGTCCGAAGTTCATGTTCTGTTATTTTTGTCCAAATACTTAATAAAAAAAATCTCAGTCATTTTCAAGAACCATGTGGTGTGTGTGATAGTCAAGAATCCATTACGAGATCATTTTTTAAAACTAAATAATAAAAAAAAAAGATATGTTCATATATTTGTAGGGACTGAATAAAAATACAAAATAAACATAAAAATCTCCCAGGAGTCCTCTGACAAGAAAGACAATTTACGCATGGGCAAAAAGAGAGGCTTCCTGGCGCCAAAAATAAACTATTTTTTTTCTGTTGGACTTTGACTGGTAAAGACGTGCCGACTGCTCGGGAAGGAATTTCCCCAACAAGAGGTCATTGGAATCAAAAAATAAAATCAGTGTCCAAACTATCCCTCTAGTGACTCTGTATCTTTCCTTTTCTCTTTGCCTATTTATTTCAACGACGAAAGCTATTCAACAAGTCTTGGATGTTTAGGGGAAAGAACCAACCCAGCAGTAATAGCCATAACATCCATATATTCAATTTTATGCATTAAAAAAAAAACTTTTTTAGCGATTGTTTGGCGAAATAGATTTTTTCTTTTTCTTTTTTTAATGACAAACATTTTTGCCACTGAAGAACAAATGTAAAAACATTTTTACATCAGGTAATATGTCCTACAGCAGTAATTTTAGTTTCATTTTCAATACACAATGCAACTTTAAAACATTCTGTCTTATAATTTGTGCCTAAAAGTATTATTTATACTTTTATTTATTTTGGCATGTGGCTGTCATGCATGGCACTAAACCGACTCAACAATACCTGAAGTGTCAGCTGTATACAACCAATTCTTAAGAGCTTATTCTTCTATGTGCCTTGTCCCTTCAGGACGTAGGCGATCATGGTTCTCCACGTCTCCCTATCCCTTGTGGCTCTTAGTATGTTTGCTCCTGTTACTCCTGGCAACTCCCGTTCTGTCATCCACCTGACCAGGCCCTGCAAATATGTTATCCGCTGCCTTTCTCTATCTCTCTTTCCTTCTATATAGCCAGTCAGTATCAGGTTCTCCAGGCTCTCCTTCCTCACTGCGTGTCCCAGGAACTTCAGTTGTCTCTTCCTGATGCTCAGTATTAATTTCCTTTTTGTTGCCATTCTTTCCAACACCTCATCGTTGCTTGCATGCTCAGTCCACGATATCCGCAGCATCCTTCTGTAGAACCACATTTCCGCTGCTTCCAGTTTTGTCCTCATTTTCGATGATATTGTCCAGCATTCACTGCCGTATTGAAGAACTGACATCACATAGCAATCCAGCACTATTCTTTGTTTCTATTGAAATTTTCCTGTGTGTTAGTACTTTACTCAGCTTCTAGAACGCGTCCTTTGCCATGCCAATTCGCCTTCGGATCTCTGTGTCGCACTTTCCATCTCCTGTTAGAACACTTCCTAGATATTTAATGATTAAAAAAGGCTTTGAGCGAATAAAGCTTGAGGGTCTTGGCAAAACCATCCTTATTTGAACCGTGTGAACTGGCGCTGTAGAATAAAGAGTTGTACCAAATAACAGGAACCATATCACTTGAGGACTAGCACATATAACTTGAAGAGAAAGAAAATGACAGTCAAGATGCTGACTTTCCACACCACTTCAAATATAAGGTTAGGAAAGAAACTTCCAATAATACTGAAAAGAGCGATAACAACTACTGAATTTTAAAAAACGTTTTAAGAGAAACATTTTATAAATTTCAACTGAAAGTAGTACTGGCTACTCTGCCAATAAATGCTAAATGTTTCCTTGTAAGGAAACGGCTAATATTACTGTTACAGATTAATTGCGTCTTACATTATTTGCAACTTCGAGTTTTATAGATATATAAAATAAATCATGAAATGCAATATTTCATTTGGTGAAAGATGATATCTGCACAAAAAAGATGTAAGCCATTTTCTTCTTCACATTGAAACACCAGTTCCTGTACAATCACCGAAGTTAAGCAACGTCGAGCCTGACCAGTATTTAAATGGGTGACCGTTGGGGAATACCAGGTGCTTTAAGCTTGCATGTGTGGGTGGTGTAGTAAACAATGTCTCGAAATTTTTACTCGGAGAGCAGACTTCCAATTCTCGTTGGTTATATTGTAGCGGATAAGAAATAAATTAAAATCAACCTTATTCACTTTTATAAAAATGCACAATGACGTGTGAAATCCTGGTTTTCCCAATTAGAAAAGGGATTGACCATGTGCTTAACGAAAAAGTCGAAATCAGATTTCGCAAGTAGGTGTTAAAATGATTTTTGACCAATGGGAACGACTTGTAAAACTTGGAAGGACTTGGCGATCCAGTGCGAAATTCAAAAGGACATATGTGTTCGCGGTGTCAGAGACAGAGAGATGGGAGCAGCGAAAGAGAGACACACATCTAAAATGTAACTTCATTGTCCTCTTTCTCCTTATCTATTTCAACAATTACTACTAGAACATTTTGTACGACCTCTACCCTTAACCTCTTAGTAATGTTTCTAATAACTAGAAAATTATGACAAGGCAGTATAACTGCATTAAATGTAAGCTTGTGAATGCAATTAAATTTAAATGTTCCTCATAATGATTCCAAACTGAATTAATAGACTGAGATGATCTTTTTTGTTTTTAATTTAAAAATGTAACAATTACACCGAGACAAATATGCCCTAAATGTAAATTCTGTGGCAGAAATCGTAATGTTTTAACTTGATTTTATCGGAAAATAAATACAATGTCGAAGCTCAGATTAAAACAAAATATATCAGAACGAAAGTTTCTTCTCCGACTGCTTGTAACACAATGGAAATTAAAAATCAACAAAGTCCGGTAAGCGAAATCATTTCCAGCTCAAAACACGATATTCAAAAACAGTTCAACATTAAAGTAAAAATAAACAAAGATAAAAAAAAATGTCCGTTAAATAAAAAGCTTAAAAAAGCAATTAAATAATCACATATAAGTCATTTTTATAGAAGTCGATCTAATAAGGACACTTGACTGCAATATCTTCACTCGCACTTCAAGTTTGTGGAACTCCTTTTCGACTTTGATTGTCAAACATTTAAATGCAATGTCAATGGTTACCTTATGTCTTAATTCCTGTTCTTTTATTGTCTTGAGTTTGTTCTTATATACTCTCACACTCCTTAAACCCTTGCGTCTTAGTGGTTTTATTGACTTGCTTGAGGGGGAATTAATGCTAGTGGCCTTTTTTCACGTAAAACCCTCAGCTCAGTTAAAACTTGGTAACCGTTTTGTATTTGTTGAAGGAGTAATTATTATGGTCAGACTCAAATGACACTTTCTTAGAATAAAGCTAGTAAAAAGATTCTGACACTCTTAGAATAAACTTAAGAAACAATGCTATATCGAGGCTAAAATATGCAGAAAAGAAGATCTATTATTTGCAACGTCTCTCACGAACCGAAACCTTTTCTTATTATTCCTGTTCATTATTCATTTCCTGTCAAAACCAGATCCACTTTCCATTTAGCCCCAACACCAGTTTTTAATTCGTGGAATGGTCGACACAAGAGTTTACGCGAAACAAGAGTTAGTCCGGCGTCATTCGGTGAAAGAATTACAGGCCGAAAGAGAGAGAAAAAAGTCTCATATCTGCTTGTCCGGTTATTAGTAGCGTTTAAAGACAGCATTTTCTTTTGTGATTCTTAACTGTAGCACATAATTAATAACTAATATTTCAATTGTTGTTTATGTAATAGTAGATCTGATTCATTGCTCTGATCAGTTTAAGGAAATTATCATTATAGAACGAAAACTATTAATGTCAAGTGAGTGTCTCGTTCACAGATCTACGACGGTGAATAAACTTCGCCGGCTATTATTGGTGCGTACGCATATATCGGATGTGCGTTGTGGTGCAGTGGATATCGGCTCGGAACGAGAAATCGAGAAGCCGAGTTCAAATTCCAATTGAATTCCTTGCATTCACTTATGCGCAAATATCCTTGGGAAAGGTATTAATCCGTCTCTTCCTTCCAGTTATGGGTTAAATAACAGGACAGATTGGGTTCTCTAGCCTTGGTCGGCAACCAGTCTACCGCAGAAAGTAATGGCAACCTACTGCGGGATAATCTTCTGCCCAGTCAGTCATGTCTCTTTCGAGACATGATCGCCCAAGCGTGTATCACGTATGGCACTTAACTGACTGACTGACGCATATATCAGATAAATGCTACCGTCAACAGGAAGACTTTATTGTACCTTATGACATGAGCAGTGTAAGAACAAGTCTGGTCTGCACCAAGTACGCGAAAGGCCATAATATTGAAGTGATATCTATACCTCCCTATGTATTTTCAACGATACGACACGGAACGAAAGCTGTGTCCTTTTCAGTCAGTTTTTATTTTATTGTGTTTAATTTAATAAATATTTCATAAACAATCAGCCTGTCTTGTAAAATACAAGACAGGTCACTGACAGCAAAATCCAAGCTTCGCTATGTTTTTGAAACACGAAAAGTACTACTCGCATGACCTGCTGTAGAGAAGTGCTTTTCGTTAAGGTAATTTTCTAAGCGTAGCTTAGATGCGGCACAAGGCCGAAAGTATGGGACACCCAGTGAGGATCGAACTCACTACTCAATTGTCATGATTCCAGCGAGACAAGCTTGCTAACCATTACACCACCTTGAGGTGCCCAAAGTGCTTTCCATTAAGGCTGATAACCCTACGCACTGAGATAGAGAAGCTTTGAAAGTATGACTTTTTAAAAAGGTGACAATCGGCTACTGATTCCGCATATATACTCTACCGCCAATCATATGAATTTGTAGCCTAAACTTGCTACAATACCAATTATGAAATCTCTAGACAAAACACAATCAAAAATCATTAAATGGACTAAAATGGTTTCGTTCGGAATTTCAACGTATAACACCCCAAGAAAGTTGAAGTATACAACGACCAAAACATTATTATAACAATAAAGATGAGGACAACAGTCCGAATGATGTAAGTAGTTATATACCTAATTTCAGACATATCGACAGATAACAAACGTTTTGATGCGACAATACCTATAAATGTTTCTTAAACTACTGTAATTTATTTTTGTTCAATAATAGTAAAAAGATAAATAGGTGTTATTATTGCTTCACTCATTTGATATTTATACATTTTTACTTTTCAGAATTAGAGTTCAGTGTTCGAACACTGATAAAGCTCAAGGCTTCGCATACTGATTTTCAAGGCTTTTTTTTTGCTACCATTTTCTTCTATTTGACACAGACAAAACTAAGCTCAGTAGGTATCGATAAAGAAATACGAGAGAAAGAGTTTACAAATTAAATAAGGAGTTTACAAATGAGAGAAAGCTTTCCAAATAGCACACACACACACTATATATATGTAAAATATTCTGGTCCCCACGCCGAATCTAGGGTGCAGCACCCCTAAATCTACTATTTCTCAATTTTCATAAAGGTAGTATAAAATACAAATTTTACTGTAATCTGATTATATAAAATAATGGATCATATGCAATATAGGTAAACAAACCTACTAGAAGAATTGAAAATAAATACAATGCATCTAAATACAAAATAGAGATGTTCTAATCATTCCATCTTTAATAACTCAATGACTTGCGGCAATTTTTAACATAAATTTGAGATTTTTCTTGTTAAAAGTTGAATAATTTGAACACTTTCAATATTATAGATAAAGAATAGTAAAATAGAAATTTGGACAAAAAAAAAAGGAAAAAAATGACGTATAATTTGTAACGTATGTAAACGTAGGTAAACAAAAAAAAGCAAATACTGATAAAATAGCGAAGGTTAGAAGGTACGGAACAAGGCCTCAATCGGCCAACCCCTAGTCAAAAGGTTTCTGCGTATTATCTCCTATGGTGTGATAAACAAATTTTCAGATTGACCAAAAAGCCCCCTCAATAGAATTAAGAAATAAAGTTCTGAAATTTGTTTATTTGGCTTAGTCTAGTCGATAGCTTCAGTTCATCTATTACATAAGTAACTGGAGTGAAATATATATATATATATATATATATATATATATATATATATATATATATATGCACACTCACTAAAGACAAAGACTAAAGTATATAGAACCATTGCGCTACCCATACTTCTATGTGGTACCAAATCCTAGGATATTTATCAACGCTACCTCCGTCCGACCCGTCCTAAAAATGTATTGGAGCGACTTCATCTTTAATACTGTGATAACAAACTCAACTACGATTACAAGTATTGAACCTTTCCAGAAAAAAAAAACTGCAGTAAGACACGGGAAGATCATACAAGCATATCGTCATTGGAAGACGATATTTTTTTTTTTTATAAGCGTTTCACCCCGAGCAAGGTATGTCACTGCCACTACTGTGCAGGGGGCTACGTAGAGTGGAGAAAGGCTGATTAAATATAGGAAATGACAGAGGGTGGGTGATAGGCGGGTAAGGATACCGAGAATGAGGGTTGGGTAGATGAGAGTGTTGTGAGAATAGTTGGGAGTTAGTGTGATAGGAGGTGTCTATTGACCCTACATTTAAACACCTGGAGATTGTAACTGTCGGGAAAGCAGACTTGTGGGAGGGAGTTCCACAGGCGGGAAGCGCGAGAAAAGAAGCTGTTGGAGTAGAATTTACGGTTACATCTTATTTGTTTAACTGTAAAAGGGTGGGACCTAGTTGCTAATCTAGTATCTCGTGTAAATTCGTGCTTAGGCGGCACCAGTGATCTAAGCTCATCGGAGCAGAAGCCATGAAAGTACTTGTAGAAGAGGCGCAGGGAAGCCACATCACGCCGGTGTGAGAGCGGCTGCAGCCGGTCTACCAAGTCAGTATCAACCACGTTACAGATCCTCCTTTGTATTTTGTCAAGAAGCCCAAGGAGAGCAGCAGGGGCACCCGACCAGATATGGCAGCAATATTCCATACACGGGCGGATGGTAGATTTGTATATGTGCAGAATAGATTCAGGTGGGAAAAATTTCCGGGCCCTGCACAGGAAGCCCACTTTCATAGCAGCAGATTTGGCAATGGATTCAATATAATCATTCCATTTGAGGTCTGCCGAGAGTGTAAGGCCAAGGAGGCGTAGTATTTTACTCTCTGGGAGGCTAGCCTGTCCCATGCTAATGGGAGGTAGATGCGGTTGTCTATGGTGATTAGTTGATAACAGCTTTGTTTTAGAGGCATTGAAATTTACCAACCATTTCCTACCCCAGGTCACTACGGATTGGAGGTCCCTTTCAAGTACGGCAGCGAGGTTCACTTTGTCGTCCAGACCTGGTTTCTGATCGATGCGGGAGTAGATTGTTGTGTCGTCGGCATACATGCCAACTTGAGATCTAATGGTGTCGGGGAGATCATTAATATAGATCAGAAAGAGCGTGGGACCTAGGATAGAACCTTGAGGGACGCCCGCGTTCGTCTGGTAGTTTTGGGAGGCATGCCCATTTAATACCACCTTCAATGTGCGGTTAGAGAAGAAAGACTGGATGAGGTCAAACAGATGTCCAGTTATCCCATAGCTCCGCAGTTGGCACAAGAGGCCAGCATGCCAGACCCTGTCGAATGCTTTGGAGATATCCAAGGCAACGGTTCGGGCTTCACCATTCTTGTCGAATGCCTGGTATATGTACTCGGTAATGGTCGTTAGCATATCAGCAGTAGACCTGGTGAAGCGAAACCCATACTGTTTGTCAGAGAGAAGCCCGTTGGTCATAAGGTGCTGAATCACCTCGGCGTTGATAATGGCTTCGAAAACTTTGCCAAAGATTGGAAGGAGACTAATAGGACGGTAATTGGCGGGGTCTGAGGGTTCGCCAGAATTCTTAAATATAGGTACTACGCAGGAGGACTTCCAACAGGCAGGAAAGCAGGAAGCAGATAGGCAGAGGTTATAGAGTTTAGAGAGGACAGAGGAGAGTTCTGGGGCACATTTCTTCAGTACTATGACTGGGATTCCGTCACCGCCGCTCGCTTTGTGTGGGTCAAGTTGCGCAATTATCTTGGCGACCAGCGAGGGTGTAATGTGGACGTTATTTAGTTGAGCCTTAGTTCTGGGTGGGAAGTCTGGTGTAGGTATTCCTAACGAGTCCAGTGTCGAATTGGTTGAGAATCTACGGGCAAAGCATTCAGCCTTGTTGGCTGGGGAGGTGAGAACTTCAAATTCATTGATTAGTGGGGGTATTGAAGTCTTGTTCCTGCTGAGCACGCTTTTGCAGAGACGCCAGTAATCTTTGGAGCCAAACTTAGAGGATGCTATGCGTTGCCTAATTCTGGTAGCAAACGCCCTCTTGGCTTCGTTCAGTACTTTTTTACACTTGTTCCGTGCTGAGGTGAAAAGGCGCCTGTTTTTGGTTCGACGAGCAGCTTCGATAGAGCCGGAAGAAATGGTTCCGGTGGGCAATAGCGGTCGAGCAAGCGGGTGAGAACCAGGGGGACGAATTTGGTTTTAGTTGGAATTTTCTGGCAGGGATAAAAGCATCGATGCCAGCCTTAACCCAAGAGGAGACTTCGGAGGCACAGTCTTCGACAGGAAGATCAAAGACGTTGTTCCAGGGGACGTCGCAGAGGAAGTCCCTGAACGAGTCCCAGTCGGCTCTTTGGTAGCAGTATGATATTCTGCTGGTCTGGTTTTCTTGGGTAGAGTTAGTGCGGATTGATATGTTTACGGAGACTACGGCGTGGTCAGAGTTTCCGAGGGGGCAGAGTTGCCTGGTAGTGCAGGAGTCTGGGATGGAGGTAAAACAAAGGTCGAGTAAAGAGTCCCTTCCGTTAGGGTTTTTAGAGAAACGCGTGGGGAAGTCCACCACTTGCGTTAGAGCTTGGGCTATTGAAAAGTGCATGGTGCGGATCCCAGCAAGGTCGGTGGCTGAGTTTTCAAGCCACTTGGTGTGGTGGGCGTTAAAATCGCCAAACACAAATATATGGGCAGATGGGTGAGAAGAAATGGCCCTGTCGATGTTAGTAGAGATGCAGTCAAGTACCGTACAGTCAGAGGAGGAGGGGGAGCGGTAGAGGAAGAAGAGATAGCTAACCGAGCTTAGAAGTGAGAGACGGAAGCACATGAAGGAATGATCAAGGGATTCAAGAGATATGACCCTAGCTAGAGGGAGTTGTTCGCTGACATATACACCAAGCCCATGCATATGGACATTGGAGTCCTTCCTGAAGAGAGGAAGGTAACCAGGAACGAACAGCTCTGAAGAGGGGATAGAAGGGTCAAGGTTAGTCTCACATATAGCTAAGATATCGGGTGAGTTAGTTAAAAGGAAAGATTCTACACTATTAAAGTTACTGCGAATACCTCGTATATTTGTGAAGGTAACGCAGATAGGTTTGGGCGATTTACGACTAGCTGGTTTAGGCTTGCTATTTTGTTTGTTTAATTTCATGCTGGTTATAGTTGTGGATAGAGAGAGGTCTAGAGTAGGGTCAGATGGTCGTTAATTGCAGCAGGTGAAGGATGGTGAATGGCGTCGCCTGCAGCATAATGTGGCCTCGGGGTTGCCCATCGGAAATTCATTCAGGGACGCCCGTCCATGCGCGAAATGGCACTACAGGAACCCCGATATTATTCAACTGTTGATCAGAGCAGCCTCTCGAGACGCTACGCAAGAGTTCGGGCTCCTAACTACCAGTCGGAAGCAGCAACCAGGAAACTGCCAACCCGGTACCCTCAGAATGAAGAGACATTGCCACCATACTCACCAACTGCAAAAAGCTTCCAGCCGAACCGACATAAAGACCGAAAAAGAGAGAGATGAACCGGGAACCCCTTCCTAAACAAGAAACAAGGCGATCACCTCTGCTCCTGTCCAAATTTTGACCATCTTAGAAGCGGTACCCTATTGAATAGATGCAACAACTCATTGTAAACAATCCTCAAATGTGGGTTCAGCCACAGTCAGAGGGAATCCAAATGTAAGAGCTAAATGGAAACACCATGCCTACAGGGAAAACGCCGAATCAAGCCGTAGAAAAAGGACAGAATAGGTAAATGTCTGCAAAGGACGGTGTATCCGCCGCATCCTCTCCCTTATGGATTTCATAAAAATAATAAATGATAGTTTTCCACGCCTTTTGTTGGATATTCTAAATCTTCGTTTACAAAGACAAGCCGTTTTATATTAGATTTTAAATACTGATTGTCAAGGAATACCCACTTAGAATATTGGTATTGAAGCGTAGGGAGCTGGTTAATATTTCTTTGATTCGGCCTTGCGTCTTACTTAACTGAACTCCCTACAGCTTACAAGTTTTATGCAGAGTTATAATTATCATCAGCAGGTTGATTGTCAGTTGGAATGTGTGGGTTAGTGTAGGAGAGTGGAATAATAAAATATACATTTTGAATGTTAAAATAGAAATTTATTAAAAGGAGGAATAACACAAGTTGCAGAAGTTAATGTTCAATTCGAAACATTACTAAGAGGTTAAGGTTAGAGTCCGTACAAAATGTTCTAATAGTCATTGTTGAAATAGATAAGGAGAAAGAGGAAGAGGACAATGTCCGGGTCGCTTGAAGTTGAGTTACATTTTTAGATGTGTGTCTCTTTCGCTGCTCCCATCTCTCTGTCTCTGAGAACACATATGTCCTTTTGAATTTCGCACTGGATCGCCAAGTCCTTCCAAGTTTTACAAGTCGCTCCCATTGGTCAAAAATCATTTTAACACCTACTTGCGAATCTGGTTTCGACTTGTTCGTTAAGCACATGGTCAATCCTTTTTCTATTTGGGAAAACCAGAATTTCACATGTCGTTGTGAATTTTTGTAAAAGTGAAGAAGAGAGTTGATTTAATTAATTTCTAATCCGCTACAGTATCACACGAAGCTACTGATAAAAACAGAATAATCTACGAATTCTGGCAAAATCAGATTTACAAAAAAATTCAAACATTCCAATTTGACGACAGGATAACGCAGTTTTTTACAATCTAAAATTTTGTTTTGTCTTTCATATTATCAAGGGAAATAACTCTTTATTAAGAGTCGTTGAAAGCAATAACTAAACAATAACAATTACAAAAAAAAAAACATACAAGAATGAAATACTCAATGTTTATGTATCTATAAATTTTGCTATATCAGGTTAGTTGCTACTTTGACGCCAGGTATACGAGCCAGGACTCTTTCCTGGTCTCAGGAGATTCTAACAGCTACATAGACTGCCTAACGCAACAGTCACAACCTTTAACCACCCAAGTTCCTGAAATATCTTCTGGCTTGCTGAAATTGTTAGTAAGCAAACACTCAAAAACTGTGAGAAGGGGGTGTTTTTTAGAGTAATAAAAATAAGGACACGCAAACAATTTCGGGTTATTTGTTAGACCTTTGTATTTTTTTTAACCAGAGAAAACAAGAATGAGTAAATAAAAGTAGAAGAATAAGAATATTTATTAATGTATGAAAATGCATAAATTTTGGCAGACGGCCGAAATGAAAGTGGGGTAAGGCTGGTCAACACTTTCTATAGCTAATCAGATTCACGACCCAATGACTCATTACAATATACTCATCCATCACTTTACAATCTTACATATACCATAATACCACATATTCGCAGGGGACCTAAAAACGGGTAAAATACCTATGACATAAAAAAATTTTGTCTTATATACTTTTTTCTTTTTACAGAGTATACCTAAAATTATATGATGTGAAAATTAGAGGTGGGATGAATACCCAAAACGAACTAAAATATATGACAAAAGATGTTACTATGACCCATCAACACTTCAAAGAATGAAGATAAGTAGAAGAAAAAAGTATATATATATATATATATAGAGAGAGAGAGAGGGGGGGGGAGAGAAACGAATTAGACGATTAAAAAAAATCAAGTCAATAAAAAAAGGAAGAAAAATTAAATGAGAAGTAATAATAAAATCAGCGAGAGAATAAATTGTGTTGTGGTGTGGGGGATAAAAAAACGACAAATAGAAATAATATATTATATAGTTTCAACTTTTTGTGGGGAGATAAAAAAATGTAGCAGCTCGCAATAAATAATGTCGACGATTTTTCATTTGTTTAAACATGTCAGTCTCATTTGCATATTAACAATTGATTAATGCTAACACTGTTCTGAAAATGCAAATATTGAACTTGGAGTCCGGGGAAAATTCATGTTCCAGTCAGACATCACATTCCTGTAACACTCCTCATTCAGTAACCTTTTGATTTGAGTGGCTCTTGAACCTTGAATTGGGCGACATCAGTAAAAAAAACACGAGATATATGATCGTATTTCTCAAGAGAAAACGAGGAAAAAAAATTCAAAATCATTAGTAAGAAATTGTCATTATGATGGCAAGTATTTTTCCAGACATTATAAGGAGTATGTTGATTTTAATAAAGACTAATTAGTGCTATAAAGAACAATTAAAATTTTTCTGTCTCTCACTAGTCCGGGGTATGACGATAAACTACATCCGGCAGCAAGGCCTCTTATCGGTAGATTGGCAATTTTGAGGAGCGTGGAACTACCTCTTAATAGCCGTTTTTTCCCCAGGTTCACCATGACCTTAGGTGGTAGCATCTTTTAGAGTTTCAGCTATGTGCAAATAGTGCAAATCCTTAGGAAAAAAGTGAGTTTGAAGTCAAATGTAGATCAAATATAGATCGGAATCCGTTGGAATAAGATAAAGAATAAGCAATGTATATACTGTCTTCCAAGCTTCTAAAAATAATTAAATTTCAGCATTAAATGGCCCATGGGAAGTTGATATGCCATTAAACAGAATAATCTACCATTTTCTCACACACACTACTGCTGGGAAACGAAAAGGAAATTAATACTGAGCATCAGAAGAGACAACTAAAGTTTCTGGGACATGCAATGAGGAAGGAGGGTTTTGAGAACTTGATACTAACAGGCCAGATGGAGGGAAGGAGAGACAAGGGAAAACGTGTAACGTATTTGACTGCCTTGTGTGAGTGGATGGCGGAATGGGGGGGTTGCGCTGTATAACAAGAGAAAGCTTAAAAAAAAAAGAAAAAAAAAAAGAAAAAAAAAAAGCACGCCCAGTCCAGTTAATTTTAAAACAGATCTGATAAAATATTGTCGTATTACATATTCTATTTTTTCTCATTTAAAAATGAGAATGACAAAGCATATTTTCCTATAGTTTGATGTTATGCATTTTAAATGGTTTTTCTTTTCTGATAATTGAGTTTCGTAAAAATATCGTATATTGCAGCGTACAAATCGATTTTTTTTTTAGCCTAAAAATCGTTTTAGGGCCCAGGTAGGCTACCGTATAATGGGAGGGCGTATACCTATTTTGCTCAGAATTTGGAGTAAAAAAAAAAAAAGAAGGTCAATTTGTATGTCACAATTTACTGTATGTTAGTTTCCTGAAGGTAGTTAACCGAGGCCCAAACGATCAACGCAGATGACTCCTAAAGCTCCCTTCTCAGTTCAACTCTCTATTTTACGTAAAGGATCTACTTAAGATACTCAGATCTTTTACGATTGATTTGATTTATTCATTTTCTATTGCTTGTCAATACTTTGTAGGTTATTTAAAGTCAGATTTTTTTTTTTTTTAGATTGTAACGTTTTTTTTTTCCAGATAATAGTTTAGTGATACAAGTCTTACTAATTGATTCATAGCTGGAGCGGGAAAGAGGTGGATTCATACAACTCCCAAAGCTGTTTGTGCGTAAGTGAATATAAGTAACCCAATGGGAATAGGAACTCAACTCTCCAATTAATAATTCCGAACAATTATACATTACACCACCCGCACGTCTACGCTTACAATACTTGGTATTCTCAAGCTGTCACCCATCTAGGTACTGGCCAGTTGCTTAACCTCAGTGATCGTACAACCACCGGTGTTTCAACGTAATGTAGCCGTAAGCCAGATCTTTTGTGAATACCTAACTTCACCAGATCTAACGTCGATATACTAACGACCATCACCAAATATATATATACCAGGCTTTTGATAAGAACGGTGAAGCTCGGGCTGTTTCCCTGGATATCTCGAAAGCGTTTGACATGTTGGCCTACTGCACGAGTTACAGGGCTATGGCATACTGGACGTTTGTTCGATTTAACCCATCCTTCCTATCAAAGGTCACATTGAACAGACATGCTTCCAGATCCTGCCATACGAACGCAGGTGTCCCTCAAGGCTCTATCCTAAATCCTACGTTTGTTCTGATCTTCACCAATGATCTTCCTGACGTAATCAGTTCCCAAGTAGGTATCTATGCAGATGACAACGCCATTTGCTTCCGTCTCAATAAGGAATCTTCCTGGTCTGACAAAGTAAACCTCGCTGCTGTCCTTGAAAAGGATCTCCAATCTGTGGTGAACAGGGTAAGAAATGGCTCGTAAATTGTAATGCTTCCAAAACGAAGCAGCTCTCCTTTAGCCACTATAGCAAAATTGCCCTACCTTCCATCGGTATCGATCACACAAGCGTCCCAGAAAGCAATACACTGCAATTCATTGGCCTCACTCTCTCAGCCGACCTTATGTGGAAAGACTACATCGAATCAATAGCTAGAGCTACTGCTAGGAAGCTTGGATCACTGTATCGGCCCAGGAAGTTCTCGTTAGAATCCATCTTGCACATATACAAATTTTCCATTCTAAACATATACTGTTAAATATAAGAGACAGTGAATGTCTATTATGTTTAATCATGAGCCGTTCTAAACATCGTACTTTGGCTTTAATTTCAGTTGAAAATAAAGACAAATTCTCCAACATTTAGATAATTTTTTATTAATTTGGTTCTAAACTTTCGGCTCACATGAGCCATCTTCAGAGAGGTTATAAGAATGGTAACACAATAACATCCACCATCAGCGACGATTTTATCTTGTGTTGGCAAAAAGCTCCGATAAGCAACGGCAATAGTTACCAAAAATAACAAACGCAGTTCTCAAATTTGCAATGCGTTAAATTTTCCATTCTTCCGTGCATTGAATACTTTTGCCATATTTGGTCCAATGCTCCTGCTATTCATCTCGGGGGTTCTCAACAAAATTCAAAGGAGGATCTGCAATGTGATCGATCCCGATTTGGCAGCTCGACTTGTCACTTTTTCACCGACGGGATGTGGCTTCTTTGTCTTTTCTACAAATATTTTCATGGCTTCTGCTCTGATGAACTAATCTCCCTGGTGTCCCCGTCTATACGAATCTCCCTGGTGTCCCGTCTATACGAATTTACTCGAGCTACTAGATTGCAAGCAGATGAAACTTAGTTCTTCTTCTTCTATGTGCCTTGTCCCTTCAGGACGTAGGCGATCATGGATCTCCACGTCTCCCTATCCCTTGTGGCTCTTAGTATGTTTGCTCCTGTTGCTCCTGGCAACCCCCGTTCCGTCATCCACCTGATCAGACCCTGCAAATATGTTATCCGCTGCCTTCCTCTGTCTCTCCTTCCTTCTATCTGTCCAGTCAGTATCAGGTTCTCCAGGCTCTCCTTCCTCATTGCATGTCCCAGGAACTTCAGTTGTCTCTTCCTGATGCTCAGCATCAATTTCCTTTTTGTTGCCATTCTTTCTAACACTTCGTCGTTGCTTGTATGCTCAGTCCACGATATCCGTAGCATCCTTCTGTAGAACCACATTTCGGCCGCTTCCAATTTTGTCCTCATTTTCGATGATATTGTCCAGCATTCACAGCCGTATTGAAGAACTGGTAACCGCCACTTCTACTTTACAGTTTCTTTTCTCGCACTTTCCGCCCGTGGAACTCTATTCCGTATACTTGCTTCCCTGATAACTACACTATCCATGAGTTAAAATGCAGCGTCGATTTCAATCTTTCTCTTATTTTTTTTCTAACACCTCCTGTACCTTCTTTTTTTTTTTTTTTTTGCTCTTCTCTTATGTACCAGTGGCAGCGCTATGTTGCTTAGGGTTAAACTATTATTAAAAACATCTATGTTGATGATACAATAGCATATAAATGCACCTATAAAACTTTAGATGATCAGTGCCTGGCAGCTGATCTCTTTTCTAACCAAGTTCTAACAGAACAGTGGCGGAAGCTAGTTACATTCAATTCCTCAAAAATCAAAATAGTAACGTTCTACAATCATCGAGTAGGATCTGGATTTTTGCCTATCGCGATGAATGATTATTCCCGCAGGGAAGCTCCATTTCTTTGGACACCAATTGGGAATTATCTCAAAGCTCATGTGGAACTCGTACACACAATCTATCGCTAAAGATACTGGAAAAAAATGGTTGGTTTTCTTTATCGACCCAGTAAGTACCCGACTTCTCCCTGATATCCGAGACATTTACAAGAATCGGATCAGGCCGAAAATAGAGTACTGCTGTCCAGTGTTCACTTTCCAGTCTCAATAAAGTTTAAAAACGTCTCGGCGTCATTGTGGGTGATGAATTATTTTCCGCCCTGTAGTCTCTTGTTGTGGTGCAGTGGATATCGACTCGGAACGGCAAATTGGGGTGCCGAGTTCGAATTCCAGTTGAATTGTTTGCATTCATTTACTCATAAATACCTTTGGAAAAGGTATTAATCCGTCTCTACCTTCCAGTTATGGGTTAAATAATAGGACAGATTGGGTTCTGTAGTCTTGGTTGGCAACCAGTCTACCGCAGAAAGCAAAGGCAAATTACTGCAGGATAATCTTCTGCCCAGTCAGTCATGTCTCTTTTGAGACATGATCGCCCAAAGCGTGTATTACGTATGGTACTTAACTAAATCTCTTTCGCATATCCTATCACTATTTCCATGGAAACTGTTCAGATGAACTAAATTCCTTAGTTCTACTAATTCATTTAGGAACAAATCATTAATTTTGGTTATCTATAACTCATTAATGCCCACCATCCTCAAAATGTGACAGTGGACAGTAATTGGTTAAAGTAAAAATCAAACATTCAGCTGCTTAGCGTAAATATTTTATATCACTAATGTAGGTCTACTTTTTATCCATAATGTTTAGTGTTAAAATTACTTTTTAACAACAAAAATCTCAATGTTAAAAATTGCCACAAAACATTGATTTCTTTAAGATGTAATGATCTTTTATGACATGTCTCTAATTTGTATTTGAATACATAGTATTTACTTTCAATTTTTCTAATTGAATTGGTCACCTATATTGTATATGCTTTATTATATTGTACATAATTAGGTTACAATAATGTATTTTATATGAATTATATCTTATCAAGGTGCAATGGATATCAACACGGAATGACAAATTGGGGAGTCAAGTTCGAATTTCAGTTGGATTCCTTGCATTCACTTACGTACAAATACCCTTGGGAAAAGTATTAATCCGTCTCTTCCTTCCAGTTATGGGTTAAATAATAAGACAGCTTGGGTTCTATAGCCTTGGTCGGCAACCAGTCTACTGCAGAAAGCAATCGCAACCTATTGCTGGATACAACTTCTGCCCAGTCAGTCATGTCTCTTTCGAGACATGATCGCCAAAGCGTGTATTACGTATGGCATTTAACTGACTATCTTATTAAAATTGAGATGTAATAAAAGGGGGCCCTGTTTTATAATTTGGGTGTGCACGAGATCCTTACACTGGCTCCGATCTTGACAGATTGTTCTTGTACCTTGTTGATAGTCCTAACAAAGAGAAACTTCACTGTGAATTGAAATCTCTTAAATTAAAAGGGGTAAGTCTGTGGAATTTCGGAAATCCTGGCAATAAATATATCCTTCTTTCTCACATATGTGAATTAGACTGTTTGTCTGGGTAACATGTGGGAGAGTAGGTTTCTGACAGGCAAGTGCCATCACAGTTTTAGTAGGTTAAAAAGTATGATAAACGTAACAATTTTTAATTAAAGTCTCGCCAGGCATCTCTAGAGAGTTGAATTCAGTTGGGTTCTGGGTCGACTCAGCAATGTCCAGAACTGTGTCGGTTGGCTAGTTCAACTGAAACTCCCCGGGAATCTGTTGCAATAACTTTGAGTTTATTTGATAGCATCATTCGTTGAAGCAAAATTGCTTTGCTTACAAAGCCGCTGGTAGTATCTTTAGTTTTTTTTAAAAACATTTTTCACATACAAAATGGCTGACAAAATAATGCTTATTCTTGAAAATTTTAGACTACATCGTTCCACTAAAATCGCAATACCTAAGGTTTGAATTAATTTTTAAAAATGAAGGTTTCTTGAAGCTTTCATTTTAGTTTTAACTGAAAGTTAAAGGATTAAATTTACTATTTCCACTAAACAAAATACTCTAGTGTGTTTCAAACAGATATTAATTGGAATCGATTTTCATTTTTGTGCTAAAATAGCTGATATTATACGAAGAGTAATTCTCTTTACTAGAAAAGAAATTCAGAAATATAGTAAATTATACTTTTCTGAAACTTGTTTTTTCCATAATTTATACCGATGTACTAAAAACTAAGCAAAAATACTTTATCTTTTAATAATCAGTTATACTTAGTTTAATTTGTAACGTATACAAATGTCAGTCAGTTAAAGTGCCATACGTGATACACGCTTGGGCGATCATGTCTCCAAAGAGACATGACTGACTGGGCAGAAGATTATCCCGCAGTAGGTTGCCATTGCTTTCTGCGGTAGACTGGTTGCCGGCCAAGGCTATAGAACCCAATCTGTCCTGCTATTTAACCCATAACTGGAAGGAATAGACGGATTAATACCTTTCCCAAGGGTATTTGCGCGTAAGTGAATATAACAAGAGAAAATGTTGATGACATAGCGAGAGTCACAAATATCTGCTCGGGAACACAACCAGGCATGCCCTCCCAGTGGTGGGAGGTCGGGAATAGTACGTGCCGGCGTTGGCCAAGATCACTGTCCCCAGTCTAGTTTCATTTTTTTTTTTTTGACCATCGTTAAGTTAGAGTTTCTTGAGTTGAAACCCCAAAAGAACTTTGCATACTGACACCTAATAAAAGATACAACGTTGTGTACCTCGAAGACATGTCATTCTAAATCTGCACCATTCACTTTGGGTATCAAAATACTATTATGGTAAAAGCTATTTATTGTGGAGATAAATAGAATAAAATATCTAATAAATGAAAAATAGATTATCTAATCTTATTTATAAGTAGAACTTTGTGTGTGTCCGTTACCTATAGACTCCGAAACGGCTGAACCGATTTTCTTGAAAATTTACAGTTGTACTATAAGCGTCTGCGAGTGTTCTTAGCTAGGTTTTGTGTCGAGGTACCCCCGATAAATATCGAAAATCGATAATCGAAAAAATCCGGTTACAGAAGGAGTGGTCCGATTTTAATCAAATTTGATACACTCATAGACAACGAGATAAGAAACGATATTCAGAAGTTTCAAGATTGCAATTCTTACAATAGTGCAGAAAATTTGATATCGATACCAGGAAATCAAAATTTGACTTACATCCATTCATTTTTCTTTCAGTCTACGGTTTCGCTTTAACTGGAAACAACTATTGCTTTTTTAGTCTTTCGTGCCGACGTCCAAAGAGTCTGAGCTCCAGGACCATTAGTTTGAAAGCTTTCATTACACCCGAGCAACACCGGGCTATACTGCTAGTATACAGTAAATATATTGACACTTTTTTTCGTGTCATGTTATATTTGAAGTTGGGCAACTCGGCGTAGTGTAATGGTTAGCAAGCTTGTCTCGCTAGAACCTGTTATAACTGAATAGTGAGTTCGATCCTCACTGGGTGCCCCATACTTTTGGCATTGTACTAAATCTAAGCGGTGGTTAGAAAATTAGGACACCTCGAGGTGGTGTAATGGTTAGCAAGCTTGTCTCGCTAGAACCATCGCAATTGAGTAAGCGAGTTCGATCCTCACTGGCTTCCCCATAATTTGTCGGCTTTTGTGCCACATCTAAGCTCCGTTTAGAAGATTACCATGTTATATTTGAAGTTATTTTATCCCAGGCAACACTGGATGCCCTTGCCACTCCCTCAGTGCCAAATAGAGCTGATTAAAAAAAGAATAGGAAGATTGTATTCTGACAGTCTTCTTTTTTTCTGCTCTAAAACTTCATTATAGAAATTAAAATATAAAAATAATTAAATGTAAATAAAAACAATACAATAGATTACGTTTCTTAATTACACATTCCTTTAAGAGGAGTGTTACAAAATATCATATATTCAAAGAAGAAAGTTACTTTAAAAAAAGGAAAATTCTATACTGAAAGCAGACAGTGAAAATACCTTGGATAAAATAAATATTTGTATATGTAAAGCTCAACTTATGTAACAATACCGCAAAAATAAAACCTGACAGTTTATAAAAAAAGATATATGTATAAAGTTAGGTTTTCAAAATTTCGTCAATAAAAAAAAAGATGCTCAAATTTAACAGTCTAAAAACGCGCCATAAATTTTGAGGACAGGCATTGTTTAAAGAGAAACATTTTGTCACTTTTTAACGAACGGAGAAAGTAATCTATGAAAATATTTGTCTATATTTCTTAGATGAGGTAGTATTTACATTATTCGGACTATTGTCCTCATGTTTGTTGCCATTTGTACGACGTTTCGGCCGTTGTACGCTCCGGCTTTCTTCGGGTGCTAGAAATTTCGAACCGAACCCTTTATTACAATCACTGGGGTATATAATCCTCATTCCTTGCATAAAGCATCGATTGGAAGTCATGAGTTATCTCCCTCTAACCCTGCAAGTTACTTGTCCATCACTGCTGTAGCCTGGTATTGAACTCACAACAACTAACCAACGTCTATATCCACAAAGATGAGGACAGTATTTCGAATAATGTAAATACTGTAATCTATGGAAGGTTTTCAAATTTTTATTGAATTTGCAGCAGATTTGGGACTATTTAACAAGTCTGGTTTGTCTAACAAGCAGAAGGAATTTGGCTTTCAAAGATTAAAGTTGTTGGCAGTTAATAAAAGCTGTACTTAGAGAACGAATAAAAAGAAAGAAGGATTTCAGCATTCGAAAGCAAGACATGGACAGATTCTGGAATTTGAATAAAAGAACAGCTAAAAAAGCCGCCGAATAAAAAGATACTGAAAGGAAAAGAAAGGAAAAGAAAAGGAAGCAACAGAAGAAAACAAAAACATAACAATAACAAATTATAGATTATCCTTCTATAGTTTTTCGTTTACGAAGATAAAAGATTGATCTAATCTCAGTTTGTATAACTGAACCATTGTCTAAGCAAACCAGAAACTAGCGACGTCTGTAAATCGTCAAAATTCTCAACTTCTTTCGAATAAGTAAGTAAACATTGGTTAAAAAACGATAACTGTTATCAACAAACAGAACTATAATTAAAACTTATTATCTTGCGCACAAAGGAAAACCTAGTGCAAGATTGTTTTGTAAACTTTGTATTCTGAACTATTACGCGATTTAATAAACGTATTTTTTTTTCCCAAATTTGACAATAGTTAAAACCGTTTTTTGTGCCACTCTGGATATGATAGTTGACGTTCTCTTCTCGTCTCAAAATGCTTAGAATTAGGCTTTACACAGACTATGTAATTATACACGATGAAACGAAGAAACGCTCATTAAATTATCAAACATAAGATTTTTATGTGGAAGTGCTTCTTAATCAAATAGAAAACCTTTGAACACGCCATGCGTGTGTTTTTATTTCCAGACTGAGGATGTCAACATTTCGCATTTTTCCTTTCACTTCAGATGTGTCAGACAAATCTTATACTCACGTGAATTCTTGTAAAAAAAATATCAAGGTTAATAGGTTTTATCATTTTTCTTTAATTTATTGATTTAACAAAAAAGTTCAAAATAGACATTATTTTCATCAAATTAGACATTTCAGTTTGTTTAAATTACTAATTAAGAGTCAAATTAGTTACTCAAAGCAACAAGGAATTCTTTAAATTTAATTAGACAATCACAATTTCGCATACACCTACTTGAACTTTTCTCAGACATTTTGACTAGTCTGGTCATTTTAATACTGTACTGGTATGTGATGTCAGTTCTTCAATATAGCAGTGAATGCTGGACAATATAATCGAAGATGAAGGAAAAACTTGAAGCAACTGAAATGTAGTTCTACAAGAGGAACCAGCGGATATCATGGACCGAGCACGTAAGCAATGATGAGGTTTTGGAAAGGATGGAAACGAAAAAGAAATTAATACTGAGCATCAGAAAGAGACAGCTAAAGTTCCTGGGACATGCAATGAGGAAGGAGGCTTGGAGAAACTGATACTAACGTGCCAAATAGAGTGAAGGAGAGACAAAGGAAAACAGCGTGTAACGTACTTAACTGGACTGAGCGGATCGGTGGCAGAATGGGTTGCGTGGTGTAACAGGAGAAAGCATGAGACACCAGGATAAGGAAGACGTGGAAGGCCATGATCGCTCACATCCTGAAAGGACAAGGTACATAGAAGATTAACAAAGCGAACAGAGAAAGAATAATGTTGTGCATGCGTCTTGGTATTATATATATATATATATATATATATATATATATATATATATATATCTCAGCATGCAGTGTGGGTATAGAAGAATCCAAAGGAATATCCTGTACATACAGTGGTAGGAAAACTCTCTAAGAAAGCTCTAAATATATATGTATGTAAATACATATAGAGCAAATATAAGAAAAATTAAAGCAGACACGTTATTTCATGGTAAATCGGATGTATAGGCCTATTTCAAGCGAACCATCATCAGCTTCCGTCTTTATTTTACAAAGGATTTTACACGTGTAAAATCCTTTGTAAAATAAAGACGGAAGCTGTTAATAAGTCCACCCAGCGGTGGACTTATTAACAGAATACATCAACACCTCAAGCATACACTGCTACTACTTCACCCCAGACGACATACGCTTGCTCCTGAGAACTATAGTAGACAACACCTACTTCACGTTCCAAGGACGCACCTACAAACAGACCACCGGCCTTCCGATGGGGTCCAGCCTATCGGTACTACTTGCCGTCGCATATATGAACCAACTGGAGCGTCGCGCACTCAGCACCTGCCATTCATGCGCCTTCTTTACGAGATATATTGATGATATACTCATCCTTACTTCTTCACGCGACGAGGCAAGCAGAATGGCAGCGACGTGCAACAGAATGGACGGTAAAATTAATTTCACGATCGAGCACCCCGATGCTAGTGGATGCCTATCACTGCTGGACTTCAAGCTTAAAATATCGGTTAGAGGTGAAGTCCACACCAATTTCTACAAAAAGCCTGCTAGCAGCGATATGTTTGTCCACTACCGATCAGCCCTCCCTCTCAGCGCTAAGACCGGCTACATCAATAACGAACTCGCACGTATCCGAAAGAAATGCAGCAAAGGCGAACACGTTAACATCCACACTGCATTCTTCAAGAAAACACTGGTGACTAACGGTTACCCACATTCCTTTGTGGATCGCCTAGAACGGATGGGTAGTAGGGGCCCAAGGCGTCACACCCTATCTAACACCTGCTTCCTGAGGTTACCACACTTCAGCGAATATATAACATCAAAAATACGTCGAGCTATCCGCAGAGAGGGATTAGACATACAGCTGACACACTACGGCCCCACTCTTTGCAGACACCTCAACCCCAACCACAGAACAAACAACAACACCACATGCACACTAACCAACTGCCCTATTGCAGGCAGTGGTATATGCTACCAGGTATATGTCGTATACCGCATACTATGCACCAAATGCGATGCGTTCTATGTTGGCAGCACTACAAGACATCTACACATTAGAATAAAAGAACATCTACACACGCAAGCGTCATCATTCCAAAAACATTTAAAAAAATGCAAAAATAAGGACAAAACAATAACCGTTAATATCTTGGCTAAGAAACGCAACATAGGTAACCTACGCATTAAAGAATCCCTAATAATATCCAAATTACAAACACCAATTAATAGTCGCCAAGAATTAAACCTAGATTACATAACAGTATAGACAACACCAAGACGCACGCAACATGCACTTAACACAACAACAAAGGTAACACACACACGCAATCAGTAACAATAACCACACACACACTTCTTCCTCCCTTATAACAAACCGCTAACCAGGCTAAAGCACACACGCGCACACACACACAGATAAATAAACTAAGGTAGATTTAATTACAATACTACACATAGCCTATACACACAGAAAATAAAATAGTTACAATAACCACGCTAACACGTTTTCTTCCCCACCGGGCTGTAGTAGCAGAGGTGCTCATAACAAACCACGTACCAGGACAGAACACACACACACACACACAAAAGTAGATTCAATTACAGCACACACAACGAGCAAACACCACCAGATAAATCAGACAGATAAGACAACAGCAATGTAACTGATATTCTTTGACCCAGTCAAAGTCACATCAACTCCCAGATCCTACGAACTGATTCCATCAGACCAATAAAAACCCCAACTTGAATACACACACACACGCGCTCACACACACCATTAGACCATAAAAAAAACAAAAACAACTAGAACACACACAGATACACACACACGCATACACGTACAGCAGCAGTGGATAAAGCCAGCCATTCATAGATGGGCAGCTAAAAAGCACGGACATTCTGAGGATTTCTCTATCATTCTGATGATGAGATTATAGTCTCAAAATATCAAACAGGTCATACAAACACCTCCCGACCTTCCTTTACTTCATTCAACGCATTGTGACAGCCTTCAAGACACACACACATATATATATATATATATATATATATATATATATTTAAAAAAAAACCAAAAAAAACCTGTCATTTAATCGTTAAAATATTGATTGAATACAGATGCGTGCGGTGCAAATATTACATTTTTTTTTTTTACATTGCGTTAAAACTTTAAGGCGGTTTTTAATCTCTGCTTTCTTTCGGGCATTTAAGGGAGGAATTTAAAAACTTCTTTCTTTAAATCTCAGAGCGAATTATCACGAATTGTCAAATATGGATTTCAAAGAGTGGCACGTCTGATCGTTATCCACTATGTCTTTTTTTTTTCAAGGACTTTTATCTGCATAATAAAATGTCCCAGCTTTATATGTTGTTAAAGAATTACTGAAATGAACCATCCCTAAAACATGATCAAGTCAAAATCTACATTAGCGATATGAAATATTTACGCTAAGCAGCTGAATGTTTGATTTTTTTACTTTAACCAATCAATGTTCACAGTCACATTTTGGGGATGGTGGGCATTAAAGAGTGATAGATAACCAAAATGAATGCATTATTTCGAAGTAATAGTTAAAAAAAAGAACAAAAAAAAAAACTACTACTACTCCCGCCAAACACAGTTTTTAAAATTTGCCCAAAATCAAAAACATATTTAACTTAAATCTAATTTTCAAAATGTATTCATTAAGGAGTGAAGAGTATACTGAATAGGTTATTTCATTAGAAAAAACTTTGTAGAAATAGTTTTTTTTTTGTTTTTGCGGGGGTGTCTCAGTCAGTCCTCACTATTTGATACATCAGGAATACTTTCAAGATTACGTAAAAAAAAAAAAAAAAAAAAAATGCTTAAATTTTCTTTTTAAAATAATTAAAAAGATCTGACTTGCTGCAGTTAAATATTTCATTATATATATGTCAAATAAAAAATATATTACTTTCTATTTCCATTTTTAAAACATATTTATATTAATATAAATATAATATCAAACATTCTAAGATTCATCAAGAAATAATTTTATTTATAGAATAAAAATATATATTCTTACCTTATTTGTTATAGAAAGTTTAAAATGATTATTTTTAAGCATAAACGAGTTCATTTTCTGTATTTTGACAGTTTTATGCTTTAGGGCGAATTTCATCAAATTTGAAGCAATTTATTTTTTCTAAATTAGATGTTTTAGTAGTTAACTTCTATCGTTCAATCTATGAACTTGTCAACAGTTGAGAAAATACATTACTATGTTCAAAAGGTGTTTTTCGCTATATTTTAACGTACATTAAGTAATACAGGGTATAGTAGAAATATTTCCCACATAATGGCTATACATTAGCTAGATGACTATTGCCACTAATAATTTACCATTATGTTGGGGGTATTCCTGCTGCACGCTTCATTTTCCAAAAATTGTGTTAATTTTACTAAATTTCTTTTAATACCTAGGATATATATTTCATTTTCTTTAAAGAGTTTGTTTTAAATTGTCTAAATGGCGGATCGACGATAAATTTACTGCAATGGTAATATTAGCCGTTTCATTCGATATTCATTGACCGAGCAGCCAGTACTGCCAGTTAAAATTTATAAAAGCTTTTTCTTAATATATGTTTTTTTTGTTTTTTTGTTAGAAAAATAGGTTTCTGAAGTCCAGTAGGTGTTATCGCACTTTCTCGTATCGATGGGGGTTTCCTTCCTAACCTTTTTATTGTAAGTAGTGTGGAAGGTCCACATCTTGATTATGTTATTTTCTCTTCTCGTTACATGTGATATCCATTTTAGCTGTTGAAAGTCCTCAAGTGATGCGTTTTCTATTTGGTTCAGTTCACTTTCTGAGATTCTGTAATGTCAGTCCACAAGATTTGGAGAAGTGTGGTCTTCACCGAAACTCGTAGGCTTCACTCTTTCAAAGCCATTTTTAAACATTAATCTTAGAAAGCGGTTGTATACAGCTGACCGTTTAGACCAGCGTTTCTCAACATTAATGTTCAAAATAGTAAAAATGTGGCATAATCCCGAAAATGAAGATGGAGATGGCTGGTCTTCATTCGTCTTATACTTTAACTTAGCTAGACACAATCATTGACAGAAACATGTCGCAGTATTCCTTACACCAAAACAACACGTTCATACTCATCTTTTTTTACTTCATCCACCATAATATCTCAGCGTCTATATGAAGTCGTATTTAATCCCCATATGTTCAATTATTGTCGGTGGGGTGGGGTGGGAATAACAATTGAAAAACCCTAATAATTAACCAGCGTTTCTAAACTGGTGCGCCTTGGGCTCTAATGAGTCCTGAAATTTAACCAGCTGTGTCCAAAATTAGCAGAAAAGTAATTTATGAATTATCCTTATTTTTATGATTTTTTTTAAAAAGAAGCACCGGCTTTCTTACAGTCAGTTAAGTGCCATACGCATTACACATTTGGGCGATCATGTCTCCAAAAAGACATAATTGACTAGGCAGAAGATTATCCTGCAGTAAGCATACTTAAATGTACAATAAGATCTTAAAAATAAAGGCTTATTTAAGGAGATTTATAATTTTTCTATTTTCAAATTTCATGAGGAATTTTTCATTACTAAAATTTAAAACCTGTCTTAGAGTTGTAGTAATTTTACAAGTGAGTACTAAATTGTAAAAATAAATAAAATGAATAAATAAAAGTAGGTACCTCTACTCAATTTTCGATACCTCAATTTAAATTGAATTTTTAAAAATAAAAATTTTCTTGAAGCTATAATTTTAGCTTTAATTGAAAGCCAAGAGATTAAATTTACTAATTACAATAAGCAAAATACTCTGGTGTATTTCAAACCGAAATTATATTGATCGGAATCAAAAAAAATTCTGGTTAAAATTTTTTTTTAAATTTTAAAATTTCCGCCATTTTTCATAGATTGTAAACAGTAGCCAATTTTCGGTTTAAAAAAAAATCTTACAAAAATAAAATACATCTCGTTGACACATTATTTTATTCAACTTAACGAACTTAAACTTATCTGAAGTTCCCTTGAAACAAGAATTGCTTGCTTACTGCTTGAAATTTTTCAAAAGAACGTTTCTCAAATTACGGTAACCTTATTATCACAGCTGTCAGCACCTTATCAGATGTGACAACTGAAGATTTACAGTAGCAGTCCAAAAGTATGAACGATTAATTTGGTATAAAAGGTTAATGCACGGATATTAATTCATTCATTGTGCCAACGGCATATGTATTTTTACACAAATCAAGGTCAATATATCTATTGTACAATATATATTATATAATATGTAAAACACATTAATAGAAATAATCTGTTTTCAAAATATTTTTTAAAGTTTTAATTATTAATGGGATCTTTGCTCTTACGTGGTCTCAGCCAATTGCTCAATATTGGCAACATACTTTATTTTGAGTAAGGAATATATGCACAGGTAAAAAAATAAATAAAAAAATAGAAAAAAAAGGGGTATAAAAGAGTCCTTGAATAATTTTTTTAAAAAATCGTGAAAGACGGCTTGCCCAAATATTTCCTTGAGCGCTTAAACTATTCTTCAAGCGAGTAATTGTAGAATTAATAAAATAATCACGTTTGTAGAAAGGTTTTCTTATCTATTATTTGGTGACCTTATTAGCGGTGCTCTTAGAAGGTGAAACAAGTAGGGAGTCCAACGAGTGAGCAGTTTCGAAACAACTAAATATCTCATTTGCGTTGTAGTAGTTATTGATTCGGACTTCGTGATGACATTTACGGCTGCGTGCTATTGAAAATTGCATGGCGTCCCACATGTGCCACAGGTTGCTGACCCCTGTTATAAAAGACGTTGGAAAATTTAAATTTTAAAAGTTTTTATTAATAATGAAAGTCTTGCTCTTGCATGGTCTTAGCTAATTGCTCAATATCGGCAACACGCTTTGTTACTTTGAGTGAAGCCTGTACAAAGGAAAAAGGTGTACTTGAATAATTAAGAAAGTTCGTGATAGACGGCTTGCCCAAATATTTCCTTGAGAGCTTAAACAATTCTTCAAGCGAGTAGTTTTAGACAGGTTCGTAGAAAGGTTTGTCTAGTATTAGTGTTCTTTTTAGCGGTACTCTTAGAATATGAAACAAGCAGGGAGCCCCACGAGTGAACAACTTTGAAGTACCTCCACTCATTTTCCATAACTAACTTTTAAATTGAATTTTTAAAAATAAGTTTTCTTGAAACTTTTATTTTAGTTTTAACTGAAAACTAAATGATTAAATTTACTATTTCCAGTAAGCAAAATACACACTTGTATACGAAGTTATTTCTCGGTTTTAAAAAATTGGCAAAAATAAAATATACATCTGGGACGGACATATTAAATTTGCTAATTTTCCAAAAATAATGTTAAATTAATTAATTTCACAAGTATCACTTATTTATAGCAAGAAATGTATCACGACCAGAATTGATAAAATTGTTCAATTTGTTTTTCCTGTAAAGGGAAAAAGCTGTGAAAACACATGACATTTTAATGTACACATTAAAATTACCGTATAAAAAAAAGAAAAAAAAAATTAAATACACACACAAAAAATATTTTTAAAAATACGATGGCTCGATGATTAAACTTTTCAATTAGTAAATATAATATTCACTTAACTTACCAACCTAACATCCACAAGGTTGTAAATATTTTAAGAATATTTTGAATCTTTATAAATTATTATAATAAAAAAATGAAAAAAATTCTTTTAAAATTTTATTATTAATCGGGAAATTTTTCATTAAAATTACACATGAAGTTTGAAAAAAAAAACAAAAAAACTTTCCGATTTAAAAAAAAAAAAAATAAATTTAAAAGTTAGTTATCGAAAATGAGTGGAGGTACTTAAAATCTTAACGCACGTTCAGAGTAGGAAAGGAGGGTAATGAACAGATTTTTTAAAAGTTTGTCCCATTTCCCATTCAAATCGTAGCATTCTGTTTAGTATCGCCATCACCATTTTTGTTCTTTTCTCATCCCCTCCTCCTTTCGCCAAACCCACATTCTGATCAAAGTGGAGACGTGTCAGTCCAAGATATACGATGGTCCCTATTCATGGCCGAGGTCAGTCCGTTCAGAAGAAGAAGAAAAAAAAAAGCCCGTCTGCTCTAGCCTTGTAAATGAATTGAGAAGGAGTGTAAAGTCCAGGTCAACAACCCCAACAGAAGGCTTCATTCAAAGTCGTATCATTTAACCTAATAAAATGGCTGGTGGTGTTTTTTTTTTTAGCACTGTTATACCGTTGGGCTCGCGTTAGTCTCACACATCTGCTGGATATTTTGAATGAGAACAAAGAGAAACCTTAAGAATTAAAAAAAAATTATGAGTGCGTGATTGTGACACGGAAATGGTCAACTTCATGACTTACCTCGGTCGTAGTTGATACCGCCTAGGCAGTTATAGTAATTGATTTGTCCAGTTTCACACTCAAGTCTTGTCAGGATATCTAACAATGGGACAAGACAGGGAGAAGTCAAATAGATTACTGGCTTTCGCAAGGGAACAAGTGTCAAGTGAACATATGTGGAACCAGTCAAAATTTAACTCAGTTTGCAGATTTTGTCTCCGATGTTTAAAAAAAAATATACCAGCTGACACATTTATACTCGCAAGAGCGAAAGTACGTGCGCATGTTAATTAAGGAATCAATTTCCTGAAACATTAGGTATGTGAAAAAGTTTCAGGTACCTGTTTTTTAATCGAGACCCTTAAATTAAGAAAAGAAAAAAAGAATAGCTGGAAATTTTTGAACACATCTAATATAATTCCTGGAATATAACTAAATACCTGCAAAGATTCGCTTTAAAAAACTGCCTAAAACTTAAAAGCGAAGTTTTATCGTAAAAATATTTGTTATTATTAAGAGGAAAAAAATTAAAGGATTTTTTTTTATCACTTAATTATTTTTTTAAAAATCTTTTTTAGAACCTTTTTATTTTTCTTGCGTCAGCAAATAAATTAGTATCATAAATTTGAGCGTGATTTTTGCCTTGAAACACATTGAATTTAAAACTTGTAAAAATCGGGTAATTTTCGGATGTTAATGAAACTTATTGCAAAATGAAAATTTTAGGAAGATCTTGGTAATAATACAAATTTTTATTACCTTCAAGGATTTTTCGATTTAAAGTTTGAATTGCGTATCGTTTGATGAACTTATAAATTCTATATTTTGAGTGGATTATCTTGCCTTTCCTATAGAGGCGCACAAAAGGAATTTTTTTACAGAGCTAATATGTAAAAAATATACATAATTAAAACAAACTATATTGCAGCCAGCCTGCTACTTAAAGTTTCATGTAAACGTTGTTATGCAACGGTTTCACAATCTTCAGGCAATTCAAAGCACATGATATTCAATTCTGTAAATACAGAAAGGGAATTGCCACCACGAGCATGGCACAGCGGATCCTAGCTGTGAAGGCACGAGCTAGCGAAACTAATGAATCTAATTCGTCCGAACATCTGCTATAGTAATTTGGGATATAGTAGTGAAATGGTGGCGATGTTTTGTCTGTGGATAAAAGTTGCAGGGTGGAGAATAATTAATCAAATACAAAGCTCCATAGACGCTTTTGAACTGTCAAGGCTGAAAAGTGAGAACTGGGCAGTACCAGCCCGGATATGGCAGCAATGCTCTATTCTTGATCTGATTTGACTCTTATAAAGTCAGAGCAAGGCAGCGAGAGTTCGGTATATTTTAATAGGATACTACGAAAAGACAATTCGTCCATCATCATTTGCGTTGCCACAAATATACGCATCCCATTGGAGGTCGATAGTGAACTTTAGATCTAGTAGGCGTTAGAGGCAAGGAGCCTCTTTGAGAGAATGACAGCTCATCAGAATTGGTGCAGGTTTAGGGTCTGCTTGGTGGTGATTATATGTGAATAGTTTAGTTTTGGATCTATTGAATGATACCAGTCATTCTTAAATTCAACTTTGGAGATCGTTCAGAGGAGAGATCAGCCGCCAGGTGTTTGCTAGAAAGGTATTTGGAAGGCCTCTGTGGTATCATCTGCATACATATTACTGAATATAGTGTTCTTGTGCCGATCGTGCAGCTACAAATTAGAAAGAGGGTAAAACCGAGCAAAATGCCTTAAAGGCGCCAATATATATATATATATATATATATATATATTATAGTGGGTTGCTTATCTATTCTTTTCTGTTAGTAGTGGAAAGTCCGTTCTGTATACTGTTGCAGGTTAACGGAATTTGGCCTTGTTGTAGATAGCCCACTATAAGTCATAAAATGATTACAAATCAAGAAAGGCAATTTGAGTAGAAAAATAAGATTTTATATACACACATATCAATTATTGTTTTTACGATTGAAGTAATACATGAAGTAAAGGTCCAACGGACGTTAAAATGTTCATAGCAATAAAATTCTGAAAGAGAATTAATGCTTATGAATTTGGGAGCGTGTAAGTAAGGAATGTCTTTGATGTATTCGCTCCTTAGGTCAGTAAGTGGTTTTTGAGGCAGGAAAGAGGTAAGGAAAGCCGCTTGACTTTGGTCAAGGGAGATACTAATTACTCTCTTCTCCTCGAGTCGATCTGCCTGGCAATGCTTTCTGTATCCGCTTTTTATATCTTCTTTTTGGATCACAGCAGCTCATTTGGGATTTGACACTTGTATTTGGTTCTGGGCGGCTTCCCATTGGCTGATAAATAAGATTCGCGTAGGCTCGCGAACTGAAAATTTAATATTTAATTAATTTTTAGTTTTCAACCGGAACATCTGCGTGGAGCCAGCGGCGCAGCGACGACTTTTGGTCATTTGCTTTTTGGCCGTGAAAGCGCAAACATCCGATTCATCGCTTTTGCTCGGTATCACCACTATATATATATATATATATATATATATATATATGGGTGTGTGTGAGAGAATAATGTAAGCACTAATAATAAACAACACTCAGTATCAACTCCGAATACAGCCTATGTGCTGACAGTGTTTGGAAAAAACATTCCCATCACTATAGAAACAAAGAATCTATGCATTCAGTTAAAAATAGTAAAAAAGTAAAACATCCTTGATAATGGTTAATAGACCAGTCGAAATCGCTAAGGTATATAGAACATTTAGACAATTTATAGTCACTTTATGTCAAAAATCTTATACGAACAAAAGAAAAAATATTAATTAAAAAGCTTATTCGCAGTACCTTCTCAGTCGTCTTAAATAAAAGATAACACAAACCTACAGGGAAAATACCAATACGAACTTGCCTTGGTTTTCTCCTATTGGAAATCGAAAAGCAGCCCCGTGTTATATGCACTATATCAGCGTGAACTTCGCCATAATACGTTTTTTCACACTTACCTCTGGGGAAAAAAAAAAAAAAAAGCGGTTACGATGAGGAATTTTTTCTAATTGCTATGACAAAGAACCGATGAGGATTACCAGTGATTATGAAGGTTGTATTGAGCTAAATACATGTTTTGTTTTCTTTTTGTTTTGTTTTCCATTTTGTTGATGTGCCAGTTTTTTTTGTTTTGTTTTGTTTTTTTTTTGTTTGTTTTTTTCCAAGAACACAATATTCTGCAAGGGACAAAGGAATGTAGGTTTGCCGGAATTTCCTTTGGCACTCCAAGCAAATTAACCCTGAAAATAATCTTAAGATGACATCTGTTTAACATTTTAATCGCTTTCTGTCACTTGTGGCGTTTTTATTTTATTTTATTTTTAAGAGGATGAGAAATACGATCTCTCATTGGCAAAATTTGACGATGAGGGGACAGAACAAAGAGACCAAGATATGGCATTCGGAGATGATCTACACTACTGATCATTTTATTCCCAATTCTCTTTTACACAAGGTGCAAAGAATGGCACTGCTTTCATTTTGATACATTTTTTGTCCATTAAACAATTCAAGGATTCTTTCTTCATTATGTGTCTCAAAAGGGCCAGCTATTTTGAACTATCAGCAACAATTGATTTGTAATTCACAAAAACAGAGAAAGACATATAGAAAAGGGAACACAAGATGATGATGGTGGAGTATCGGTAAAAATAATGTTCAAAATAATTCATTACAAATTGTCGGTTGCTTATAACCAAGTTTCGTTAAATTTCGTTAATTTCCGTAACATGTTTACATTTGTTTGACATTACGATACATTACAGAGCAGATATGGTTTGTTTACGATAGATCGAAAATTGTGTTATATAAGCATGATAAAAACCTCGTCTGATCAAAAGGCTATCCATGGTAAAGACGGTACCAGATCAAATGGTATGCTTCCCCTATGTAATAGGGGTCGCAGGTTCGAATCCTGCTGGATAGCACACATTTTCGTCATAAAAATTTATCGTGAAATAATCAGGCCGGTAGATATAAATATAAAATACCGTTTAATTAAAAACAGAATATCTACTTAAATACGAGTATCGGTAAAAATAATGTTCAAAATAATTCACATATATATGTGTGTATATATATATATATATATATATATATATATAATTTAAACGTACCGCTATACTCGTTTCGAAAAACCCTCCGAGTATATACGCAGAAGGGAAAAATGATAATAAATAAAAGAAAGTAACTAAGCACTTGAACATCAGTCAAAGTAAGTACCCCCCCCCCCCCAAAAAAAAAACCCCGAGATGAGTAACCTAAAACAAAAAGCGCCCAATACACAAGTAGAGCAAACAAAGAAAGTAGCTAACGAACCTACCAAGATTTCACCTAGCCGGATCTTCAGGGAAGGTTGGTGAAGATCCGGTTAGGTGAAACCTTCGTAGGTTCGTTACTTTCCTTTATATATATATATATATATATATATATTTCCCTTCTCTGAACCCATGCGCCTATGTCTTATTTTATTATGAAAAGTGCTCAATATAATGAGTATTATAGAGCTTAATATAATTATATAGTTATGAATTAATTGTATATTGCGACACAGAAATTTCTATGCTTCGAGATAGATTCTTGTCATCAGGCAATGTTACTGTTATATATATATATAATTTCCCTTCTCTGAACCCATGCGGCTATGACTTAGGGAGTAGCGACTCCGGCTGACACCAAATCGGTCGAGTTTCGATCCCGGACAGAAGCAAGTGGATGCGTCTAGCCACACTGATAGGCTGTGATACAGCGAAACAAGCTTGTATGTGGATGACTAATATATATATATATATATATATATATATATATATATATATATATATATAATTTCTCACCCCCCCCACAAAGCAAGACGGGAATGTCATTAGTATGCAGGTGAGGGTTACAGGGAGTGAAAATGATAGAAAATTGTAGATATAAGAAGGATTGAAGAAAGGACAAAAGATGAACGGAATTCGAGAAAATAGAAAACAGCGATTGATGTTGCATTTAAAGTTTTGGAGATTGTAGCCATCAGGGAAGCAAGTAAACGGAAGGGAGTTCCACTGGCCAAATGTGCGAGAAAAGAATCTATAAAAGTAGAATTTGTGGTTGAATTTAGCGATTTAAACAGTAAACGGATGGGACATCGATGTCAGTTTAGTAGCACCCTTAAATTCATGTATTCAGGCCACCAAAGAAAGAGGAGGAGTTGCTATGAAAATACTTGCAGAAAAGACAGAGGAAAGCCACGTCCCGTTAGCGAGAAAGTGGCTGAAATCGTGAAATCAGGATTGATATTACATTATAGATCTATCTTTAATTTTGTGTGTGTGTGTGTGTGTGTGTGTATTAAATATTTTATATTGTTTTTCTTGTCAGAATCGATCTTACAGTCACAAATTTACCATTCATTCGTGCATTGAATACGGTTGCCATAATCTGGTAGGGGGCTCCTGTCAAACAGCTTGAATTCCGCTCATCTTTTTCTCAATATCCCGTCCTTTGACTCATTGTAACCCCTTTGTGCAACAGTGACGGCCCTACTTTGCTTGCAGCAAAATGGTTAAATAAATAAATCAGGCCGAGCACACATTCGCCAAATTGGTCCTTTAAAATGACAGACGCTCAAATGTACTAGGAAAATGCAAGCATGAACTTTGGATAGTTTATTAACAATTTATATTCCCAAACCTTAGAAGCTATATTAAATAACATTATCATTCATCAAAGGAGACGGTATCTTGAAGCGTATATGGTATATCTAATAGGAGCATAATAAAAAACACCCTTTTCGGTGCGGTCTGTCTCTCTCTCTCTCTTTATATATATATATCCTACCTATCAATCAAAATGGCCTTAATTGTTTGAGAAATCGTTTGAAAAATATCTATATTCCGGCAGAAATCCAACCTGCAAACTCCCACAACCGTATGAAGGAAAAAATGTAAAATTACATTGTTGAAATAAATCCTGGATTTATAACCGTTTAATTATGTATTGAGTTTTCCTCAATATTTTGTAATGCTCTGGATAATATCAATCGAGCTCTATTTTTATCTAATTAATAATTTATATTAATTGGATAAAATCTTTTGGATTATCCTCTCCGTCTTAACAGTTTTGCCATTCTCTCAAATTTATATATATATATATATATATATATATATATATATATATAGTTAGCTCCTTCCTTTATGTATAAAATTGTATTGTAAGAAAAAATGTCGAGCCAGGTATATATTGATGGAATATAATGTTTTTGAAGAAGCAGTTTTTGTAAATATAGTTCTCGATCTCAAAAGTTAATGATAACAGAACTTTAGTTTTCTTTATAAGAAACGGCCGCTAATCAATGATCGATGAATCAGTACTACTGTCGGCTGAAATTTATAAAATATTTTCTCTTAAAACAATTCCTCAGGAAACTACCTTTCTTAAGTTCAGTGACTGTTATCACTTTTTCTAGTATTGATAAAAGGCTTCCTTCCTAACCTTTTGTTTGAAGTCAACATTTTTTATTATGTCATTCTTAGAGGTGTATCCATTTTAGTTGTTGATAGTCAAGTATATTTTTGAACGATTTGGGGGCCCATTTATGGCCTTGATATAAAAGTGTCGATATGAGGAGGCTATTAAGAACATGACTCGAGATTTTAGGCTAGTTTTGGTCGGCTCAATTCATTAGAATGACAACAAAGGGGCAGCCTCGGCTCACGACATTAAAATGAAAATAGAGGGACAGCGTTGGCTCAGTTCGTTTTCTTTACTTCCAGTTATTAAAGCTCTTGCCACTTGTTCGCACTTTAATCGTAGTTTTTTTTTTTTTTTGCAATAATTATGTCGTCGACTAGTGAAGAATATATATATATATATATATATATATATATATATTAGTTACTTAGTTTTTGGTCATGATTACATTAGACAGTTATACACAATTGTATTAAGAAGTATTCAATACAATTATATTGTAGAACTTTTGAATATTTTTTTCATTTGTAAACGAGTTATATTACGCAACCCAGGTTTCTACCATCTGGTGTCCTCAGGCGATTTACAGTAACTGATTTTATAGCTTTTATTGTACATTTTAGAAAATTTCATAAAGAAACAAAAACACCAGAAACTTAAATAGCAACGTACAAAACAAAATTTTTAATAAGGAATGTAACTACAGAGGCAAAAATAAATGCCTACTTCAAGGACTTTGTAATATAAAAAAAAAATCATTCACAAAGCAAAATTACATGATTTAAATGGTCAAAACAAAACTTATCAACCAAAGATACTTTTAAGAGCATATGATTTAATCACAGGTCTACATTTAAACTAGAAAACTTTTAAAAAGTATACAACATTGGCTAGCCAAGTGTGAAAATTAAAACTAAAGTTTGGAAAAGACCTAGACATAACGTGGAGTATAGTTAAAAACAACCAAGCCTTACAACGGTGGCAAAATATGTAGACTGTGCCAGGAAGAAAAGTTAGCTGTTATTAGCAAACAAAAATTAATTACTGAATAAAAGAACAGAAATTGTGGACTAAGTGTAACCATACCAACAAATACCTATTAGCATTCTTAAAAAATGGCAAAATAAATCTGTTATTGTAAATCATCTAAAGACGCCAGATAAAACTGGGTTGCGTAATATAACTCATTTTTTACAAATATATATATATATATATATATATATATATATATATATATATATATATATATAGGAAAAACTACTAAAAAGTTGTAAGTTTAAAAATGTATTTTTTTGACAGTATTTGTTTATTTATATTATTATATTTTATATTTCAGACCGTCCTCGGTCCTTCATCAGAAACAAATGATTTTAAAATTTAAATTATAAACGTATTTCACGAGAGCGTCCGTGGAGAGTGTTTGTTTACATCACGTGACGCAGAAAGCGACAGATTTTTAAAAAAAATATTTGTAAACGTAAAGCTATCTTTAATAATACTTATAAATTTTGTTTTAGAGAAAAATTTTTTGATTGTATCTGAAATATTTGTAAAGATTCAAAACGCCTAAGTCCCTATTTAACCCTAGCTTGTGTGTATTTAATTTTAAAATCCAGTATATATATATATATATATATATATATATAGAGAGAGAGAGAGAGAGAGAGAGAGAGATACATACAGGGTGTCCATAAAGTTTCTTTGCACTTTCAAAATGTGTAAATTTATTTGTATTATAAACTTTTTAAAGGGCACACGCAGTTTATGGACACTATCCATTTTCATATATATATATATATATATATATATATATATATTCCCTCCTGCCACACTCAGGGGTGATAGCCTGTGAGGAAACAGCTAAAAATCCTCTCAAATTTTCACCGGCAGTACAATAATATATGAGAAAATAAAGGTTATAAACGATGCGTTTCTCCGACATCTGTTGATTTTGGCTTCTTTAGATTAATATGAAAAACACTGTAAGGAAAATGCGTTGGAACTTTTTAAGATAAGAAGGGTAATATATGAATAATCGGGCTATAATATTCATAAGAATACACCTGAAAGAATTCACTGACAAATAGATGAAGCCGTTGTTCATGTAGGTTCGTTTCTGAATTTGCATTAACACGCGCTGTATCTAAGCACGCATACGGGGCTTAAAGTTTTCTATCCATCCTCATCCCAGCTGGCTGACTGCGGTTGAAAGGAAACACTTGCCCATCGTCTAATTTCACTTAATCAATGCCACTTTATACATCCGTCAACGAAGTGAGATGCCTGTGCCGAAATCTTTTCTGTAAGTGGACATGAAATCTGTTTCCTGTTAGGTTTCATGAACGTGCGCCTATCTCCTAACCACTTGGCACAACCATCTTTAACGCGCACTCGTTAATACACACGTTCACAGACATCAAAGCACTTAAAATACATGTACGCGCGTACACACACGGTTTTGAAAGTTATTGCTAGTGGAGCGAGTACGAACATGGTCGCCCAGTTAATCATGTCTCGAAACAGTTACGATCGCCGAAGCGTGTATCACGTATGGTACTTAACTGATTGATATCTCTACCATCGCGAAGAATGCTGGAAGAATGGTTAGTTCCTTGTGCCGCCCCAGAAAATATCTAACTGCTCTCATCTTTCCAAGAATCCAAGTAGTATTGCTGCCAATATCTGAGCTGGTGCTACCCAGTCTTCGTTTTCCAGCCTTCAATGTACAAAGAGCGATTGCACATTCTTGTGAATGATTAATTATTTTTCATCTTGCAACTCCTTTTCTGCAAACGAAACGTTGCTAGCTTCTCTCTGTTATCGCTGTTACTCTGTACAAATGTCCAAATGAGCTTCATTCCCTCTCACTACCAGTTCAGATCTTCACGGCTAAGAACTCCGCTTCTTTCTCAGAACTGTCTATGTGTAACAGACATCGGAGAGAACACTTCCTCGATCACTACAATCTTAATCTCTTCAAGTTTAGGGTTAAACAGTATCTATCCTACATATCCTCATAACATGCACTATCCACTTTACGATATTATAACAATCTAGTTCATTAACCCGCTATCTTGAGTGGTCCTTGGGCCTTATATTGGGTGATTAGTAGTATAAAATGGGGTCATTTGCTGTAAAGCGATTACTGAAATGTTTACCTTACAGACCGCATTTGTTATGTTGTAGTGCTAAACTAAATTTGGCCTTTTTCATATTGGAATGATTAGGCTAACTGTTTTACTCATTCAAAGAACACTTGTACTTCTAAAGTCACGACCGATTCCTACTTGTATCGATAAAAATATGCATATGAATGTATTTTCGTAAGAGCAACGGACTAGCAGAATCTATTTTCGTCAAATCAAAAGCAACGGACTAGCAGACTATAAGGACCGTTTTTAAATGTCGAGATTTTGGACATTATGAATTCAGCCCATTCGCTGTCGAAGTCAATCCAACATGTATCTGTGGGCGTGCTCACATACACTCATATACGACACGGCCGTGCAAACTGCCACCTGTACAAACAATCCGGTAGAGTTCCTTACCTGCTATTATTCAAAACATTAAACCAGCATCTAATTTATTGGATAATTTGTTTTTTTTTATAAACTTTATCGTTCATGGCATTAAGCAGGGAAAACAGTTAAGGCGTTTTTTTAAATTTTTTTCTTTTTTCATGTTTGCTATTGTAATAAGGACACTTTTGGATGAATCAAAGACAACTGAAACGTTTTGGCCATCAGATGATCGAAATAGTGTCGAATAATCTTACATGATGATATCGTTAAAATGGTAATGTACAAAAAACTCGGCGGTAAACAGCAAAACTTAGTCTCTTTTTTAACAGTCGATGTATTATATTAGAAAATAATTAAGTTGATTGATTTCATTCCAGTGTAAATAAATCGATACATGAAAGAAAAGAAAAAAATGTGAACAAAGAAAGCTGAATCACGCAGCTGGTGACCCGCGAGAAGTATGAAAAGGATCAAAACTTAATCTAAACAAACAATAAAAGCAGATACGAACTTACGTGGATTTGTCGGTAATTCATTGAATATTCTTTGGACGATTCCTGAAATTAAATAAAGATTTACTTTTTCCGTTGTTGTTAACAAAAGAAAATAACCACTTATGCAACAACCCGACCTCATTCAGTGGTTTTAGAAGTACCCTTTCCACAGAAATAATTTAGAATTTAAAAAAGTGTTGTAAGGTTGAAAACAATTCATCACTCACAAGGTTGTCTAGACGCTTTTGAACTGAAAAAAAGACTAGGCAGCTCCAACATACACATACACATATTATATATATATATATATATATATATATATTATATATAAACATTTTACCCCAAGCAAGACAGCAAAACCACTAAGATGAAGGTAGTTATTGAGTATGAGAAAAAAAGGCCATTATTAAAGGAGAGAAAATACAAAAACAGAAATTAAGACAGAAAATAACGATTGACATTGCATTTAATTATTTTAAAATCAAATTTGAATAAAGCAAGAAGCCGGAAGAAAGTTCAACAAAAAGTGCGAGAGAAAAAACTGTTAGTGTAGGACTTAAGGTTACATCTAGGCATTTTAAATGTAAACTGATGAGACTTAACCACCACTGCTCTTAAATTCGTAAAATCTAAACTTATTTATAAATGAAACTTTGTGTGTGTGTGTGTGTGTGTGTGTGTGTCCATTACCTATAAATTCCGAAACGGTTGAACCGATTTTCTTGAAAATTTACACAGTTGTACTATAAGCGTCTGCGAGTGTTCTTAGCTAGGTTTTGTGTCGAGGTACCCCCGATAAATATCGAAAATCGATAATCGAAAAAAATCGGGTTATAGAAGGAGTGGTCCGAGTTTAAGCAAATTTCATACACTCATAGACAAAGACATAAGAAACGATATTCAGAAATTTCAAGGTTGCAGTTCTTACAATAGTGCAGAAAATCGATTATATATATATATATATATATATATATATAAATAAAAGGCAAGATGTTTGTGTGTGTATGTTTATCTGTCTGTATGTCCTTTATACAAATCCACACTTTTTTATCCGATTCTCACCAAACTTCACACAAATATTCTTCAGGCTGAGTCTGAGCTCCAGGACCATGGATTAGTTTTAAAGCTTTCATTACACCCGAGCAACGCCGGGCTATACTACTAGTCTAGGTATAAGAGAGGAAAGTTCTTCAGGACAATTACCATGAAAGTATTTATAGGAAAATGTACACGTAAGCCACGTTACGGCGGTGGGAAAGTGACTGATGCAGTACTCCATTTTCGGTCTGATTTGGCTCTTGTCAAGAGAATATGCGGATGTGCGTTGTGGTGCAGTGGATATCGACACGGAACGAGAAATCGGGGAGCCCAGTTTGAATTCTAGTTGAATTCGTTGCAGTCACTTGCGTACAAATACCCTCGACGCCCCAGGTTAAAGTCAGAATTTCAAATCTAATAAATCCGCCCCATGTTTTTTTGCTGTACTAAGTTTCGTAAATATTAAACGAAACATCGTCTCAAGAAAATGTTCGTGACGCAGCTAAAAGAATGAGAGTGAGAAGTTTAGTTTGAAAGTTACAATGCCTCAAATGCGAAGCAAGAAATAAATCGTTAGATTTTGTCACGTAATACACGTTCAAAGCACAGAGGGGGGGGGGTTAAAACTATGGCACAGGGGGTGTTAAAGCTGGGGCACAAAGAAACCTAATCCAAAATTTGTCGTGATAACAAGCTTTTCATAATTGCATCATGCCAAGATGCTATTCTAGCAGTATTTTCGCCGCTTTTCTGTTAATGGCATCTTTCACAAAACCAAAGATCATCCACTTGAAAAAAAAAAAAAAAGAAAAAAGCGATTTGCATTTCGTTCTGGTTTCGAAAAAATTATTTGCGCGCCAAACATTCAACGCTTGTCGGCTGCCAAGAATTCTCGTTTAAGAATACAGATATTTCTGAATATTGGATGCAAGAGTCAGAGACTTTGCTCGCTTTTTGATGCAGTTCGCTGACATATTAAGAGACCAAATGGATATAAATATGAGGCTAGCAATATTTCGTCATTGGTACAAAGGTACGAAAAAATGGCGTCTCGAGTAAATCGAGACAGAATCGAAGTATTAACGATTCCATCGTTTTATTTGTCATTATGTGTGTGTGTGTGTGTGTATAACATAGTGATGATCCACGTATACTGTCTTAATATGTATAGGAAAAACTATTAAAAAGTTGTAAGTTTAAAAATGTATTTTTTGACAGTATTTGTTTATTTCTATTATTATATTTTATATTTCAGACCGCCCTCGGTCCTTCATCAGAAACAAATGATTTTAAAATTTAAATTAGAAACGTATTTCGCGAGAGGGCGATCTAAAATATAAAATATAATAGAAATAAACAAATACTGTCAAAAAAATACATTTTTAAACTTACAACTTTTTAATAGTTTTTCCTATATATATATATATATATATATATGTGTGTGTGTATAATAGACCATCAGAAATACTGTTTTCTCTTGACATCGTCATTATTTTAACTATCTTTACTACGTGTATACATTTGTTTTAGAAAGCGATTAATAAAATTGTACTAGAACCTAACATATCAAAGTGAATTTATAGTTTTTCATTGTGCTTGAGAATTGACAGCAAAAACAATAAACACTATTATAGTGTTTAATGGAATCCACTAATCCATAATTAATTCGAATTTTATAAAATTGTAAATAAAGATCCCCTTATAGTCAGTTCACATATTTTAATAAAATTTCTAAAATGTTATGAATAATTTTTTTCTTTATAAATTGGCAAGTAATAAATACTACGTTGAATTAGTTTTAATACACTTGTATTAGTTTTTAGAATGTTGTAAATATAAAATTATTCTTTTAAATAAACAGCAAATTCTCAAAAACAAGATATGTATAAATTCACTGACATCATATGTTTATGGTTTATATAATTCTAATCAATAAAAAAATAAAAAATAAAAAAATAAACTTTGCCAAGGAGTGAAGATAGTTAAAATATTAGCAGTTTCAAGGGAAAAACCATCCTTTTGACACTCATTTTTTCAGACACGTGAGGTACAATTTTGTAGCCTCCACCAAAATAAAATAAAAAAATAAAAATAAAATAAAATAAAAACGTATTGAACAGATTATATTTATCTATATAATTAATGTTATACCATGGACATTAAATATGGATATATTTTTGCCATTAATCTCTCAAAGAGACTCCATGGCTGTTGAGCAGAATTAAAAAATATCAGGATTTATATGGTTGAATTTCAAAATTAGTTATTGGAAGATTGTTTTGCGACTCTTACGAATAATCTCGCCTAAAGAATACAATTTGAAACGGCACTTCAGACCAAGCACAACTTTTGACACAATTTATCAAAGCAACAACTGCAAAAGAAGGCAACTGATTTGGTAACAATTTTGAAGCAACGGCAAACCGTATTTGAGAAAACTTCATCTTTTCAAAAGAACGCGACGAAAGCAAGTTTTTTTTATTGGCAAATAAAACTGCAAAGCAGAACAAGTCATTTAAAGAAGCTGAATTTATTAAACATTCCATGATTGACGCTGTCAGTGTTGTGTTTCCTAAAGTTAAATCAAAGTAGGAGCCATATCTCTGTCATGAAAAGCGTTCGTTGTATAGAGGCAATTGCAATGAATATTTCAAGAACAACTGTTCACAGCCAGTCGTAGTTTTCAGTGGTTTTTTGTTGCGTTAAACGAGAGTACTGGCATTCAGGATACTGCTCATTTACATCAGAGGAATTGACGAAAACTTTGAAATTACAGAGAAATTGTTTTCTATGGTATCTCTCAAAGAAAATGTTACTAAAATAAATTTGTATAACTGTTGTAGAGCTGCTAACACCCTTCTAGCAATCTGAAGACGGAAATGGTCTGCGAACCGAGATAGCTATAAAAGTAAAGACTACTAGCAGTTGGGGATTGGCTGCGCGCGTCGGTCGTTAACTTTGGCGGACACTGCCTTCGGTCGGAGAGGAACCAGATAAAGCTCCACCGAAAAGTAGAGTCACTTCTGGGAAAAAGTAGGCAAGAATTTTTGTCCGAGCTTAAATGCTCGGTGTTCCCACTTAAATGGCCTTGTACTGCATCTACCTCGGGCATCCATTCATGTGGAGAGGTGGTTGATACCTTTGGAACGTCATTGACGATTACTATCGGACTGTGTTCTTTGCGACTCTAACAACTTAACCTCTCCTCTCCTATTTATTGTTCTGTTTTCTGTTGTTTATCTTATTTGTATTTATATCCCTTCGAACGCATATTGTGCTGTAAATACTCAGCATACATCTGAGTATCATCCTGCCACCTCAGCGATACAATAACAGTGTTATTATCTGTCTAATCAGGCGTAGATTGAGCCTGAATAAACTGATAAGTATTACAAATAATGGTGCTTCTTTACTCATAGGCAAACATTGTGGCCTTGTGACTTTGATGAATGATTAAATCAAAAAAGATTTTCCATCGCACGGTGCGTTGTCTTTTTACTGCATCATACATCAAGAAAGCCTCTTTGAGTCTTCTTTAAAACTCAAACATGCTATGGATCCAGTGGTGCGTGCAGTGAATTCAATAAGATCATGGGGACTGAAACAGGCTATTTTGAAATTTCTTGGAAGATATTGAGGCAGATTTTACTGATGTGCTGTACCACACAAATGTCCGCTGGTTAAGCACTGGAAAAGTACTAAAGAGAGAAATTAAAGCATAGGTTTTCATGCTTTTTAATGTGAAAAAAAATCTCTTATGACTTTTCAAAGAGAATGAAGAGTGACGAATGGGTCTGTGATTTTGCATTTTTTGTAGACATTATACAAAAGCTGAATGCGTTAAAAACAAAAATGCAAGAGAAATATGTATTTACTCATGAATTGTACGTGAAAGGGAAAGCCTTTCAGTCGAAGCTTAAACTTTTTGCCAAGCAGCTTAAAGATCAAAACTTTGTTCATTTACCTCTGTTGAAAACACAAGCATTAACCAACAAGTAAAATTCACAGTTGATGGCTCTGAAAGAAGAATTTATCAGATTTGATGATTTCAAACAACCCAATTGAAGGACAGTTCAATTTACTCGGCTCACGTTATGCTGGTTACATTGGGACAGCTACTGAAGAACTGCAAGTAGAACTGACAACTCTTTAAAGAGGCTGTTTGAAAATAAACCACTTGTCTATCTCTGCACTCAGAAAAGTTTAAAACTTAAAAATTTTGCAAGAAAAATGGTTGTGTTTTTTTTTTTGCATTAATTTATATTTGTGAGCAGATTTTTCCATATTGAAAGTCAAAGAACAGATCAGTTATCATACACTCGAATCTTCAGTGTTGAACAAGCAACGTGACGCCTCCTTTTAACAAACTAGTAAATGACTGCCGTCTGAGGCAACATTCTCATTGAGATCCCCTGGTTACCGAGTTACTTCGTATTTCAAACAAATATTTCATGTGAAGTTTCTACTTCAAAAATATAAATTATTTTTTTCTTTAAATTGAGTTGCTTTATAAGTGCTTCATTTGAGATTTTCACTTAAAAATAATTAATAAAAATTGTTTTTTATTTCTTTAAACGGAGTTACTTTTTTTTTTCAAGTAAATGTTTTTCGACTTTATAATAAAACAATTGCTTAAAAAACAAACAAAAATAAAAAACAAGGCTATTTCAAATGTGCTTCATGTGAAGCTCCTACTTAAAAATAATTAAAAATAAAAATTGTTTTCCTTTAAAAGTTTAAACTGGGTTACTTTGTCTTTCATATGAATTTTCTACGGTACTTTAAAATATTAATTTTAATTTAATTTTCTTCGTTAAAAACCTTTTATTTTGTCTATTTTAAATGTGAACTATTTTGGTTAATATACGATGCGACTTTATAAAATTGTAAATTTTTGAATGCTTTCGTAGCACTGAACAGTTTGCCCACCACTGCTCTAGGAGGAGGAAAACTGAATTCAAAAAAGTCTAAAGAGAGGTGGAGTCTGTCTGGCCACCTTGCTCAAGACACACCACTGCTACAGTATATGTAGTGCCCCTACGACCCCCTTAGTTTATGAGACCCAGGATTGTAATTTTATTTAATATTAAACATTTAAATTAATAAACATTTAAAAAAGCTGCTTGAAATTTTAAAATTTTTCAACAATATTACAAGAAGAAATTTAATTTTAGAATAATCCGCGAAAATCTATTTAAGTGAATATGTATTTTCTTTTCCCCCTAATATTTACTTCTATTTGATATTACTCATGCGACTGTCAAGTGTCCCTAAGCACATTCCCAAAACATACTTTGAAAAGACGTGCGATTGCAAAACAGTAACTGAAGTAATACTGTGTAACTGTTCACATAATGCACGGAAAGCCTACATCTTACGTAGAAGTGCCGATTCATACACAATCCTGTGACTTATTTTAAACTAACGTTCATCCAATCCAAGACCCAAGAGGCACCCATGGTACAGGATTACTGAACGATGCGGTATGATCGTAAGAAGAGAAAAGAAATATAGTTTATGAGGTTATGTAAGTCAGATAACAGTTACCTCTAGATCTGAACAAGTTTCAATTGCAGTGGCGGTTTTCTTAGATGTGGCACATGGCCGAAAATATGGGGTATTCAGTGAGGATTGAACTCAAGTTAAAATTGTAGTTCTCAGGATTGTTTTCGTTTAGTGGCATATCAACCTTTATAGATTATTAATGCCAAAATCCAAATATGCTAAACGCAATTGTATGCGTTCAACTACAAATAAATGTATTATTGGCTATTTTTTTCTTTTATGTATAAAAATGTATTGCTGATATTTTCCCTATATAAATGTATTTTTATACTTTCATAGTGAAATTGGAAGCAACAGCAATTAAGAGATGATTCCACGTCCTACAAAACCTCCCGATCTCAGGATTTGGTACTGCCGGATGTAGTTTTACAACATCCTCTCTGTTCCACAAATGTATCCTTTGGGTTTTTTTCTTGGAGAAAAAGATTTGAGTGGGATTTCCTTCTTACTAATGGAATACGAATGTAATGCAAAGGATGCGTCCCAAGGTTCGTGGCATGTCGGGTCTTAGCGGTGACGTCAGAACTGGTGGAACAAAAGACTATAGCACGGCAGAACACTTGCCATGGAACTAGCGGTCGAGTAACGAGAAGCTTGCACCGTTTCGGTTGAGGGAAAGTGGTTGTTGGATGGAAAATAATTCATCACTCAGAAGGCCGTGTAGATCCTTTTAAATTCTAGCAAGACAGACGAGTTTGCACTGGGCACTTACAGTCCAGATATGGCAGCAATACCCCATTTTTGGTTTGATTCATCTCGTGTATCCTTTAGGTTTTATACTGCTTTATAAAACATCACCTGTCAGAGGGCGTTGAGAAAAAGTCGCCCAATACAAAAAATAGGATAATTCTACATTTACAAAAATACAGGATATGAATAAAATTGACCTCTTTCTCTTCTTTATGCTCCGACTTACATTTTCTGATTCTTACTAATCACGGACCCATTAATGATTTCAATAGGGCATTTTTTGTAATAACATATTCAACTTTGCACAAACCTTCGACAAGTTTGAATATATAAAATCTTCGATTCGATTGATTTGTTTTCTACGGCTTAACTTTTTTCAGATTATTCAAAGCCATAAAATATTTTTAGATTTTAAGAATTTTTCGGAAAAATGATTTAGTTATATAAGTATTACTAATTAACCCATACCTGGAAGAGAAATGTAGGTATTTTCGTGTAGATGAATATTGCAAACCCGACTGGAATTGGAACTCTGCTCTCCGATTAACAGTTCCGAGTCATTATCCATTATACCACCCGCACATCCAAGCTTGCAGCACCTGTTATGCTTAAGCGGTCACCTATTTAGGTACTGACCAGGTTTAACATTGCTCAATCCAGTGATCGTAAATATACGAGATATAGTAAAAGTAACGTAAAATTTATATAACAGAGTGCATCTTTATATTTTTTTATCTTTTATTCACAAATTTGATTTTTTTTTTTTTTTTGCTGATTGCTTCCTCTATCCTGATGGCGTTGATGACTAGATTCGCCGCCAACGTGCAGGTTCAGTACTAGAAGCTTCCAGTTTCACCAAAACCTGCTCTCGTCACCGGTTTGCTTTGCAAAAGTTGTTTGAATGTTTAAGTAAATCAGAGCAGAAGAAAGTGCCGATGGCATGAATTTGCTTATGGTAGACCTCAACTTGCCAGAAAGTGACCCACTCATTTAGTTTCATGACATTCCTTTGCGGGACATATGGAATAAGACATGGACAATCCAGTTAAGAAACTGCAACGGGCTGCCGTTGACTGTTATATGTTTTTATTATAAACATGTTAATTGTATTTTTTTTTTCAGATAATACTCCAGGATTGTATGAGGATGTCTGCTGCTCTAAAACAAACAAGCATCCAGGTATTAAAGCAAATGATCATAAGAACAGTGATCAAGGCAGTATTTTACCTGTATTTTTTCAATTTTTTATTTTAATGTAGCTTGATGATTCACCTTTTTTTTGTTTTATGCTTTTTAACAATTAATATTTACTTTCGTTAATGTTATTGTTCGTATCACTTCTCCACTCAGTACTTCACAAAACCCAGTTATTAATTACGAACAACTTCAGGGTGATATTCCCACAGTCAAGGAATCGCAAAATGTAAAGCTCATTAACCAGCCCCGCTCAACATTTGATCCGATATTGTCCGAAGGTCAATTTAATGAATATCAATCATCTGTATTAAGTGCATTGTTATTCAGTGTGTTCCTCGGGTATAAATTGATGATTCAATGTGCTACTATTAATAATAATAATCAACTCGTTTATTGTGCTCAAATTTGACTAAATCTTAAAACAACTCCGCTACTGGAGTCAGTATAGCTTGATCAATTCGAACAAAAAAAAAAAAACAAAAAAAACAAAAACAAAAAAAACGTATAATTAAACAAAATGCGTAAAACATCAAATAAGTCCAAATGCCTTACTTTATACTGTATTCAAGAATTTTTACAATCCTGTCAGTTTATTTAAATATAAATCAATGACATTTAAAAAGCATGAAACCAGAAAATAGAAAAATTAAGCAACCAAAATACTGACAAATCTTAACCGAGTGTTTTTTGAAAGACTGTTTTCCTTACAAAGATTTACTTTGAATCTCTTATTGACTGCTTTTACTTTACATGGATATTCGACATCGTTATCTTACCATATCTACCTCTTTTTTCCCTCTCTCCATTTTTCTTTCTCGTGCACGAACACTGTCCCTTCAGGATGTTGGCAGTCATGGTTTTCCAGATTTCTGTCTTTTATTGATTTAGCAGTTAAACAACCCGTGTACCAGTCAATATTTTAAGTTTGACAAAAAAGTGTCCATAAACAAATACATAAATAAAAAAATAATTTTGTGTAAAAAAAACAAACAAAAATAACAAATAAAAATTCTAGTGTCAAAATAATTATAATAGTATAACGATAACAAATATAATTATTAATTAATTCATTTTTTCTATTCCACACAAACCTGATGTCTTGTGTCACACGACCTCAATCGTGAAAACCCCAGCGAGTACAGAACACAATAGCATTGGTTTTCAAGCGAACTAAACATCGCGCTAGATTGGGCGTCCAAATATCTATTTACTTAGCTTTATCTCGTAAGTGAGGGATATCTGTAAAGGATCGAACCGTTTACACTAGCGAGCTGGCTTGTGAGATGAACATAGAAGTCACCACATTGGAATATGATCTCAAACTTTGCAAACTGATCATCATTCATTATTAAGTATATTCGGTTCTAAGAAAAGTATTCCCACGCAGATTACAAACAGACTACTGTGTTGGTCTATGATTTCAAGATGGAATTTCGATGGTCCAAAAAATTAGGACACATAGATTGATACCAAAATGTAAAGAAGATTTTGAAGATACTGTGATTGCTTCGTTGGAATCCGAAAGCGAATTAAATGTCGTGTTTGTAACTATTAAATAATTGCCGGTCACGATAAAGGATATTAAAATTAATTCGATAAATGATACGTTTATTCAAATTACTATGAATGAGGTTAAGCCAAAATGGACAAAAACTAAAATTAACCCTGGTAACAATAATACAACATTTTCTATTTGCGATTGAGTACTTTTGTACGCGGAAAAGTTGTAATTCCGTTGTCATTGCAAAAGAATTGAAGCAATTTCACGTATGACATCCAGGAATAGTGAGAATGAAGTCTCTGGTGAGAAGCTACGTTTATTGGACAAAAATATTGAAAATATAGTTAAGAACTGTGAAGCAGCATAATCACCACCTATAAATTATCAGGCATGACGGAACACCGATAAACCATATTTGGCTGGACCACTGAACGGTTTATACTAATTAACTGCGGTCGACAGTTTCACAAAATGGCCCGAGATATTGAAGTGTAAATGACCGACTACCTCAGTAGCGATTAAATTTTTACGCGAGCTTTTTCCAACGTTTGAAATACCTAACAATGTATTATACGATAATGGAACTCCATTTACTTCTAGCTAGTTTTAAAATTTCTGCAAAAACTATGGGGTTAACCATCTGACAACACTGATTTATCATCCAAGATCGAACTGTCAAGCTGAGCTGTTTTTTGGCACCTTCAGAGTAGAATTAAGAAAGGCTAAAGGGTTGAAGGCAGAAGAACAGCACAAGATTTTTAGTGCATATAGAATGACATCAAATGCAAACTTCACCGTGAAAATGTCACCTACAAAACTCATATTTGCTAGAAAACTGCTATCTATTTTCGACAAATTACTTCCTGGGAATAAGAAGAAAATTCTTTAATTTCAAACTGCCAGATCATTTAAGATCAAGGATAAAGTTTTCTTTAAAACCTTAAGGCCCGAAAGAAAAACTAGTAATTCAACTTATTGGTAGCATGATCTACATTGTCGAAGATGACAGATTCCGTTATAGAAGTCAGTCAATTAAGTGCCATACGTGATACACGCTTGGGCATGAAAGAGAAAGAGACATGACTGACTGGGCAGAAGATTATCCCGCAGTAGGTTACCATTGCTTTCTGTGGTAGACTGGTTGCCGACCAAAGCTAAAGAACCCAATCTGTCCTGCTATTTAACCCATAACTGGAAGGAAGAAACGGATTAATACCTTTTCCAAGGGTATTTGCGCGTAAGTGAATACAATGGATTCAACTGGAATTCGAACTCAGCTTCCCGGTTTCTCGTTCCGAGCCGATATCCACTGTACCACAACGCACATAAGCAGCCAGTACAATGTAGTTTGTCTACGGCTATATCGTGTTGAATACACCGGTTCCCGCCCAATCACCGAAGTTAAGCAACATCGAGCCTAGTCAGTACTTAAATGGGTGACTATTTAGGAATACCAGGTGCTGTATACGCAAGGACCAAGAATGGTTCACCTGGTCCTCCAGGGTTGGGTGCAGAGCTAACAACCCTGCCCCGCAAAAAACAGTTTGTTACAGCAACAAAAAAAGTTGCTGCCCTATGCATCATATGGGTGTGATGGAGAAATGATGATGATGATGACAGTGTAGTTTATTGATAAACAAACTTAAAGATACTTTTGAAGTACCTACTCCTAATGCGAATGCGAATACTACAATAAAATGCCAGGGTAAGCGAAAGCGTAATCTGACTGAAAGTATTGACTAAGGAAAGCTCATATTTAAAAAGGAGGGTGTTGTGGAGATATACAAACCTCTCCAGAGTGTGATGTGGACTCGACCAAATGGTACAATACTGACGCCGACAATCGTCAGAGTAGAAAGACAGACACAAGACTGATAGCAGTAAGCGAACTTTATATACTACTACAGATTTCAGCAAGACTACGTCAGCTCCAAGCGACGTTATCGTTCAACGAAACAAAAATGTAACATCTACTTTGCCTTTCGCAGAGATTACATCATGATGATTATAAAGCTTAATTTATGACTATTAATGCTCTATCTCTTAATATCGAACACGACACTGCTTACATTAAAAAAAGTTAGCTAACAGTAATACCAAGTCGACATTTTTTCGCGCGCGAAACACGATCGTTGTTTTCAGTCGTGCGTTTAGTCTTAATGTAGACTCAATCGATGGAGGATGGGAAAACTTTGAGCATTTCAAACACTCCTGCCGTAAAATAAGTGACTTTCTGCAGTGGAAATTTAACGCTACATTCATCGCATTTGGGTTAATTTGTTAAGCGTAGATGAGATTGACTCCATAAAACACGTTCCTTATCCGTGCGTTCTGCACTAAACGACTGTATGAGCAGGCATATGGTAAACCTTAGCAAAAACGTTTCGGCTGGAGAAGCGCATATGATTTTTACCTTTTAAATTATTTTTATTAATTGAAATAACATTGATCGAAGAATGTCTTCAAACGGAAAAATGGTTATTAATTTCTTAAAAAATATTAACTGAACTAGTTTTCGTATTTCAAGCGACTACAGGAGAGGATCAGACTATCAACAATCAATGTTTTTTTTTGTTTTTTTTTAGGCATGTAAACCTCTACGGTTTATTCATTGCCGAAATCTAAATGGTTTGCATTGAACTGTATGCCTTCAACTATATATGTATTGTAGATAATTTTACTATAAATAGCTGTTGTTGGTATTTATTATATTACTGGCATTTTTTTTTTTTTTTTTTTTTACTATATAAATGTATTTTTATGCTTTTTACAAAATTTTGCTTTTATTTGGGGGGGGGGGGGGGTCACTATTTGCCCAGAAATTCAGACAGGAAGATTAGTTTAGTTGGTGTTGTGCAAATGGTGTAACGGTTATCGGATTTGAACGAGAAATCCTCGAGCCGAGTTCAAGTTGAGATCGTTGAACATAATACCTTTGGAAAAAGTATAATTCATTTCTTCTCTATGAGTTAGACTGTGCTCTCTCATTATGGCCGGTAGCCGGTAAATAGCGTCAATTAAAGTAAACTTGAGCGTTTCGACATGAAGTACTGGTTACCAAAATAGCATCCCGAATCATAACTATAGCAAGGAGTTCGATTTCTATTGAGTACACTAAATGAGTATGCCATATTATGCTATACTCATCTAAGCATGGTAAGATCAAATCAAGAAGAGGTTTTAATTGCTTATAATTTCCAAGGAATTCTTAATTTTCATTATTATCTTCAATAATTTTTTTTAGCGTAAGTGAAAAAATATACTTTTTCAATGTACCGTATAATACCACACCGCCATATCAACTGGGCATATTCACGAAACGTTTTAACAATGGTATGTCAATGCTTTTTATTTTAGTAGTACAAAAAATAAAAAAATAACCCTCAAATATACATACGAGAAAATATTCATTAGAAGAAAAGAAAAAGAAAACTGAAAAATAATGGCAAATCTATCATCAGAGAGAGGGTGTATTTTTTTATAATTTGCAAACAGTGATTATGGAACTGAAGAAAATGTACTAATATATGGTAATTTATTCTGAAAAGTGGGGGTGAAGAACAATCCTGGTATCCACTGAAAATAACGTCTGAATTATATACAGCGAAACAGATCTGTCTGTGAATTATATATATATATATGTCATCCGCAGACAGATCTGTTTCGCTGTATCACAGCCCATCAGTACGGTTAGACTCAGATTGCTTTTAACCCAGGATTGAAACCCGACCGAATTGGCGTTAGTCGGCGATTCTACCTCTGGGCTATGGGCGTTCGGTAGAAGAAGGCAGACTTTTTAGCATGTATATTGTCATTATACCCGCCCAGTAGCCAGAGTGCTCTAATCCATTACTGAATGAGCGATACGTATATGCCAGAGTAGCTACTGTTTTTCAAAATCTACCATTCCTCCAGAGTGCTCAGTCAGGGTGTGAGAGCGTAATATAAACAGTTTTAATGGATACTCGTATTTGAGTGGATAGTCTGTTTTTTTTTGTGTTTTATATATATATTTATTAAACAGTAAAATCTAATTATCCACCGGCCTAAATGTTCGAAATATCTTGTTTGGAAAATATCTATATTACCACCAGGATTCGAACCTGCTTACTATCATATACCGAGGAGATGCCACCATTAAATCTTGTGTGTTTTACCACTCAACCACAGAAGATATGGTAACCAATATTTTAATTAAACCATTTAGGTATATATTCTTCAGATTTTATATATTCTTCTATGTGTTATGTCCCTTCAGGACGTACATCTCCCTAGCACGCTTTCTCCTGTTACCCCACCCAAACCCCGCTCTGCCATCCACCTGATCAGGCCCTTCAAATATGTTATCCGCTGCTTTCCCTACCTCTTTCCCTCTATCTAATCTGTGAGTATCAGATTCTCCAAGCCTTCCTTCTTCATTACATGTCCCAAGAACTCTAGCTGTCTTTTCCTGATGCTCAGTATTAATTTCCTTTTCGTTTCCATCCTTTCTAAAACTTCATCATTGCTTACATGCTCGATCCATGATATCTGTAGCATCCTTCTGTAGAACCACAGTTCAGCTGCTTGAAGTGTTTCCTTCATCTTTGATGATATTATCCATCATTCACTGCCATATTGAAGAACAGACATCACATAGCAATCCAGTACTCTTTGTTTCTACCAAAATTTTCCTGTCTCTTAATACTCTGCTCAGCTTCTGGAATGCGTCGTTGCGGATTACGAATCCAAAATTGCCAGTTGTCTCCCCTTGCCTCTCCTTGCCTATTTTGGCATTCAAATCTCCCATGATGATTCTAATTTTTTGGTTTTTACATTGAGCTTTGGCATTGTCAAGAGTGGAGTAGAAAGATTCTATTTCTTCCTCAGTGCTTTGCGCTGTTGGTGCATAGACTACTATAATTGCGATGTTGAAGAATCCTCCTTTCAGTTTGACCAGAAGAACACTTTCAGAGAATTGGCAGTATCCCAAAACGCATTTCTACATTTCTTTGTTCAGTATTAAGCCGACTCTTTTCGTTTATTTTCCTCCTGCTTATATGATCCTGTGGTTGTTGCTGCTTAAATTTGCATTGTTTGGCCATCTAGTTTCGCATATGCCTAGAATTTTGATGCCCAATTTGCTTATTTCCGGCTTGACCACAGTTGTTCAGTGTACTGACGTTCTAGGGTAATTTTTTCTTTGTTGTGCACAGTCGCAGGGTAACGGCCCACAGACACCTTTTGCTTATGTTGTTCCTTTCCGGGCAGAAAAGTAGCTTAATTCGGATTTGGTTACCATAGTATCTTCTGTGGTTAACTGGCAAAACACACCATATCTAATGGTGGCATTTTCCTGGTATATGATAGTATGCAAGTTCGTATCCTGCCGGAAGATAAATATTTTTCAAAGAAGATTTCTTCAACATCTAGGCCGGTGTATAATTAAAATGTACTGTTTAATTACAAAAATAAATAAAATAAATAAAATGAAATAAAATAAATACCCAGACTATCTACTCATATACGAGTATCCATTCAAAATAATCTTATATATATATATATATATATATATATAATAAAAAGAAATTTAGACATATTTATTTGTTTAAACATTATTTTTAATGGGTACTCGTGTGTGTGTGTGTGTGTATTTATATATAACAAAAGAAAAACGAGACACATATTTCATTCTTTGAAAGAACTTCAAACCGATGGAGTCGGTGTATGTGTGTGTTTATATACATATATAGAAAATTAGGGAGAAGGTTAGAAATACAAAAAATATCAAGAAACGGTGAAGATGCAAAGAAACTTAGCTTCATATTTTTTTAAGTTTTCGGCTTTCGATGTATCTAAACAAATGACAACCGTTCTCATTTCTATTTTTGCGGCTATTGTTTTTCAACATCCTATATTGTAATATTAGATGTGCGTTATGATGCAGTGGATATCAACTCGGAATGAGAAATCGGGGAGCCGAATTCGAATTCCAGCTGAATTTATTGCTTTTACTTACGCGCAAATACCCTTGGAAAAGGTATTAATACGTCTCTTCCTTCCAGCTATCGGTTAAATAACAGGACAGATTGGGTTCTATAACCTTGGTTGGCCACTAGTCTACCGCAGAAAGTAATGGCAACCTACTGCGGGAAAATTATCTGGCCAGTCAATCAGACATGATCGGCCAAGCGTGTATCACGTATGTCATTTTAACTAACTGATATTGTAATATTAGGAAGGGCGATACATTGTATGATCCTGGACATGAGTTTACAGTGAAAGATTCCGAAATTTGTGAACATTTCCCCCTACCCTCTATTTGTTTGATACATAACTTTGTACAGCACAAAGATTTCACTCTCTCACATACACACACACACACATATATATATATATATATATGTATGTGTGAACGTGTAACGCTGAATAGTATTATGCATGTTAAAAAAAACGTTTACAGGGAGCTTTCATATCTATTATCAAGTTCTGTACCTTCAAAAAATATATATAAATATATATTTTTTAAACTTGATAATAGATATGAAAGTGTAAAGCTGATTACTATTTGGCATGTAAAAGTAACAACCGCTTTCGCTCCCGTTTTTTTTTAACACGCATAATACTATTCAGCTTTACACATTCATATATATAGTTATCCACATACAAGCCTGTTTCGCTTCGCTGTATCACAGCTCATCAGTGTGGCTAGACTCATCCACTTGCTTCTGGCCGGGATCGGAACTCGATTGATTTGGTGTCAGATGGAGTCGCTACTCCCGAAGCCATAGACACATGGAGTCAGAGAAGGGAAATTTTAACGTGTGGTGTATAAGCAGTGTATACACACGCCAGTCACCGAAAGAACTCAATTCATTCCTGAAGAGTCACGCTTATATAGCAGAAGTGGAAAGTGTTTTTAAAATTTTCTTCTCTAGAGAGCTCAATTATATATATATAACAGTAAATTTATCTTTAAACACGTTTCGAAAAACCTACCGAGTATAAACGCGGAGGGGGGGGGGGGAAATGGAAACAAAAAAAGAAACTAACTAAGCACTTGAAAATTAGTCAAAGTACTAGTCGAAAGAAGAAAAAAAAAACCCGAGACGAGGAACCTAATACGTAAAGCGCTCAATACAATAGCGGAGCAAATAAATAAGTAAGTAGCTAACCTAGAGCCAACGGACCTACCTAGGTTTCACCTAATGGATCATCAGGGCAACTTGGCTGATGCTCTGATGATCCATTAGGTGAAACTTAGGTAGGTCTGTTGGCTCTAGGTTAGCTACTTACTTATATATATATATATATATATATATATATATATATATATAATGGATTTCTTATTTATTAAATCAGGCATTTTAAAAAACACTATTTTAAACACTACCAGATAAAGAAAACTGCGCCCTTCGTTAAGAACGTGGACCCTCCTTTGCAAGAGGGACCATTGTTAAATGCGACGTGCTTCAATCAACTTTTCTTTTTTAATCGTTTCACCCCAAGCAAGGCATTCTACTGCCACTATTGCGCTTGGGACTACATAGGTGAAGGTAAATAGAAAGAGTGGTTAGATATAGGAAATGTCAGAAGCGGGGTGATAGGTATTTGGGAGGATGGGAAGAATGTTTGAAAGAATGGAAGCGAGTTATTGTGTTAGGAGGTGTCTATTGACCTTACATTTCAACTCCTGGAGATTGTAGCCGTCGGGGAAGCAGTCATGTGGAAGGGAATTCCACAGTCGGGAAGTACGAGAAAAGAAACTGTTGGAGTAGAAGTTGCGGTTGCATTTTATCGGTTTCACTGTAAAAGAGTGGGACCTAGTTGCTAATCTAGTATCTCGTGCAAATTCGAACCTAGGGGGCACCAGTGATCTAAGTTCATCGGAGCAGAAGCCATGGAAGCATTTATAGAATAGACAGAGGGAAGCCACGTCGCGCCGGTGAGAGAGAGACTGCAGGCGGTCTGCCAAGTCAGTATTGATCACATTACAGACCCTCCACTGTACCTTGTCGAGAAGCCCAAGGAGAATAGCACTGGCACCCGGCCAGATATGGCAACAGTATTCAATGCACGGCCGAGTGGTAGATTTATAAATGTGCAGGATAGATTCAAACGGAAAAAACCTCCGGGCCCTGCACAGAGAACCGACTTTCATAGCAGGGGATTTAGCAATGGATTCTATATAGTCATTCCACTTGAGGTCCGCTGAAAGTGTGAGACCAAGGAGGCGCAGTGTTTTACTCCGGCTACAAAGAAAGTTGTGCTTTAGCAAGTATTTTTTTAAATAACATTTCTCGAATATTCATACCGCTAGACGAAATTAAATATTGTTTTAAATAAACAGAGCGTCTAGTTAAATATGGGTAGACACTAAAAATAACGTTGTTTAAATATGTATGTTTCCGAAAAGTGTTTTCTCTATATTAGCTGATTATTTTATTCGTCCCCACATCTTACTTGTTATTGTTACAATATTAGGTTTAATGTTTCAAGTTATCCATCCCTACTAAATTGTCATACAGGAAACATGGCCTACTGAGTAAATTCATTGTTTAAGCGACCTGATTGATCTAAATTCGATTCGTAGTGCAAAAAGTCATACTTTGGTTCAGTGGGAGAAGGAAGAAACTTTACAAGGTAGAGTTAACTCTATAAAAATTAAACAATATGAACAGCAGGAGAAAAGCGAAGTGTTCAGTTCGAAATTTTTGGTTGGTTACAAAATATGATGGACATCTGAATAAGGCTAGAAGTTATAACAGCTGAAACGTTGTGCCTATAAGAACCAAGAGGGGAACACAAGTCAGAGAATATCAGTTTATAATAAAAATTATTGTTAAAAAGTTAAACGTAGAATTAAAACTTATTTTGTCGCTTGAACCGAAACTAAACATGAATTAAAATTTCTCTTTTTATTGGTATTTTTAAAAGTGTTAAAATTTGTTATGCTTCGGCTATAGGAATGATTTATCTGATGGGGGAGGGACACAGGTTCAATTTCTGTTGGAAGGTAATTTTTTTCTTCAGTAGGATTTTTTTCTATTTAGGCCGATTGATATTGATTTCCCTAGCTGAAGTGAAAAAAAAAGAAAGAAAAAGATGTCAACTCAAACACGTGCACTCACTAAAAATAATGTTTACCCCTGACGGGTGGATAGAACGATTACGAAAAGGTTCGTGTACGAAACTGAGTCGAGGTGCTGAATATAGCATCAATGAACTAAGTGAGAAATTTTATTTGTATTAATTCTCATTATATATCATTCGTTAATATAATAAATTCAAGTTCCTTTGTATTTACTGAAATTTTTTAAAAAGCTACTACTCAAGAGTAAATTTAATTCTTACTGCCAAGTCAAAATTTATTTTAAATTCTTTGAACTTTAAACAAATTTTGTTTTATTTTCCCGCTAGAAAAGGAAAACGAGAAGTTGGGAACGCAGCTTGAAACATTGTTTTTATTCAAGCATTGTATGAAAGCGATTTATTTTTTGTGCTTTGAAGAAAAGAACAACAAAAGGCGCACAACGGGAACGGCTTAGTGATAATACATGAATAAGGTATTTGCCTGGGAGAAGAAAAAATTAAATTGAATAATTTAAAAAGAAATTAAAAAAAAGTGAAAGAAAGCGCATATTAAGGAACTTTACAGAGAGAGACAGAGAAAAAAGCATGTATTAAGAACAAAGGAAAAGGTTTTAAAGAGAGTCCTTCTATGATAGCTGAAATAGTTACCTATTTGCCTCCAAAAAGTGACTTCAAACCCATAGAAAAGTTAGGATTTCATTAAAATTTCAGTTTTCAAGACAAGTACACTGTTCTCAATAGGGAGATCGGTGCAGTATAATTAACTACCATTATATATTCCTGTCTAGCCTTATACCATAATAAATTATATATAACGAATTCAAAGAATAAACTCTTTCTTAAAGAATCAAAACGATGAAAATAAACCCGAATGAACAAAAATAATCCGATGGATGCAGAGAGAAACCAATATTAGGGAATCTTAAAAAATAAATAAATAAAAAACAAAAGTGAAAAGATATTAGGATGAATGAAGCAGTTAAATTAAAAAGAAGAAAAAGAGAATCTTTAGGGTAATATATATTAAAAAAAAATTGATGTGAGGATTTCGAAAGAGAAATACAATGAAAAAAAAAAAAAAAAAAAAAGGCTGTAAGTAAGTGGAACTATGCGCGGAAGTTCCCGTAGAGAAAGAAAGGAAATTGAAATTAAATAGCCACTCCCTGAGGTGATTTACATTTTTAATACCCGTTTTGTTTTCGTTTCTCTATAATCACCCATCACGCGACATTTTAATCCGTCCCCTCACCTTCCGTTTTTTTTGTTTTTTTTTTCTCATAGGGATCGTTCATTTCACACAGTACAGTGAGACAATTCGACAACTCAGTCGAACTTCACAGAAATAACACTTCGAGCATTTACCATCTAAGTGTGCTTTAGTCTCCGGGTGACAATCATATACTGGTGACACGCCCCTAGTAACTGTGCACCAACTTAAAGTACTTCATTATTCTTGCCTTACTTGTGAATTAAGTCAGCTTCTCGTAGCAGAGTCATAAGGATACTAGTTTGGCATGCTACTTAGAGTATTCATCTCTCTACTTGAAATGCACTATTGTTTTTAAGGCTGTCGAACCTAATGCAAAGATGACTAAATTATTATCCTTCTTCTTCTATGTGCCCTGTCTTTTCAGGACGTAGGCGATCATGGCTTTCCACATCTCTATCCCTGGTGGCTCTTAGCACACTTTCTCCTGTTATTCTACGCAACCCTCGTTCCGTCAACCACCTGATCAGGTCCTTCAAATATGTTATCCGCTGCTTTCCCCTGTCTCTTTTTCCCTCTATCTGGCCTGTTAGTATCTGGTTCTCCAAGCCCTTCTTTCTCATTACATGTCCCAGGAATTTTAGCTGTCTCTTCCTGATGCGCAGTATCAATTTCCTTTTCGTTGCAATCATTTCCAAAACTTCATCATTGCTCACATGCTCAGTCTATGATATTAACAGCATCCTTCTGTAGAACCACATTTCAGTTGCTTCAAGTTTTTCCTTCATCTTTGATGGTATTGTGCAGCATTCATTGCCATATTGATGAACTGACATCACATAGCAATCCAGTACTCTCTTCTTTGTTTCTAGCGTAATTGTCCTGTTTCTTAATACTTTACTCAACTTCTGTAATGCTTCCTTCGCCATGCCGATTCGCCTTCGGATCTCTGTGTCGCACTTTCCAGGTATTTAAATTTTTGTACCTGTTTGATTTTAGTATCCCCGACCTGTAGTTAATATATTGGGCTGCCCTTTTTACTGATGACCATGCAAACCATTATCCTACTCTTCCTATTTAGCGTTTTGCCAGACTAAACTAAGCTTTAAATATATTTTATTAAATATCCGAACGTTTGCTTTCAATTTTTTTTTCAATGATAGAAGATAAAAGATACTAAATTTTCTCCTCGTCACATTCTACTGGGAGCACAAAAATCAATGACTATGTACGGATCAAGTCTTGTGGTCCGGCAGAAATCTCTTCTCACTTTATCAAGCGTCGGAAGATACAGCTTGGCCACGCCACACAGCCTCTACAAGACCATCATACAAGGCACTATCATGAGGACGCAAACTGGGACGGTAATGCAAAAAAACTGGTCAGATAACATTAAAGCGTGGCCGGACATGACAGTACCGGAATTCCTGAGAGTCACCATCAACAGCTCATCTTGGAAGAGGTTGTCTGTTTCTTCTGCCTATAGCTCCCCACGCTGATGACTGAAAAAGTCAAGGAACTGATGATCAAATTTGGTTTCTTTGGCGAGAATTAAAGAAAATTTATTCTTATTTACATTGGGAATGATATCATCTTTATTGCCATTATCACAATGTTTCCACCTTCTTCAGGTGTCTCTCGAGCCAAGGGATTTAAACCCTTTATTTAATACAAGGGACTAGACAGTTTTTATTCTGATAACCATATCTAGGATTGATTAATTGATTTGTTTTTTTAAGCTTGACAACTCTTTGCTGATTGTTTAAAGCCAGAAAATATCTTTAGATAGTAAAATAAAGTTTTTGATGATAATGACTTTTTAATAATACAGGTTATACTAATTGAGCCATAGCTGAGAAGGGAAGTAAATTCAAATCTTTCACATACGTATTTGAGCGTAAGTCCATGGCTCCCAACCCCGGGGTAAATTACCCCAGTGGGGTAATGAACCCATATTTTGGGGGTAATGGGTGTTTGGTTTGGGAAGAGGCAATCAGTTTATAATTTCACACTGTGCCAAATTATTAACGAGACAGCATTTCAAGGAAGTAAGTACTTTCCAAACTTGAATAATTCCAACAATGAATGGGTAAGAAATCAATATCTTGTGAGTGAAGATATCATTCCTGATGAGGACTATCCAGCAAAAGAAGAATTTCTCACACTCAAGATGAACAATGCATGGAAGCTTTTGTTTGAGACCAAGTCTGATCTAGACACCTTTTGGATCTCTCGTCTGCAGGATATACCAACACTAGCCTCTAGAGCAGTACAAATTCTCATAGGATTTTCAACCACTTATCTATGTGAACAAGCTTTTGCTACTGTCCTTGGAATGAAGACCAAGAAACGTAGCAGACTCAATGTAGCAAATGACGTCCGAATAGCCCTTTCAGTCACAAAGCCAAGAATAAATAAACTGGCACAGGCAATATAAGCTCAACACACACATTAAGAATCACGGCTAGGTTACGGCTACTATATCTCTGATTATTATAAATTGGTACTATTGTATTGAATAATTTCTATTTACTTTGTCTGCTTTTGATGTATGGACATATAATTATTTCTTTTCCTATATTACGGGTATTTGTTCATTGGGGTAATGGATAATAGTGAAATTGTATTTTGGGGCAATCGCAGCAAAAAGGTTGGGAACCTCTGGCGTAAGTGAATAAAACAAATTCAACTAAAATTTGAACTCGGCTCCCCGGTTAGAACCTATAAAACATTTGCTTTTGGATATCTACCATAACTGATATATATATATATATATATAAAGAATTAATAGATTTTTTTTCAATTCCGACTCATTATGTATTACACCACCTGCATATCCAATTTTACAGCACCTAATTATTCCCAAGCAGTCACCCATCTAGGTTCTGACCAGAATACGTTGCTTAGCTTCCGTGATCATAAGTGAACCAGTGTTTAACGTGATATGGCCGCAAGCCGACCATACCTAGGGATATCGCCCCTAGTTCTTATTTAATTGTACAAGAACTTCATTGTAATTAGCAAATTGTCCATCGATGTTAGACCAGGCATGAATAACTTTTATCGACTAGTGGGCCACGTGAGATACGTGGCAGCATAAGGTGGGTAGCACTACGAAAAAGATTAAAGATATATTTTTGTTGTAGGGGCCATCTGCCATTTTAACAACTATAAAGCCTTTCCTAACGGGTAAGCCCAAAGTGATAAACTCAGGCATCCCTCCCAAGGTTCTCTTCTCGGTTCAACACTCTACTTTAATCAAATTATTTGCCGAAGAGTATACTCCGATCATTTTTAATTATCTATGTTGATGATATAACGGTATTACTGTATGGGAAAGAGTGATAAAAATGTAAACATATGTCGGTTTCTTCCCGATGTTTAATACGATTCGATCAATAAAAGCATTTAGTCTGAAGAAGTCCTTTTGAAGGATTAAACATGTTACAGATTTTCTCATTCAGTTACTAATATATTTATATGATGAACACGTGAATTTCAGATGACATGTTTTTATCAGAGATATTTATAATAATTTATTTAGATATGAGATTGTAAGCAACTTAAGGATTTTTAATCATTACACACACAATGGTGATAGATATATGTCAATTCTATCACTGATATTGAGCGCTTTCAATGAATGTCTATTATGTTTAATCATGAGTCGTTTTAAACGTCGTATTTTGGCTTTAATTTCAGTTGAAAATAAAGACAAAAATTCTCCAACATTTGGATAATTTTTTATTAATTTGGTTCTAAGCTTTCGGCTCACATGAGCCATCTTCAGAGAGTTTATTAAGACGGTAATGCAGTAACATCGACCATCACCGACGATTTTATTTTGTGTTGACATAAAACTCCGCTAGGCAACGGCAATAGTTACCAAAAATAACAAACGCAGTTCGCAAATTGGCAATGCGGTTCTATGACGCCACACCGCGTGATATCGCGAAATGACAACAGAACCATGTATTCAAATGCAATGTAACGTGTTATGACCAGATTTAAAGGTGATTTTATTAAGTGTGGGTTGTTTAGATTTAATGTACATGGCCTCCAATATTTGAAGGTTCTTTTTACTGTGTATAAGGATTATTGTATTACTCATACACACAGTAAAAAGAACCTGCAGATATTGGAGGCCATGTACATTAAATCCAATTTTTGTCTTTATTTTCAACTGAAATTAAAGCCAAAATACGACGTTTAGAACGGCTCATGATTAAACATAATAGATATTCATTGTCTCTTATATTTAACAGTATATGTTTAGAAAAATTATTTGCTGCCTCGATACTATATATATATAGATAGATAGAGAGATAGATAGATAGAGAGAACAAACAATATAAAATGCATAATGTAAAGTAAAATATAAAGCAAAAATATAAGAAATATCGGAATAATGAACTTTGAGTTCTTGTAAATTTTTACCGCTAGTCGCAAATTCATGTGTCATACCGCAATCATCAGACGACAGTGAGAGACGAATAATTGCAGATTAACAGAGTGAGTAAAATATATACGGGGAATGAGAAAGAATGAACTGCAAGGTGATTTTGTCCCACAGGTGTAAAATTACCATATTTGTAAACCTCTTAGCAAAACTCAAAGGGTTGCTTGAAGGTTTGAATTTTGCTCAGGGGTTTATAGATATACCATGGGAACATATAAGCATCATTTTGCATTGCCGTAAAATCCATAATATTTCACAATGGTGAGGCATAAATTAAAAAAAAATAAAAATAAAAATAAGGCACCTTTGATGTATCAAAAGGTTCGTTCGATAGAGTCAAGATTCCCGAACTAATGAGCCTGTATATTCTAAATAAGATCAACGGAATAATCATTAGAGATAACCATGGATTATATAGAGATGACGGGTTGATGACAGTCCCGAACAACAGAAGAGTCAGTCACTTAAGTGCCATACGTGAAACACGCTTGGGCGATCATGTCTCGAAAGAGACATGACTGACTGGGCAGAAGATTATCCCACAGTAGGTTGCCATTGCATTCTACGGTAGACTGTTTGCCAACCAAGGCTATAGAACCCAATCTGTTCTGTTATTTAACCCATAACTGGAAGGAAGAGACGGATTAATACCTTTCCCAAGGGTATTTGCGCGTAAGTGAATGCAATGAATTCAACTGGAACTTGAACTCGGCTCCCCGATTTCTCGTTCCGAGCCGATATCCACTGCACCACAACGCACATCCGTAAGAAGAGTAAATGAGAAAATAAGAAAAATACTTTGAGCTCTTCAAGAACCTTGATTTTCAAATAGAGTTCAAATAAGAAGGGTATCCAATATTTAGATGCAGAATTTCATCTGCACACTGGCATTATCTCCCCATAACTCAACACAAATTTGAGGTATATGAACACTGGATCTTGACTGTTTATGTTATCCTGCTAACATAAACATCTCTAAAGGAGTATAAGACACATTATCTAAGAATTATTCCTATAAAAAAAATTGCGATGAGCGAGAAAAAGATTACGAATAGGCTTTAAATGAAAATGGCCATAAAAATAAATTAGAATATAATTCGAAGAAACGAAATATTTGGTTCAACCCATCTTTTAATTTAGAAGTAAAGTCCAAAATAGGGAAAATATTTTTAGAATTGATCAATAAACACTCCCCTAAAAATCTCAGAATTACACTAGAGAAATACAGTTAAATTAAGTTACAGCTCTACCTGCAATTAAAAAAATTACATAAGAGAGACAAAACACCATAATTTAAAAAATAACGTGCAGCAACATATCGTTAATGAAAAATTTAACTTCAGGGATAAAAGCAAATGTCCATTTGACGGAGTTTTTAAAACCGAACGAGTTACTAACAAAGCAAAAATTCAAGATACATATAGACAGAAAAAATGTAAGATGTATTGAAGGGAAAAAAAAAAACAAAAACGGTACAACATTCAAGTTAGAAAGCCATAAAAATTGTATCAAATTAGCCAACCACGTGCGGAAGTTAAAAGAAAAAAATGGCAAAGATTCTTATGCAACTTGGAGCATATTAAAAAGGTCCAGACATTGCAACAGTCGTGATGCGTGCAGATTGTAATAAGAAGAGAAGTTTGCTTAAGTATAATTTCCAGAATAAGAAAGGTTGCTAAATGAAAGATCCGAAATAGGCTCGTACAAGCCCAGATTCAAATATGTACAATATTATTTTGCTAGTCTTGAAAATCTCCTCCTTATTTTAAAGTTTCTGTTATGCATTCTAATTAGCGTTGGATAATCAGTTTTTATCTACTCTGCTTCCTCACTGGAGCGAGTTGTGACACAAGGTCAGTTTTTTATGTGGGGGTAAAAGAGCGTTGACGCTCGGGCCACTGGTTAAAGATTACTCAGCCCTTGCTTGGGCAGTAACTGAGTACACAGCTTGTCTTAACCAATCCCAGACTCACCAAAAGACATTTCAGTGCGTTCGGTAATAGGTCAGTATATAAAGGTTGAAACCAAGCTAGTGTAATCGGCTAATCTTCCAAATTAGAATATTTAAAAGCTCTACATGTTAAAGTTTAATTTTTCTTTAAATGTGTATTGATTATTCTTTTTATACAACTATTTACTGGATTAATTTGACTGACCAATAACTTATATAAACCCTCCGATACGACATTAAATTTTAATTTTGTTCAATTAAAAATTCATGGAAATTGTTTTTACCATCATCGAATTACATTAGGCAATTTAAATTACAAAAACAGCACTGCTGTCTAAATATTTTTGGCAATTAAAAAATGGTATTAATTCACTAATCATCCTCTGGGATATCGTAGCAAGAGCTAAATCTTACAACTGGAAAGAAAATAGATGTAATTTATGAGTTGTTGAAAAAATTAATTATTTCAAAACACTTAAATAACCCTAAAGTAGTAAACGAGAAATAAATTGATTACATACAGGCATAAAAATTATTTGCTGAAATGCGTCGACCAAGATTAATATTTCTTATATAATTTTTTTCTTTTAAAAAACACGTAATCTCTCTTTGTTTGATATAAAAAAAAAAATAATATTCACGATTCTAACAATATATATATATATCACGTTCATTTTAAATGCCAAATATATTTTTTAAAGTTAAACTAATTAATAACTGTGCCTACATTGTTCGAGTTTTGCTTAACGGCATATCAACCTCTGTGGGTTATTTAATGCCAAAAATGTGGGGTTTTAAGGCATATTTTTTTTAAATGTTCGGTTATAGTGAGAATGTTGATTTAGTCAGATTTTAATGAAATTTTTTATTTTTGTTCTTTTTTTATTTTAGAAAACTGAAAATGTCTTATTTTTCTATTAAAATATGTTTTACTGAAAATAATTTTTTTCCTTCAAAAATGTGTTATGGTAATATTTTTTCTTTAAAAATGTATTGTTGATAATATTTTTCCTTCAAAAATGTATATTTTTCTATAACTGTCTATTTTATGTATATATTTCTATAAAAGTGTATTTTTATAATGTTTTGACTCCAGTTTGGAGGTTAACTATTTGCCCATTGCTGGGACCCTAACAGGTGCTACCACTCTGGGTCATGGTGGACCTGAGAACAGCAGCAATTAAGAGGTGGTTCCATGCACTTCACAACCTCCGAATCAGAGTCCTTGCTGCCAGATGCAGTTTACCGTCATGCCCAGGACTGCCTACATTGTGATAACCAGACATTTTTATTAAAATTTAAATTATGTAACAGTTAATCTATACTAAGCACCTGAAGATTGCATTGTGCATGAAACCGAGTCGTGCCATCTGTAGGGGATAATATCTATTTATTAGGTACCTTTATTCATTTTCGATACCTAAGTTTTAAAGTGAAGTTTTAAAATAAATAAAAAGAACAACTTTCATGAGACTTTCATTTTAGCTTTCATTGAAAGCTGTATGATTAAATTTACTATTTCCAGCATGCAAAATACTGTGGTGTATTTCAAATATAAGTCATATCAATAGAAATCTCATTTTTTTTTTCCATCCATATTTGACAGATTGACAGTTTTGTAAACAAAAGTTAATTTTCGGCTTTAAAATTCTTTCAAAAATTAGCAAATTTAAGGGGGGGAAAAAAAGGTAATTTACATTCTCCAATGAGTCCTGCATTTAACTAATAAAACAAAGTTTGTGGACAGTAGTCAACTTCTAGAAATCTCAAGAAATTAATTAAAGGGATTGGTAACATGTAATATATATATATATATATATATATATATATATATATATATATATATATATATATATAACCAAGATTTTCTAAAAATAATAATTAAAAGAAAAAAATTCATTAATAAGTAAGTTCAGAAAGTTTTACTAAAATCCGACTATTATTTGATTTTTGGAAGAATTCCGAAATTAATGTGTTTTTTCACCGGAAAAAAAATTTTTTTCGTAATATTACATTTAACAGAGTAAACTCTGGTCACCCGCTGACGGTGGGGGTGGGTGGTAGTAAATTAAACAAAATTTCGAACGCATTAGAAAGGATTAAAAAAAAAATTTTAAATATTTTTAAAATACTTTGTTTCCTTCTTAATAAACTTTTTGACGATAAAACTTTGTCTGTCACACTAAAGACATACCAAGTGAGCATGTTACCTGAGTTTTTTTGCTACACTTTACATTTCTGCTCATGAGTGAAGAGTATCTTGACCGGGTGCGGAGAGGGTGTATTTTATGTTTGAAGGACGAGGAAACCAATTTTTGTGAGATGAGGTTAAAACCCTTGTATTTACGTTAAAGATTTACCTTATATTCAGATGAATTTCTTTTGAGATGTGGTTAAAATTCATGCAGAAATATTTCAGGCGTTGACTTAAACACGATAAAATTTCATAAAATATAATGTCAAAGTATGCTTTATGGGTTAATGTGATCAATATCCGGGATAAAGCCTATGTAAATATAAAATAGACATGGTTGTCAATACGCAGCGGCGACAGTGATTCATGCATGTACGCGTATAAACATGAAAGACTGTCGCCGCTGTGTGATGACTTCAATGTTTACTTTATATATATATATATAGATATTTCAATCCTGGCTAAGAGCAATCGGATGTCTAACCGTACTGATGAGCTGTGATACAGAGAAACAGATCTGTCTGCGGATGACTATATATATATATATATATAGTCATCCGCATACAGATATTATGCTCTCATTATGATTGAGCTCTCTGGAGAAGAAAATTTTGAAAACAGTTTCCACTTTTGCTATATGCGTGACTCTTCAGAAATGAATTGAGTTCTCTCGGTGACTCCGACTGACACCAAATCGGTTGAGTTTCGATCCCGGCCAGAAGCAAGTGGATGTGTCTAGCCACACTGATGAGCTGTGATACAGCGAAACAGGCTTGTATGTGGATGACTAATATATATATATATATATATATATATATATATATATTAACTATAGCAACAATAATACCAATAGTAACAGAACTAACTCTGCCGAAACTAGTATTAATTAAGCTATAATTTAAATCATCTTGTACAACCCACCGAGAACGAACTCGGAGGGAAAAGAAGGGGAAGTAAAAAAAGAAACAAACGAAGTACATGAACAAGAAGTCAAGCACTCGTAAGAAAGAAAAAAAAAACCCAAGACGAAAACCCTAACACTAAAACAATACGAAAGTAGAGCAAACAAAGACAGAAAATCTAAGCAAGAGCCAACGACCTACCACGGTTGGGCGAAACCGTGGTAGGTTGTTGGCTCTTGCTTAGATTTTATATATATATATATATATATATATATATATATATATATATATATATACTATTATTTTAGATAATACTGGATTTAACAATGTTAAAAAATGAAAAAAATTAACAGAATAAGTCTGAAAAGTGATATGACTAGAAAAATATTTGGCGCTGGCGTTGTGAATGTGAATAGAAAAAATAAGCAGAATATTAAGAACATTGGCTGAAATTATAAAAGTCGGAGTTGTGTCCGTTTTTAACTATTCATCACAAAAAAAATAGTACGTTTGGATAAGTACAATTTCTAAATACTCATATTTATTGATGTATATAGAGCTACATGTGATGAATCTGATAACCGAATCAGAATTTAGGTCCTTCAACAAAACAGTTAACCATACTTAGAAGACAACAACAACACTTAGAAGGTGAAGTAATGTTTGGGAATAGTATTTTAAGCGATCAAATTACAGGCCATTTCAAATCCATGTCAAAATAAATGCAAAGAATTATCCTCATCGTCGGTTTGATCTAGTATTTAATTTCTTATTTGCTGATCCCTTCGTCTATAATGATGACGTTGATGACTAAATTGGCCGTCAACGTACAGGTTCAAGAGTAGAAGATTTCAATTTCACGAAAACCTTTACCCATCAATTTTCTATCGTAGTTTGGCTTCACAAGAGTTGGTTGGAAATTAAAGAGAATTGATGTAGAAGAAAGTGCCGATGGCATGAATTTGTTTAATGTGGATCTCAACCTGCCAGGAAGTGACCCACACACTTGAGTTCATGACATTCTTTTGATTCTTATAATTTCGAATGGTGCCTTCTGTAGCATGTCCGTCAGGCGTAGCCCTCTTATTACGCCGATTCAACTATTGAGATCTGTTGTAATCATCATCCGCTTGTTGGTGTTTTTGGAATTGCTCGCGCTTAGTCTGGGTCTTTGACCTTTCTGCCAAGAGCAGCTCTAGCAAAAATTTAGAACTCCAGATGGTATCGCTCTCGGAGTGAATGGTTAAATGATTATTTTTATAAGAGGTTATTTTTTAAAAATTGGTACAGAACACAAAATGGTTTCAGCTGAAAGAATATATCGATCCCTGACACATTCCCCTTCTTGTCTTGCAAAGCTGATTACTGCCTAATTAAATAAAATAAAACATTCTTTTATTTCAAAGCCATCATACCCAAAAAATTCTCCATGGCCTCAACAGTTATTAGCTCAATATAAAACTGGTAGCCCAGAATTAAACAATGTTTCTGAAAACGGAAAACAATACGTACATGTTGTGACTTGGTTAATTAAAATGGGCTATAGTTAATATCCCATTTAGTACGACGAATTTGCTTGATGACCATAACCAAGTTAGCATGTTACCTGAATTTTGACACTCTACATTTTTGCCCATGAGTGGGGAGCATCATAAGGTATCGAGAGGGTTATTTCTTTATGTTTGAAGGATGAGACAACCAAGGTTACTTGGGAGATTACAGCTAGACACTTACGAAAACTCTAAATCTAAGACAATCTAAGCGGACCAGATTATCAGATCTGAATTTATTTCAAGACTCTCCATCCATATTTGGTCGCGAAACAGGTGCCCGGCATACATTGGTGTTATGATGGGTACAACATGATTTATTGGCGTGCTGCCATGTCATCAAATAAAGAAATAAAAACGAGATTCTGAAAACCTGATTACAACTTTTCAAACATCCTGTTTGTGTAAAGCTATAAAAAGTTTTATGAATATGTTATTTCTATCTTGTTTTACGCATATCTCCTGATGTCAACATTTAAAATCCAAATCTAAATTCGCCATCATGTAGTTTTGATGTTGAACCCATTTTTTTTTTTTTTCACCGATGAACTTGTTGGAGAAAATGAAACGATAAGAAAAAACGAAAAAAGACTGCAATTTCTTTGGTGGGGTAACGGGAATCCAAAGTACATAAAAAATATGTGGAGGAGATTAATAGGAAAATATTCCAACAGTAACGATTGGGGGAGGCGATATATTGTTCGTTGTTAAATACCTGTTCATTTCGTTTCCTTCTCTCATCAGGTGTGGGCGATTTCTTTTGTTCACCTGTCCTCATTTTCAACTTAATTTTGTCGTCTCTCATCCCGTGAGAAAGTTTTTTTTTAATTGTCAGTCCTTAGTTGACACTAGTGAATTTGTTATATATATATTTCATACGTTCAACTATTTTACATAAGCGTAACAAATGTTTTAACCTTTCAATAAGTGAATTGTTTTTAAAGTTACGTTTGTTCTTCTTGATGTGTAATCTTATTTTTTTTAAATAAATAATGTCAGTCTTTTCCCTCATCTTTTTAGAAAGGTCGATTATTTAGTGCCATTAAATTTTTGTTTCACATCGACGCGATATGCAAGTAATACTATCAAAACGATGCCAAATAGGATTTTTCTTTGTTCTGCCTTGTAACCTAGATAGTTGTGTATATTCTACCGTAACCGCTGGTTAAAAAAAAAATTACATTGCATACACACACATTACATCACACACAATTTTTTAAAACGGGTTCACTTTCACCCAGTAGAAAGTCGCAACTGTCTGCTCATTCCAATTCGCCAGCATCATTTGGCTTTATGCCAAACTAAGTTCATTAAATATCAGAAAGGCGGTTTTAGAAATTCTTCGTCATTTTTTCGTTAAAAAAAAAAAGAAAAAAAAGTATTTCCGGTGGAAAAAAAATGCTAAAAAGGAAATACATGTTGAGGAAATTATTGCCACTGAAAGACATGACCGTTGATCCCTGTCAGTTTGAGGGAGACTGACCACACCTAAAAACTCGCATTTTCAGAAAATTTCCGGATAAAAAGGAAGAGGCCTTCGTCAATCAAAACTTGATTAAATTTCCTGATGAGAGTTTAATTTGTTTCAGAATGAGCCTCATTGACTCCCAGAGGATGACTAATTCGGAAATTAGAGTTATTTTTTTATATTTTCAGAAGTTAAATCACAGCTTCCATTTTGTTTTTATCAACTATTTCTGTCCCATAGAGGTTGTTATATTTAGTGTATGAAATACAACGCAACTATTATGGGACAACGCAACTATTATATATTACCAGTGCTATTAAAAACGACTGTGATGTTTAACTTATTCAAATTTTATAAGTACAATAAATTATATCATAACCCATTACCATCAATTTAACTGCAAGTTAAAATTAATCTGAGAAACTAAAAATTATTTAAGACATATTATCGTCTTTTAGTTGTTTAGTTTAAAATAACAGGACATTCCAAGATAAAGAAAGTTGAGAAAATTGTTCATAGTCAGCATTATGCAAATATATATATATATATATATATATATATATTATATAAATTATGTTTTAGAACATGTACATTATTTTTTAATATATGTCCTCGACAATCATATGTTTGTTTCAACGTTGGGTACGTTTCTTCGGGGGAAAAAAAAACCCACGCAAACACACAAAACCATATATATATATATATATATATATATATACACACGAGAATTTTCGTCCGTTGAGCAAAAGTCTGATAAAGACAAGTTACCAACTAAACATTTGACTGACTGGGCGCAGAAAGTATTTCTCGCAGTAGGTTGCCATTACTTTCTACGGTAGACTGGTTGCCAACCAAGGCTATAGAACCCAATCTGTCCTATTTAACCCATATCTGGAGAGAGAGGAAACATTAATATCTTTCCAAAGGGTATTTGCGCGTAAGTGAATGCAACGAATTCAACTGGAATTCGAACTCTGCTCTCCGATTTCGCATTCCGGGCCAATACCCACTGCACCACAACGCACATCCGCAACTTGTATTTATACACGTTATTAATGTGGAGAAAATATCGTAAAGTTTTCAAATTTTGAATTAGAGAAAGCTCTAAAATACAGGATACGGCAGAAATACCTCCCATATAATGGTAAGACATCAGCTAGATGAATATACCGTAGCCACTAATATCTTACTATTATGTGTGTGTGTGTGTGTGTGTGTGTGTGTGTGTGTGTGTGTGTGTTGTGATAATGTTTAGAGCCAAGGTTGTTGTTTTTTCTGTGGTTTTACTGATAAAATGTATTTTAGTATTTTAGAAAGCAGGGGTTTTTTAACGCAAAGTGCTCAATATTGTGGTGAAGATAGAGCGTTAATAAACACAAAGAGTTTGTCACTAAGTCGGCATGAAGTGAAAACATAACGGTATCCTCTCGAAAATTTAAAGTTAGCATGAACCTGCTCGGTTAAAGTAACAAACTCTTCGTGCTTATATATCTGACTCCAAAGGCTTTAAAGCCACTAAGATGCAAGTGTGTTACTGAATGTTAGATAGTATGAGGAAAAATATTAAGGAGAGAACAAAAGAACAAGAATTAAGACAGAAGATAACGATTGACATTGATTTAAATTTGTTAAGATCAAACTTGAATGGGAAGCAAGAAACCGAAAGCGAATTCCACAAGCGAGAAATCCTATAGAAGAAACTGTCAGCATAGAACTTACGGTTATGTTAAATACAATGTATAAAGTGAAAACTAAGTAAAGATTTACTTGCATTGTCTTTGCAATATACAAACCACAGTAATATACAGAATATAGAGCTGATCTTCGAATTTGTTCATTACGTTTACTGATCGATACACAACAATAGTATATAAAACATATACAAATAAATAAATATTGTAGGTGTTGCAAAAGGGAAAGTAAAGCATAACCCACTTCTTCGATGTGCCCTGTCCTTTCAGAACGTAGTCGATCATGGCTTTCCAATACTCCCCATACCTGGTGGCTCTTAGTATGTTTTCTCCTGTTTCACCTCGCAACCCCCGTTCCGTCATACACCTGATCAGGCCCTTCAAGTATGTTATCCGCTGCCTTCCTCTCTTTTTCCTTCTATTTGGCCTGTCAGTATCGGGTTCTCCAAGCTCTCCTTCCTCATTGCATGTCCCAGGAACTTCAGTTGTCTCTTCCTGATGCTCACTATTAATTTTCTTTTGTTGCCATTCTTTCCAACACCTCATCATTGTTCACATGCTCGGTCCATGATATCCGCAGCATCCTTCTGTAGAATCACATTTTCGCTGCTTCAAATTTTTTCCTCATCTTGGATAATATTGTCCAGCATTCACTGCCGTATTGAAGAACTGACATCACATAGCAATCTAGCACTCTTTGTTTCTAGTGAAATTTTCCTGTGTCTTAGTATTTTACTCAGCCTCTGGAACTCGTCCTTTGTCATGCCAATTCACCTTCGGATCTGTGTCGCACTTTCCATCTCCTGTTAGAACATTTCCTAGGTATTTAAATATTTGTACTTGCTTGATTCTAGTATCCCCCACCTGTATTTGGCATTTTGGGTTGCTCTTTTTGCTGATGACCAAGAATTCAGTTTTCTTACAGTTTATTTGTAGTCCTTTATTGTCACTCTCCACAGCTACACACGTAAAACACCTCATATAGCGGTCAAATTCAACTTTTCCCTTCCCAGCTAGTCTTGGGTATGACAAACTACATCTGGCAGCAAGGAGATTTAAGGTTTTGAACCGTGTGAAACCATTTCTTAATTGCTGTTGTTCCCAGTTACACTGACCGTGGTGGTAACATCTGTTATGGTCCCAACTATGGTCAAGTAATAAACCCCACCAAACAAAAATAAAGCACTATGAAAATATAAAAATACATACATACAATGCAGTCATATGAAGGCATTCAATTACTTTCAAATGAAGGCATTCAAACAACCAACATGGAATAACTTCCATGACATTAATCTATGTAATTTTTGACAATTTCTCGTATCAAACTGTATTCCAAAATAATTTCAATAAAAACAACATGAAACGCACATTTGGCCACTTCCAATAATCATGTCCACACAAACATGCCTATGCACAAAAGCATGTATTCAATTGCGGAAGCAAAATAACATTTTTATTACTTCAAAATTTCTGCTCAAAATTAAATTTCAGCATTAAACGACCCATAAAGAGTTAATATATTGCTAAATAAATCAAATCCAAATTTATTATCAAACAACTTGTTGGAACGAAGCCTAGTCGTTAAGTGGTGATGAGAGCTGTATGAGTGTTAGATTCGTTTTCTACGGCTTAACTCTTTGCAGGTTATTTAAGCCCAGAAAACATTTCTAGATTGTAATTTTTTTTGTTAGATAATTATTTAGTGATACAAGTCTTACTATTTAACCCATAGATGAGGAAAAGGAGGATTCATACCTTACCTAAAATTATTTGAGCGTAGGTGAATATAAGGAACCCAACGGGAATTTGAACTCGGCTCTACGATTAACAATTTCGATTCATTACACAATACAGACAACCAAGCTTACAGCACCTGGTATTTTCAAGCGGTTCCCCATACAGGTACTGATTAGGCTTGACGTTGCTTAACTTTGGTGATCGTACGGGAAAGCTATATTGTTTTTCATTCTCATGCACGTAATTTAAAATTGAACCACAAACTTGCTATTGGATTAATATCTGAAGAGACTAAACTATCGCCCGGTTCACACTCCACCCACGTCTATTGAACAGGTGAAGAGGCTCATCCCTTGTTCCCTGTTTAGGATGTGGTTTCCGGCTTTCTCTTTTTCAATCTTTTCCTTCTTACGTAGGCCCCTGCGCATCAGTGGCGTTACCGCCTTGCTCGGGGTGATATGATTTTAAAAAAATGCTATGGGCAAATAACTTTGGTGTCCGATTCAGAAGACCTCTGCGAAGGGTTGAGCCATGTTGTCTCGATAGCCCCTCACAGTTTTACGATATTTTTAACTAAATTACTTTGAATCTTCCGAAAATTTCACTTATTTGACAGTTGAATCGCCGACCAACGGAGCTTTATGACAATACGAACCTTAAACATTCCAATCTTGCTGATTCGGCAGTAAAACGGTGAAACCTAGTTGCCAATCTAGTAGGACGCTTAAATTCAAGCAGTCGAGGAACAAAGGAAAAAAAGTTCATTAAACAACTACCATGAAAATATTTGTAAGAAATCGAGATTTATAGTAAGAGCACTATACCAGGAAGGATGTGCGTTGTGGTACAGTGGATATCGGCTCGGAACGAGAAACCGGGAAGCCGAGTTCGAATTCCGGTTGAATCCATTGTATATTCACTTACGCGCAAATACTGTTGGGAAAGGTATTAATCCGTCTCTTCTTTCCATTTATGGGTTAAATAGCAGTACAGATTGGGTTCTATAGCCCTGGTCGGCAACCAGTCTACCGCAGAAAGCAATGGCAACCTACTGCGAGATAATCTTCTGCCCAGTCAGTCGTGTCTCTTTCGAGACATGATCGCCCAAGCGTGTATCACGTATGGCACTTAACTGACTATACCAGATATGACAGCAGTATCCAATGCACGAGCAAAAGTAGATTTATAAATGGGCAAGAAAGATTTCGACGACGTGTATTGTCTGGCACGACACTGAACCAATTTTCATAGCAGTCGACCTAGTAATTGATTCAATAGAGATTATCTCACTTCATGTCATTGTAAAACATAAACCGAAGAAGGTGTAATGTTTTGCTTTCGGAGTTTAGCATCTGTGGTAGTTAAATAAAATCAGTTTTGCTTTAGAGGCGTTAAAATTCGCAAGGCATTCTTTGCCCTAGTTAACCACTGATTGAAGGCCCTTTTCGAGAGTAGTTGCCAGATTTACTTTATCGGATCTCTCCAACTTACTAAGACAGGAGTAAATCATTGTGTTATCTGCATAAATACGCAGTTTAGAACTGATGACCTCTAAAGGGTTGTTGATTAAGCTCATAAACAGCGTAGGTACAAAGATTTAGCCCGCAGACTAAATATTTTTTTGAATATAAAATGAATTAGAAGCATGTCCGTTCAACACGACCGTCATTACACGATTTGTTATAAACGATTGGATTAAGCCAAATATTCGTCCAGAAACACCATAGCACTTGAGCTTGTCGAGAAACCTGCATGCCAAACCCTGTTGAACGCCTTTGAGATAACTAGGGCTGAGCTTCGCCATTCTTATCTAAAGCTTGATAAACAAATTCAGTGATGACCGTTGATATATTGGCAGTAGACCTGGAAAAATGGAAGCCATATTGTTTATCCGAAAGGCGGTCGTGTGAAGTAAGACGCATAACCAATTCGACGTTGATTAGAGCCTTTAATGCATACTGTGGACTGTTTTATTTTCTTTATGCCAGATTTCTATTCTCTCAGAAACAGTTTTAAAGAATCCATGAACATGGAATGTCCTTGTAAATCCGTATACGTAAATCTTGACTGAATTTACTTGAAGTAACGGTTTACTTTGCATGTTGCCGTAGTCTATACCTGCTAAAATGTTCATGCTGGTACTAATGGGAACTAACATTTTAGTCGCGGTACTGTTTACCTATCGTGCATACGCGGTTGTGTACGGAATAGCAGATCAGAAGGAGAACTCTGAGTTCGAATTCCAGTAGAGTCTATTACTTTCATAAGTAAATAGCAAAACAAAATATGTCCTATAATTTGGAATAGCATCCAGTCTAGGAGAAAGAAAAATAATTCAGACCAGCAAAGAAATTTCTGGGCACCATTAGACTATCGTACCCGAGAGACACCACTGCTGTTACGGTTGCAGTACATGTGGTTAACTAATGGATTACGGGACTCGTGAATGTGACTATGTAGACCATGACTATTGAAACTTTTTACGTGGCGCGGGAGCCTTGCAGACCGAAAAGACCGACTTGTCTCTGGAAAGATTATTCATTTCTAATTGTCAATTTCATATTCAAGCATCTTTTCTGTCTCTCGCTTCTTACCTTATATGTTATATGTTTTAGCACTTTAATTTATCTAACTCAAGACATCAATATTACGACATCATACGCGGAAATACCCTTGAGAAGTTATTAATCCGTCTTCTTTCTTCAGCTATGGGTTAAATAGCAGGACAGACTGGGTTTTATAGCCTTGGTTTTCAACCAGTCTGCCGCAGAAAGTAATGCCAACCAACTGCGGAAAAATTTTCTGCCCAGTTAGTCATGTCTCTTCCGAGACATGATCGCCTAAGCGTGCATCAGATATGGCACTTAAATGACTGACTGATAAATAATCAGAAATTTTTACATTATTTATATGCGGATTATCGTTTTCGCCTTGTTATCACAACCTTTCGGGTACCTCTGTCCTTCATCAGATAGTTGTCGATCCGGGTGTTCTTCAGGAAATTTCGAACAACCCTTTATTTAACCTGCCGGAAAGCACAACGCCCAAAACGCTTTGGTAACCACAATGATGGGAGCGACTGTTCGCTTTTAAATTATGATCCTCATCCCATAAATTCTCTGCAAATCAAGGTTGTCAACCATCACTTCAAGGTAAGATCTCATAATTAAAAAAAAAAAAAAAAAAATGAATAATTCTTTTGTATCCCAGCAGAATATGAGTACCTAACAAGATCGCGTGCGGGTTGCTCAACAGCAATCAATGCAAAGAATGTCCCTTTAACATTACAAAAAATATTAATATTTTCTACTACAATAAACGTTATTTATAGTGGGTGTACCTGGTGGTAGATTGTTTACACTGCGGACACGAAAACTTTAAATAGATTTTAAAATATTTAATCTGACATTATTTCGAATTACTATAAACGTTATTTGTCGTAGTAATGTGTTTGAGTTGACATACCTGGATTTATCATGACGCTTTACTCACTAAAATAAAGTTTATATTAAGAAAAGATCTCAAATTTAAAACACACGCAAAGCATTTGAAACCATTCTATGATTAATTTCTTTCGTCTTAATTATTATTAACACACACACCCTCACATGTGAATAAAGACAAAAAGAAAACTTATCCTTCTGAGGAAGAAATGCATCTACTAAGATAAGTTTTCTTTTTGTTTTTATTCATATTGACTTTTTATAGGTATACTTTATCTGAAATTTTACACACATTCTACTATACAAAAGAAAAAAAAACAATGAAAAGTTCATATAAAAAAGAAAACTAGAGACGTATAAATATAATTGCTGATACCCTCTGAGGAGCGAACGGTGCAATCTCCGAAGGGCCCGTTTACGAAACTCTGGAGTCGGATGCTAAAAGTAACACATCAGTGACAAATTACACATACACTACAAAAATAATGGCTGTTCGAAATGTATTTTGAAAAGCCATTTTAACATAGTATTCACGGTATATATTCGTTGAATATCAGTATACATAATAATTAATGTCTGCTCTTTAATAATTTTTAACTTATTTTCAGACAGAAATGTTCCTGAAGCATAGAAGCTCTTATTTATGAACATGACAAGACATGATCTTCGTTTACTTTTCTTGCAGAAGTTCAAACGTGGGCACAGTGCCTCCCAAAATTCAGCCACTATCAACAGAGCATAAAGAGATGGGTCCACAAGGGATCAGACAATACGAAAGTAGTTTCAGAAATTCGGTACTGGTGATGAGAGACTTGAAAATGAACAAGGTAGAAGACTGTCATGTTGTCTTGACAACGAGCAGTCGCAAGCAGATATTGAGCAAAACCCACGTCAAAGTGTCAGAGAAATATTTCAGACTCTTGGTGTCAGCAGCACTGCAATAATCTCATGCTATTTCCAGAGTATTGGCTAGGTGAAAAAGCTTGATAAATACGTTCCTTATAATCTCAATGAAAATCAAAATCTTAGGAGTTTTGAAGCGTGCTCGATGCCTTTTCTGCGTAACAGCAATAATCCTCTTCTTGACCGAATAGCCACTCGTGATAAAAAGAGAAACCTTTATAACCGCAAACGATCAGGTCAACGGCTTGATCATGATGAGTCCACCAAACATTTTCTAAAGCCAAAGTTGCATCAGCAAAAGATTATGGTGACTGTTTGGTGGTCTGCAATTGGTGTTATCCCCTACAGCTTTCTGAAAGCCAATCAGAGCATTAATGCAAAGCGTTACTGCAATCAACTTGCTGAAATGCATGCACACCTGCAAAAAATGAGACCTGCATTTGTGAATCTGAGTGGTTCAATTCTGCTCCACGATAATACGCGGCCATATGTTGTAAGAATGATTACAAATCCTTAACATATTTGGGGTCTACAAAAGTAATTTATAAAAACGAAATAATCACAAATCTACATTTAAACTGAAAAACCTCAAAAATTGTACCTAACTGGCTAGCCACGCGTGGAAATTAAAAATGGAAAATACCATGATATAATTTGGAGTATAATAAAAAATAACCAAACCATACAACGGTGGTAATGTCTGCAGATTGTGCCAGGGAAGAAAATTTGCCATTATGTTGTTTGCAGAAAAACATAAATAAATTACTGAATGAAAGATCAGAAATAATGTCCAGATGCAATCACGCTTATAGATACATATTAGGTTAACACAAACATGGATGAAAGTGTTTTAAGACCCTTAAGTAACACCTCCCTAATTTTGAAAATGTTTCGGTTGTTTAAAAATTTCAATCGCGTGTTCGTAAAAAATCTGTACGTTTAAAAAAAAACGAAAAATTAGTTATTATAAATCGCCTGGAAATACCGAAAGTTTGAAACCTACGTTTCGGAAATAATTCATTTCCAAATGTAATTGTGTGTGTGTGTGTGTGTGTGTGTGTGTGTGTGTGTGTGTGTGTGTGTGGCATCATATCCAAATAATAAAGCATTCAATAAAGATTCAAATAATTACACATGTGAATGATTTGAAAATCTAATTTACTGCAAGTAGCCCTTAAATTTTGCTCAACCTGCCCCGAGGCAGCAAAAGGGAGTTTTGGGAAGGTACAAAAAAAAAAAAAAAAAAAAATAAAATAAAATAAAATAAAATATGTACTTGAAAGTGGTCTTTTGATTGAAAAAATAAGTAAAATGAAAAAAATAAATAAATAAATAAATAAAATAACGATGATTGGCATTTTTCTGAAGACATTTTTTTTGCACAATCATTATCATCACTAATTTACACCGGAACTCTCGAATTAGGATGTGCCGGTAGCGTAACGGTTATCGGCACCGAACGTTGAATAGACGAAGAGAGTTTAGTTTAAAGACCTGCCTAGACCCATACATATACTTTCGCACTAACGCTCTTGAGAAAAACATTAATCCATTTCTTATCGCCACCAACTAAGGAGTAAATAGGAAGGTAAAAAGGGTGGGGATGGAGGCTCTAGCCTTCGATGGTAGTCAGTCTAAGCGAAGGACTACACTTAATTCAAAATCACGAAAACCACAACGTTAAACTACTCCATTATCTTTCCCAATAAGTCATAGCAATTTACAAGTAATCTGGAGAGAGCTATAATCTATGTCATGAAGAGGGGGTGACAAAACAAAAATTTGTCAAACTATCGAGGAGTAAAATATCGTCGGTTTCTGCATGCAGAAAATTTCTTTTTAAAACCCACAGTCAGTCAGTTAAGTGCCATACGTGATACACGCTTGGGCAATCATGTCTCGAAAGAGACATGACTGACTGGGCAGAAGGTTATCCCGCAGTAGGTTGCCATTGCTTTCTGCGATAGACTGGTTGCCGACCAAGGCTATAGAACCCAATCTGTCCTGTTATTTAACCCATAACTGGAAGGAATAGACGGATTAATACATTTCCCAAGGGTATTTGCGCGTAAGTGAATGCAATGAATTCAGCTGGAATTCGAACTCGGCTCCCCAATTTCTAGTTCCGAGCAGATAGCCAATGCACCACAACGCACATCCTAAAACCCACAATAAGGGTTAAATTTTATTTTTAGTCTGCATTCCAAAAGCTTTACCAATGAGAATACAATTATTTTTGTCGGGTAAAGTAGCCGAAATATTAACAAGTGGAAGATACAACGATTCACTGAGTGCAAAATACTTTTTTTGAGAGAAGTAAGCGAATTTATCAAAGTTATTTACCTAATTCAAGTAAAAATATTTGTCACTGGGTTTTGATGATATGTGACCCTACGTCAAAATACGGCTTTGAGAAATTCCTGTGTAATGATTACCAGGACAGTTGATAAGAGCAGGTAGACAATAACAGGGAGTGGGTTTTCCTCCCCTTCCCCTGGAAGTTGAAATGCTAAATGTAATTGTTCTCGTTTCGAACTGGTAAGAGTTATACAGTGAAAGAAAAAGAAGCCTCATATCTAACTTTACCCACCCCTGGTTCTGGTGATTGTTTAATAAAACCAGGGTGTAAGACTAAATTAGTTAGTTCGGCCCCTGTGTTTGGGTTGAGAAGGTGGAAAGAGATTTGAATGGCGATTTGAATAATACGGTCGGACTGAAATAGACATGCTGCTAAAAGACAATCGAGTAAAGCATAACTCAGAAAACTTTGTTACTGAAGTAATTTAAAAATACCAGCCAACTGTTGAGTGTCATCAACTTTGACTTGCTTGTAAATCTTGTATTTATTCGATATATATAAATATACATACAGTGACACGCATAAGTATTGGATATATGTTATTTTCTGTTATAACTAGTTTATGTTCGCTATTTTGCCTGATATTTGGTAAGTAATATCTCGTAAAGTTGTTTTAGTTGTATGTGGAAGAAAAATTAAAAACTCATGGTTGAATTCATTTTTTTTTTATCAAAGTTCAAAATTACCCTATGCAAAAGGATTGGATACATCAATTTAATATTTTGTTGCGTAGCCTCTGTCTCTCCAAAGCAAATCAATAAAAGTCACCAAGACGCAAAGAATTACTAAATATGAAGGAGAATACTCGATGATATTCTAAAATCTTGTAAGAAAAGGTAAATTATGGAGAACACAAAGTGGCGTCATTTTTTTACCAATTAAGGTGAATTATTGTTGTTGCGTTTTATTTATTATTTTATGTATTTTTATCTAACTCATCTTTTTTTTCTAAAAAAATATCACAAGTTAACCGATTTTTTTTTAAACGATTTTATCGACATGCATAAGTATAAAGATAATAGAGCATTTCTTTAAAGAAAGGAGTGATTTTAAAATATCTCGGGTATAAGCTAATATTTGTATGTGATAATTAAGTACGTTAGATTTCAGGATCTGTCGGGGTTTTTATCCCCACTAAACATTTTCCAATTCAAAGGCAAGTTCGTGCTTTGCCATAGAAAGATTTGTGCAAAGATTTCGACTTAGCCTTGTAATTAATCCAGATAAAGGCGGTTTTAATCCCACTCTGATGTCAACAGCCGACAGATGACTGAAAAGTTGGATATCTTAGGGATTTTGACATGCCAACTTTGTTTACCGGCTGTGTAAATAGAAGCGAAGTGCTTGAAGTGGATGGAGTGCAGGTGGGTCAGATTGGGTTCCAAGCAGAAAGCATTAATAACATGACGACCACGACAAGATAGACGAAGTGGGGGATAGTGTGTAAAAGAAAATAAAAGTTCATATTTAACGAGACCGCGGGATTTTCTAACTAGGCTTGAAGATTAAAATTTTACCACTTTTCCGAACTATTTTACTGAAAACAAAGTTTACAAACAGGACGAATTCGCTTTTAAACTTATATAAAACTAGCACTATAGCCCGGCGTTGCTCGGGTGTAATGAAAGCTTTAAAACAAATCCATGGTTCTGGAGCTCAGACTCTTTGGACATTAGCACAAAAGACTAAAATGTTTCCAGTTAAAGCGAAACCGTAGACCGAAAGAAAAATGAATGGATGTTAAGCAAATTTTGATTTCCTGGTATCGATTTATACATATATATATATTATCGATTTTCTGCACTATTGTAAGAACTGCAACCTTGAAACGTCTGAATATCGTTTCTTATGTCTTTGTCTATGAGTGTATCAAATTTGATCAAAATTGGACCACTCCTTCTATAACCCGATTTTTTCGATTATCGATATTTATTGGGGGTACCTCGACACAAAACCTAGCTAAGAACACTTGCAGACGCTTATAGTACAACTGTGTAAATTTTCAAGAAAATCGGTTCAGCCGTTTCGGAGTCTATAGATAACGGATACACACACAAAGTTCCATTTATAAATTAGTTTAGATTTAGATTTAGATGAAATGAACAATCCAAAAGATCAATTTAACTAATATATATAATAAAAATAGACAAAACAATGTGTATCTATGTATAAAAACAACAGTTACACAAAAAAGAAAAGTGCTCGATCTAACATAAGATGCCAAGATAAAATGTATTTAATTTGACTTATAGATGTCTTGCCGACTACCAAAAATTGTGTTTGAAAATCGCTTCTCTGCATATGAAACGGGAAGACAGCGGAAATGTTGAAGTATCTTTCATTATGTGCGTTGTGGTGCAGTAGATATCGGCTCGGAACTTGAAGTCTGTAAAGCAGAGTTCGAATTACAGTTGAATTCGTTGCATTCCCATTCGCGAAAATACCCCTGAGAAAGGTATGAATCTCTGAATCCGTCGCTTCTTCTTCCATCTATTTATTGGTTGTCAATACTCATCTCTTAACCAAATGACTTTAGTTCTTTCTACACCACCCTGTATCTTTTTCTTTCTCTCCACCTTTGCAACTGTCATCACACCTGTATTCCCATCCTCAATTGGTTCGTCTTTCTCTTTACTCTCCTCCTATCTCATTTATTTGCTTAGATTGGGTTTTATATCTTTTTTTTAATCATTTCACCCCAAGCAAGGCGGTACCGCCACTAATGTGCAGGGGGCTACATAAGAGAGTTAAAATTTTAGGCAGGAGGAGAGTGAAGACAACGACGAACCAGCTACAGGGGATGAAAGAGAAAGGGCAAGAGAAGGATGTGAACACAGGAGTGAAGACAGTTGTGAAGGTAGAGAGAAAGGAAAAGAACATGATACACGGGGTGATGTAAAAAGGGCTGGAGTTAAGTGGGTAAGAGATGGGAATGGACTTTGCATTTACATTCCTAGAGGTCGATAGTCGTCAGAAAGCAAGTTTATGGAAGTGAGTTCCACAGGCGGGAAGCGCGAGAAAAGAAGCTGATGGAGTGGAATTGTCGCCTGCATTTGGTTGATCTAACTGTAAAAAAAATCATTGATTGGTAACCAGTCTACCGCAGATAGTAATGGTAATCTACTGCGTGAAAATCTTCCCAGTCAGTCATATTACTTTCGATACATTTTTGTCCAAGCGTGCATCACGTATGGCACTTAACTGACCTTTATTATATACATACATACATACACAAGCGAACCCATGTTTGAAATGACGACAACCTATATACTGATATATCTACTATTGAATATCTTACATTATGACATATCCATATACTTGCTTTCCTGACGGCTACAACCTCCAGGAATTTAAGCGCAATGTCAATACTCATCTCTTAACCACTTGATTCTAGTTCTTTCTACACTACTCTGTATATCTTTTCCTTTCTCTCCACCTTTGCAACTGTCATCACACCTGTATTCCCATCCTTGACTGATTCGTCTTTCTCTTTACTCTACTCCTACTCTTATGTAGCCCCCTGAACATCAGTGGCGTTACCGCCTTGCTCGGGATGATACGATAAAAAAAAAAATCCAAACACCTGAGCGTGACAGGAGGAAAATATATTACATATAATATATACTGTTGTGTATTTATTTGTAACAGAAAATATGTATATATATTTCTTGATTACTTGACGCGATAATTACTGCAAAAATAAATAAAAATTCTATAGTCATTTCAGAAAGTGAAATTAAATTTGAATTGCATTAAGACTTAAAATATAGTATCCCGATCGACAGGACCGTGCTTAGGGTCCCCGCAATTGCGAGGGTGGGGTAAGCCCCTGGGAAGCCGCAAGGTTCCTTGGCTCTGCAGATCCGTTGTAATGAAAAAAATTAAAATAATTATTAGGATTAACTGGAAAATTATTATCTTACTTATGTTGAAATAGACATCTATTAACCCGTCTCCCCCCCCCCCCGATGAGGCCGCAAATCATTTGTAATTAAAAAAAATGAACTTGAGGGAGAAATAGATTATAGATATCTGTTTCGTTCAACATACATAAAAAGTAGATAAAAGTTGTGGAAACGTTCATAATGTATAGCTTCAAAACGCCAATTCTGCGATTTCTTCCCTTTTTTTCGTGATCACGGAATATCTGCGTTCTGAGAGTATTTTATTTTGTTTAAAGTACTATTTATTGTGGGTTCAGTGTGTTCGTGAGGTGAGGCGCAAGTTGCGGGTAGAGGGGCCGCAAGGCGCATTGTGTGGAGAGACCGCGATGATACTAAGTACGGAACTGCCGATCGATATATACCTTATGAAGGATGAATAGCACAATGACTGAACCGTTGTGATAACAGACATAACACTAGTCCGGGTGTAAATAATGTTAAAATATAGAACTAAATTCAGTCTAGTAAAGGCGATAATTTCGGAAGGGTAACTGTATTTCATTAACAGTTCATTAGCACAAAAGAAAAAAAATATTTTATTGAGTTTGGTGTTTACCTATACTATATTGAGCGGAAAGTTACTTCGTACAAGAGATTTCGGAAACTTGTGATCAAAGTCAACAATAATCTTTGTTACCAAAGAGTCTAAAAGACGGGAAATATTCACTTCCATTGTATTTTCTGAAGAGGAGGTATGTGGTGATACCGAGCAAAAGCGATGGACCGGAGGTTTGCGCTTTCACGACCAAAAAGCAAATGACTAAAAGTTACCGCTGCGCCGCCGGCTCCGCTGGCTCCGCGCAGATGTTCCGGTTGGAAACTAAAAATTAATTAAATATTAAATTTCCAGTTCGCGAGCCCACGCGAATTTTATTTATCAGCCAATGGGAAGCCCAGAACCAAATACAAGTATGAAATCCCAAATGAGCTGCTGTGATCCAAAAAGAAGATATAAAAAGCGGATACAGAAAGCATCGACAGGCAGACCGACTCAAGAAGAGAGTAATTTGTATCTCCCTTCAAGCGGCTTACTACGCTCGCCTCCCTTGCCTCTTTCCTTCTTCCCTGCCTCAAAAACTACTTACTGACCTAAGGAGCGAATACATCAAAGACATTCCTTACTTACACGCTCCCAAATTCCTAAGCATTAATTCTTTCAGCATTTTATTGCCATAAACATTTTAACCTCCGTTGGACCTATGCTTCATCTATTACTTCAATTGTAAAAACATTAATTGATATGTGTTATATATAAAATGTTATCTTTCAACTCAATTTGCTTTTCTTGGTTTATAACATTTCTTTATTACTTATAGTGGGCTATCTACAACAAGACCAAATGCCGTTAACCTGCAACAGTATACAACTACCCTTCACTAGAACGGACTCTCCACTATAGTTGCTTGACACTCTTCTTGATATCACAAGTTGATCGTGTCATTTTCATACTTTCAAGTCGTACTACTTTTGTTTAACAAAGGGTTTCGGATGATGTTACAAATATTGAAATGTTGTAAAAATTAAAAAAAAAAAAAAAGAAACAAAACTTGACAGTTCTCAAATGTTAAGAAGTAAATAACTTCACTTGAAATTCAATTCTTTTTACTTTATTCGTTTTCTCCGGCTTGTCAACGTTTTGCATAAAAGCCAGAGAATATTTTTAGATTCTAAGACTTTTTTTTTTTTTAGATAATGATATTTACTGATACAATTCTTACTCAAACTATAGCTTGCAGTGGGAACATTAGGACCTTTCCCTAACTGTATTTGCACGTAAGTGAATACAAATCCAATGGGTATTTGATTAACAATTACACCACCCGCACATCCAAGCTTACAGCACCCGGTATTCTGAATCGCCCACCCATGTAGATACTGCCCAGCTTCAAAGTTGCTTAATTTTCATGCCATTTTAATACGAAGCTACAGTAACGGTGCATAAGTGGCATCGACATATAGACCTTTCGGTTATCGTCCTCCTCTTCACCCAGCATGCTGTAGCGAAGATACCTTTCGAGCATCGAAATATTGCTGCTTCCTTTCTTACTCTCACACATACATTTTTGCATGCATATTTTCTCCCTTTGTTCAGCTACGACAGTATAAAACTGTATTGTTTTACTTCCCCTTTGTACCTTTGGTTCAGATACTTTTTTTAGATTAGTCACAGTTTTGATCACTTCCGGTTAGCCCTTAGTATATATACTCTCATGGCCGTATCTGACTACCGGGCACGGGTCCGAGCCGATCCGTGCAATCATAGTGAAAATCCGGGCAAGGAATAATGTCTTCGTCAGAAATCAAACTAAACAAGTCACGAAGAAAGAAAGAAAGAAAGAAAGGAAAACGAAGAAAACATCCGAATGAACGCAGTAAAAATCTGTTTGTTTATTTATTAATTTTGGGAGAAAAGACTGGTTATACTCAAGTCTGAACCCGATTTTCTGCTTTCGTTCACGTTCTGTGCCTAGTTTCCATTGGAATAGCCAAAAAAATCCACAAAAAAATCAGTTTCTGGAAACGGCTGACACTAATGACGTCATCACATTGTCAACTAATAAATCCGGGCAATTTTCTCTGTGCCCGGTGATTTTTTAGCATCAGCTACAGCCCTGTATACCCTCACAATAAAAGCATAACATCGAATACGTGGCCGGCAGTTTTATCCTCCTGATCTCGCTCCCAAAGTTAACCATCGTCAGTTTGTAACTTTAAATAAATTTTCTCTCTACATTTGTCTATTTTATTTCCATGTTATTTGCACATTTGTTTAAAGTAGCTATATTTTATACGTTTGTATCTCTCCGTGTAGAATCCTTTCATTACGTGTCCACTGTTGCAAAAATGCAAACTTCTTCTAACGCTCATTTACTCGAACTCACACAACATTGGAATGCATTCTCGTAGCAAACTTTATACATAATCATGTAAACGAAGTATCCGCCTACTTTCTTTTAAATCATTTCGACAAATGGTCTTATTTTATGGTCAAGCCCACGGCTGCTTTATTATTTCGTTACCCTTGTTTGTATTTTGTATAACTAGTCTTATATGTATTTTTTTTTTTTTTATAGTTTTACAATTTTGGTTATCAATAAACCAGGCGATGTAGAGGACTTCGTCTTCTTCAGAGTATTTATTGCCTTGAAAGGTTTATCTGCTGTCTTAGAGATTAGGCACGCGTATTCTCAGGGCAGAACACCCTGGTTACTCAGTTATATACAAACAAAATATAAAATATCGCCTTGTTGAAATGCCATTGCTTCTCGTCTAATGAGTCGGGCTTGCAACATTTGGTGACCCGACGCGATTTTAACATGCACTCTCTCAACAAGTTCAAATTTACGCAGAATTTATTATTTTGATTTCTCGTTAATATTCTTGATAAGTCACAAATCGTCTTACACCAGCTATGAATTTAAATAGCAAGGTAGACTAATCTTTCTAGCCTGTGTAGCAGCCAATCTGGAAGTTTACTTTGTATTAAGAAACGTAAAGGAGGCAAAGGGAAATTACTTCATCTTTACTTCAATTACTTCATCTTTCAAGAAGCTATGACAATTCCCACATTAAAAAAAAATTAATTTCTGGAGAAATCACCTACGCCCTTAAAGGACATAGCAAGAAAAATAAACCTCTAACTTACAGTGGTGCATGAGAGAAATCGATTCTTAAACTTCAAAAGGCTGGTATCATCAATTGATGTGTCATTTGAGATCAGGAGATATCATCGATTGATAATTTTATTTATTTTTTTTTCAAAAGATATTTTCATGATCCGAGTCATATGACTAATTGGCAACATAATTTACGAGGTTATCTCATTCCCTGGTGTATTTGCCTCCAAATAAAGCTTGAAGAACAAACCAAAGGCGATCATATGTTTTTGTATATTTTCTCGGAGAGAAAAAGAAAAAGGAGGCAAAAAATGTTAACAACTTGGTGAAAAGTACTTCAACGAATCTCATTCCGTTAAAAATAATGTTTTGGAACTTAAATTTCTTTTATTTTTACAAACTGAAAGTGTTAAAATACAAGTTTTATAGTTTTTGTATATAAAATGAAAATAAGCATAAGACTACCCCAATACGATAATTTTTGTAAAACTTTTCCCTTCTTACCTGGACCGAAATTTTAATGCTGGATGTTCAAGCACCAGATAAAGGGCGTATTTTCAATCCCAGGATTCTCCTGATTCCTCAAAGATTTACGTCTGTGTAGAGCAAGTGTGGCTCGAGTTAGAGGGGCGTTTTTAGTCCCACGTACGGACAGAATTTGCCGTTTATTTATTTAGATATAAAAACTACCCTTAAAATAAAAAGGCTGAAACTATAGGGGGATGGTTAATGTTTATTAAATCGGTCTTGAGTGATACATAACTGAACTTGGGACTTTTTTGTAATCATCAAAAGGTTATCAGTATGTTGGTATCAGAAGGTTGTAGATTGGTTGGCTGGAGATTGTGAAAGAATAAAAATATACATTTTGCATGTTAAAATAGATATTTATTGATAGAAAAGAATAACAAGAAATCGTAGAAATTAATGTTCAATAAGAAAGCTAAGGGTATCAAGAGTTGTAGAAATGTTCGTAGTAGTAATTTGTTGGAAAGAGTTTATGCGTACATATGTATGTATGAGCGTTTGTTTGGTAGAAATGTCTTTGAATGGAGAAGTAGTAAAAGGAATCACACGAGAAAGAAGAAGAAAGAGAACGAATATGCGACGCGACCTTATGTCCGGGTTGATTTGAAGTTTCTCCAGTTACATTTTAGTGTGTCGTCTCGCTGATCTCATCTGACTGATGATTATAACTCTGCATAAAACTTGTAAGCTGTAGGGAGTTCGGTTAAGTCTGACACAAGGCCGAATCAAAGAAACATTAACCAGCTCCCTACGCTACAGTTTCAGAAAGTAAGGAAAGTTGTTTGATTGTTACCGTATCTCCATATCATCCGTGTATGTCCCCTCCTACTGACAGTTGTTGAAATCATAGGAAAGGAGAATTGTCACCGTGCCCTTCTATTTCTTCAGTGGTGACCAACCCATTTTCCCCCCATCTGTCAGATGATAGTAGTAGGGGTTTTTGAAAGATGATATTTCACAGTAAAGATGAGTAAGTAAAACTCATGCTTGTTGCTCTGGCTAACTTGGAATCTTTAGTGAGAGCGATTTATATATTTAATAACAAAATCTATAATCCCATTTCATTGCACTCAACCCGCTAATCCGAGAGAAGGTCAAAGTAGTTGGATTCCGCATAATTTTCAATGTTTTGGTTTGGGCTGAATCAGTAACATTCAGAATTGTTACAACTAGTTTATGAGTATAACCTATCCTTTTCCTATGAGTCTTTCTTATTAGTGCTTTCAAAGAAAATAAAAGTATCTGAATTTGCAATAGGGATTGTATTCAGCTCGACCTATCGGTGCCCGTCTGTCTATACCACATACATCTCCGTAGATTAGGTCATATCTACAGACCTATATTTATATTTATAGTATTACGCTATATCCGCCAACAGCAAATTGCGCACAAATATGGAGATGGTTCTCTCTAAGGTGCTCAGTTCTGAGTGGTTATATTTAACGCAGAGATCAAGACAGGACAATGCCATTAACTCTTATCAAAGATATATTTTTGGAAGGACCTGATTTACCGTGTTATGTAACTATAAAGTCACAACTATTTTTTTTTAATGATAGCCGTAATACTTATTACTTTCGTTTTCTGAATAAACTCTTTATGATTTCACTATATGGATATCACGAGCCTAATGATATGATTTTGAAAAGTCCGAATAGCTTTGAATTAATGTTAGGTTCAAACTTGAGACTAGTGACTCTTTCACGGAATCCTTGGTCTCTCATCAATCCCTGGGCATGTACAAAATATTTTTATCAAAAAATTCCTTTGCCATTTTCCCTTTATTATTGCTTCTTGATAATATTAATTTTAGATTTACGTCTTGCTATTCATTTTCTCTTCCTACCATAATTCTGTTTTTCTATCATTCAGCAAATACAAGGATTAAATGTCACTCCAGGTAGAGCGTTACTGAATGGCAATGTTGTAAAGACGTATAGGAAAGAAGCAAGAGTTGCATATTATGAGTAAATGTAAGAGGTTTAAAGCACCCTATCAGCAGTACGTTCCACATTGTAATAGTTCTGGGAAAGCTGTCTGATTGAAACTTACTCCTTACGAATGGAATATGAAAGAAATTAGTGAGTGTACGTCGGTTTTAGCTGTAAAGGTCTTGGCTTGTGGTTGAACCAAAGAATGTAGCTTGCTGTGAACATCTGTCATGAAACTAGCAGTAATGTAGCGAGGCTCAAGCAGCGTTTCGTTCGTAGGGAAAAGGGTTGTGGGGGTGAAATATACATAATTACCCACAAGGCTGCAAAAACGTTTTTGAACGCATTTAAAGCTCGGAAATGAGGACTGGACAGCTCCAGCCTAGATGTGGTCACTCAGTTAAGGGCCACACGTTATACAGGCTTAGGCGATCATGTCCCAAAAGAGACATGACTGACTGGGTAGAAGATTTTACCACGGTAGGTTTCTATTGATTTCTGCGATAGACTGGTTGCCCACTAAGGCTATAGAACTCAATCTGTTCTGCTATTTAACACATAACTGGAGGGAGAATCGACGGATTCATACCTTTCTCAAGAGTATTTGCGCGTAAGTGAATACAACGAATTCAAGTGGAATTCGAATTCAGGTGTCCGATTTCTCGTTCCAAACCGATATCTACTGCACCACAATGCACATCTACAAGTGGTAGCAATGCGTTTTTGGTCTGATCTGTCATTTGTAGAGATAGAGGATGACAAAAGTTAGGTACTGTCTGGAGTGGTACAGAGAGCTGGCCATTTTTCCAGTATCTTTAGCGATGGATCGTATATACGAGTTCTATTTGAGGTCTGATGTTATCGAACTTTCCAGGCAAGGAGTGCTATCGAGAGCTGAACTGTTTATCATGACTGGAGAAAACAGTCTGCTCTGTGATTAGATTAGTCGTTATTAGATTGATGGCGCTATTCAAGGTTACAAACCAATTGAGCTGTGCGAGCAAAGTCAGAGAAGAGATCAGCTGCCAGGTTCTGGTCATCTTTATATTCGAGATGACTACCGGAAATGCCCTCGTTGGGTAGCAGCAAATCTCACATCTCCGAGATATCTTATGCGATTTCTCTCGGATTTATTAACTAGCGCTTCACCAATTTTATGCGTAATGACTTCAAACAGTAGTAGTGAATTCCTTACACTGAGATATAACGACGGGTAAAAAGAAAGGACGAAGAAGGAGAAATAGTAGGGAAGAGTAACATAGGTAACGATGCACATTAAAATGAAATATCCCTTTTAATTGAATTGTTTGATATTATCAATGGGAATAATTTTTTTGATGAGCAGGATCAAGGTTATTGGTATTTCGTTGGAAATCGGCGGGTTTCAGTCGTATGCCATCACAATTTGGTTAAAGACCAAAGTTTGCTTTTTGCTATCCCCAAGGCATTTATGGACCCACCAGATAGTCTCATCGAACTCCAGGAGTCGATCTCGACCATTATGGGACAGGTAAAGCAATGGCAACCCGCAGAAAGCAATGACAGCCTACTACGGGATAACCTTCTGCCCAGTCAGTCATGTCTGTTTCGAGACATGATCGCCCACGCGTGTATCACGTATGGCACTTAACTGACTGACCGACAACAAAGGTGTTCGTTTAAGTGTCTTTACATTATGTTTCAGCCGGTACAATTCCTGGGGCCCACTTCAGGTAGAGTGTTGTATTAAGGGGTAATTTACATAGACAAAAAGAAAAAAAATAACGGTTGAGTAAACTTTAACAGGTCAATATTATTTTGATCGGGAAAACACCTTTTTGGAGTTTGTTCTATAGAGCCGCGGTCCGTGAGTAGAAGCTGTTTGTGTAGAACTTACTTCTCACCGATTAAATAGGTGGAGTGTGGTTAATTTTTCTGTTATGTAAATGCCACGGCGGTCCTAGTCAGGAATATCAGACCTGGTAGAACCAGGTAACGCAGTTCGTCCCAGCACTTTCCATAACAGCAGCGACAGAGCAGTGAGATTCGTTACACCCGCCTGTGAGAGAGTGGTTAGAGTTTGAAAAAGTAACAATTCTCCAACAAAGCATCGAAGACGCTTTTGAATTAACAAGACTGGAAAGTAAGGTCCGGGCAGCATTACTCCATTTTCAACCTGATCTGGCTCATATAAACTGTAGAGGATAGCATGTCAGGTATTTGTGCATGACTAGTAGGTGATGTCACAAACACTCATTGGCAATGCACGCATAAATAGCCTGGACTGACTCGCCCAGTGATGTTGCCGGAAAAGTAATCCTCACAGAGGCACCGTCCGAGACTACTGCACAGTCCAGAAACCATTCACAAAATGGAAGTACAATAGACCCGATATTATACACCTGCTGATATGATTGCCTCTTTCGAAATTACTGGAAGGTTTGGATCCCTGACTGTTAGGCGGATAACGCCAAACTTAGAAAATGGGCATCTACAGCACCTTTAACGAGGGAACAAATAAGCCATGAAAGATTCACGCGCAATACACCCAGTGCACGTGGCTCATCCTTAAATCTAAAACATTGCACTTGCCAGAGATCAAAGTTTCCAAGGCAAACTCGCTCATAAACATGATAAAGAGAACCAATGGAAGAAGAGGAATGACGAACGTTTCTTGGGAGGGGGGGTTCATTCTTTACCTCTAGACATTATGGCATACAATGTAAAGTTACTTATTCTATTTGAGATGAAAAAAAGCTACATAGATAGATATGTGGCATATGAAACAAAAGCAACAATTAAAAAAAAGTCATTTATAACAAGATGTTTCAAGGCAGCGTAACTTACACAGGACTTTATAATTGCTTCATTTCAATCTTTAAATTGAACCTTTTCTATTTTTTTTTCTGTACGGTCAGGTTGACTTAAATACATCTGGCTAAAGTCTCACATTTGAGATGTGTGGTGGTGAAGGTCTAGAATCACTTACTCGCTATTTGTACTGAAGGAGCTTTCAGTTGCTGGTCTACCTTTCTTATTTCTTTCTCTTCGGCTTTAATCAAGTGATTAGTCATTCGCCAGTTACCAAAAACATGCCACCCACAAACGAAAGCCAAATTTCAAATAATATATGCACACGTACATATACAAACATATACCCCTACGCATATTGATACAAAGTTTAATAAAGTAAATTACAAACCAAGTTTTTAAAAATTCTCAGTGGTCGTGAAGTAAAAAGTTTAATAGCAATGGAGAGAAGGAAACAAGCAAAGGAGTGTATATAGTTTGGAGTAAAGTGAAAATAACCAAATCATACAACGGTGGCAACGTATGCAGATTGTAGCAGGAGGAAAAATTAGCTATTATGCTGTTTCTAGAAAAAAAAATAAATAAAAGATTAGAAATTATGCCCAGATGTAATTATATCCATAAATACACACTAGGGTCATACAAACATGGATGAAAGCGTTCTAAGATCCTTAAATAACTCCTCAATTTTGAAAATTTTTCGGGTGTTTGAAAATTCCGGCCGTGCGTTCCTAAAAATCCCTGTTCGAGCGTTTGAAAAACGGTAAAATCAGTTATTGTAAATTGCCTGAAGATACCGAAAGGTTGAAACCTAGGTTGCGGAAATAACTCATTTCCAAATGAAAAATATTCAAATGTTCAATTGTATTGAACACTTTAATATAACTGTGTACTAGTCTAATTTAATTATGACCAAAAACTATATATATATATATATATAAGACAAAATTTAAAAAAACAAAACTAAACATTTATAACAAGATGAAACAAGGCAATGTAAATAGTTATTTCTATCGAAGACAGCCAAACATAATTCGATCCTATGTTGAACAGCAGCTGTTTCATCATTTCAATGACAATTTATGACCTAAGTAAATGAATTCCAAAATCTGTTCGATCAGTCTATCATAGATTGTAATAAAAAGTTGAAAGTTCTTGTCGGTTGCTATGCATTTAGTTTGAGACATTAAAATAAACTGAGACATCAGCTGCTTATCTAAGTGGATCAAAAGAAATATTTGCTTGAGCTATTTATGATACTTGTATCATCAGAATAATTAAGGTTCGAAAGAGTATAACCAATAGAAAAGCTTAAATGACATTAAATTGGTTCTCAAACTTATTGAAGCAATAAGAGTGCAAAATAATAAAGCCTAGAGGATATCACCTTCAATTAAACTTATTAAAAACTACAGATCTACATATTCTAGCGTTTTTATTCATAGCTGCTGTAGAAGTATTACTTCAGAAATTGTGTCTTACTGGGCAGTAGTCCTCACTTCTTTCAGGCTTCTCTTTTCTACGGCTACAAAATCTTTTAGTCAACTCGACGAATAAACAATGTTTTAGCGCAATTCCGTCGTGAAAAATGAAAATTTTTGTAAAAAATTCATTAAAAAAATATATCTGAAAGACAATCGTTTCCATAATATATTTTATTCATAAAAGCAATTAGAAGCATTTCTAATTTTGAAATGTATTGTATGCATCGCATTTTTATTTTATGATTCAGAGCAGACTTTTACAACTAGAGGTCGTGTTTTACCAAAAGAAATTTGATGATTTAAATTATCCGAGGACTTATCCTTATAACAAATATAAACATTAAACGATACAAAATATTTTTTTCATCGAAACCTAATAAAAAAATGAGCGGGGAGTGACAACTGTAGACATTTTCGACAAATATTTTAAAAACAAAAATCAATAAAACTTGAAAATAATTATTTTCTTAATTTCTGAGTAAGTCGTGAAAGTGTCATTAAAATCCAACAATTATCTGATTTTTCCAAGAATTTACAAATGTTTCTATAAAAAAAAAAAAAAAAGAAAATTTAAGGTACCGACTTAAGGCCAGAAAAAAAAAATTTAACCAATTTTTCCACGGTTATAAAAAGCATATTCTTAAATAATTCGTACATAAAAAAATCCTTTGAAATTTCCTCTTGATAATAGTACAAAAATGGAAGCTTATTAACGGGCAATTTTTTCATCAGGTATTCCTTTTAGCAAACTTTTGGGGTTACTTATATTTATCTGAATGCGGCCTTGTGTTAGACTAACATAATCTAAGTAAATATCTAAGTGTGACATTAAACGATATAAAATATTTTTCTCGAACCTTCATAAAAATTAAATAAGCGGGGAGTGACTGATGTATAGATTTCTTCCCAATCCCCAATTCTCTCCGATATCTGTCATTGACTTATTTGGCAGTCTATGTATCAATCAAATAGATGTCTTCTTTTCAGATTTCGTTTTTAATGCAAATATTGCCTTCACGTATTAAGTCAATTTCAATCTCATCTCCCTTAAGTTCTTTGAGTGCCAGAGGAGAAAAAACAGCTACTATTATATTTTATCATATAAATGACTTTTCTTACTTTTCATAGGGCAATGTTATTATGTTAGGTTAGGCACAAGTCATTAACAGACCTAGAGAGGGCGGGAAAGACAGTCTATCCAAAGTGAAAAGTTGTTTTGGATTTGGTTAAATTAGTGTAATGAAATAACTAGCAAAATTAGTTGTGCCATTTTTTCCTCCAATTACACTTATTTCATTTTTATATAAATTCATTTAATGGTTACGTAAGACAATATGTTGAACTAGGAGTCAATTATTGTTACAGATTTTTAAAATGTCGATATTGTTAACATAACATCTGTTTGGATTTCTGGGAGGAGTTATTTAAACTATTTACATTTAGTCTATTGTCATCTGTGTTATGACAAGGTTTCAGCTGTTGGGCCCTCCAACCTTCTTCAGCTATATATCGATCCAGGTAACCTACAGAGAATTCCGAATTGAACCCATTATTTAATCGACGGGGATGGAACGGACAAAGCGGCGTTGTGATAACAAAAGAAGATGAGGATAATATTCCGTAGGCAAATAACATTTTATTCTAAAAATTTAGATTTACAAAAAATAAATCCTAATTAAAAACAAAATTACTAATTATCTTTCATACATTTTCCTATTTATTTTGTATTTGTTGTGTATTTTTATCTGCGATCAACATAATATTTATCAATATCTATTTTGTACATATCCGGTTTCGGAATGTTGTTTAAAAGGGCTGCAAATTCTATGACTGAGCCGGTTTACACAAACACTAGGTACAGCATTGGTGTAAGTACTGACTGTAAACTAGTAAACATTAGTCGATGGAACGTGACACTGGTACTTCAGAGAGTTGAACAAAAAAGTCTAAAAGAAAGGAAGAGACTACCAAGTGGATGATAATTATCGAATTCTCAGGAAAGTGGATTGAAAAGTTAAGAAACTAAAAACGAAATGCGTTAAAAATTATGTGCTAAAATGAAATCGAAGTTCCAATGAGTATCTAAACCAAATGTAAATAGACGAAATTCAGTAAGATTGAGCAAAACCAAAATTACCAGTCTTTCAAGTTTTAAAATAGAACTTAATTATAATCCAGAATCTAAGTTCGTAGAAAATATTATACTTTTAATACTGATCATAATATCGAAAATTTACATAATACAATTTTCTATGGAAGTTTTCCTTAAAAAAAAAAAAAAAAACTTAAAGAAAACGGGTGGTCACCTAAATAACATCTAAATTGTTCTAGACAAAGAGCCAAGAAAAAACATCTGGTTTGTGTCGGCCACGAAGAAGAAAAATCTCTCTTCAAAACAAAGATTAGCATCTAAAATTTGAGACGTTTATTTTCTGTAACATTCGTCAACGTTTTTATAGCCAACATTATGTTTTTTTTAACATGATGATATATAAAAAAGAAAAAAAATTACTAGTCCGGAATGACCATAGACAACAGGCTATGTAGTCTTGTTGACGGAGAAACTCAAACAAAGAATGATCATTTATTTATTAAAGATGTTGGGAATATTTGTCTTTTGCTTTCCCACCTATGACGACTGGATAAACAAAACAATTCTTGAGATTGGCTAGCAGGGGGGCCATCCGAATTGGCTCAGATTATCTTAGGCATGTTTAAGTACCTGGCTTTTGGAAATTACCTAAAACAAACAGCATGAGACAAGCTGATAAAAAACATTAATTACTGGAAATCCCCTTTTCGTCTACGCGTTCAAAATTTTTGGATTCATCACAAGGACAGTTGAACCAACTTTTAAAAATGGGCTGGGAGAAGAAAGATAGAGATTATGGGGCGATTGTGTGAGATGACAAGTGAAGGGAATTGGTGTTAGGTGGCGGCTTGATTGCTCTACTTTCAAAAGGCGGCTGAACAACCCCTAACTCTTGAAATTTACTCGAGTGACCATATTTTTAAAATATGGGATTTTAGAAAAAGATTGATACTAAGTGTGAAAGATAACCGATCCCCAGATCCTGATCAACCTCACACCAGCGAGACGCAGAACTTTATAAACTAGAGGTTTGGAGAACTTGAAGAGTCACCACACTACTGACACTGGAACTCATATCGTTCGTTGAGACCTCCTGACTAAAACCTTGTTCCAGCCTTGAAGACCAGAGCCTAGATATTTAAATTACTATTAATACAGGCTGTAAACTTCAAAAGGGATCCAGTGTCATTTGATTGTAACAAAAGTGGGGAAGAGTTAAAACCAATGTATACAACAAATTGTATATACAGGATGCGATGGGTGAATTGTCTAAATTACGCAAAAATGAAACTACCACTGACATCTCATTTTAATAAAATATTTACCAAAATTACACAAAAATATCTTGAAATACTAAAGAGTAAATTTATTTAATAAAATCGCCGTTAGCTTCAACCAGTCCCCAGACGGACTTCGGAATATCTTCTGGACTGTCTATTTAGTTGGTGAATGCTGCTATAATCCTTGCCTTCAGTTCATCTTTAGTGTTACGAGGATTTTTGTTATTTTCTCGGTCAACTGCTCATCATATATAATAATCATTGGGAGTTACAGTCTAGAGAGTTAGGTGTCAACATGTAAGTGGTCGGAGAAATTGTCTAAGAGCTATGAACGAGTTCCGCTTGTATGACATGGTGCAGAGTCTCGTCGCCAGATACGTGGCCCTCCAGCAGCCACCCTCTTGACCCAAGGCAGCATTACCTCCTCAAGGCACTTAATAGAGGCTGTGTTGAGTGATGCTCTGGGGAAGATGAATGAAGTCATAATGTCGCCATCAATAGTGATCAGTTCAAACACCATGATGTTGACTAAATATATAAAATATAATCTTTCCGAATCCTCTGCACTGGCCTTAGATTGATACCAAAACAAATGTTCGTATCGGTATTTCCGGTGTGAGTCTAAGTTTTGTTTAACGGCATATCAATCTCAGTGGGTTATTTAATGCCAAATAGGTGAGGTTTTAAGTTATTTTTTTTTCAATGTTCGATTATAGTGAGAATTTTCTTTTTTATTTTAGAAAGGTGAAAAAAAAATGTATTGTTGGTAATATTTTTCCTTCAAAAATGTATATATTTCTATAAAAATGTATTTTTATACTTTCATAGTGTTTTGACCCCAGTTCGGGGGCTTCACTATTTGCCCATACCTCGGAACCCTAACAGGTGCTACCACTTCGTGTCAAGGTGGACCTGAGAACTACAACAATTAAGAGGTGGTTCCATGCTCCTCCCAATCTCCCAAACAGAGGTCTTGCTGCTGGGTGCAGTTTACCGTCATGCTCAGGATCTAAACTTCCGGTGTGAAAGCCAAGCAGTGCAGCATGACGTTTCCAAATTTCTGGTGGATGGAAATTGAGCCATGATTCTTTCTCATCGACAGTGGCCAATTGACTTTATTATACAATTAAATCGACAAAATAAAAACGCGTACGCGTGAAATTGAAAATAAAACGGTGACAATTTATCCATCGCACACTGAAGGCAAATCGTTTACATTTTTAACCAGTTAATTTCTTTATTTTAAAGAATTCTTTTTTTTTTGCGTAGTTCCTCGCTGTCAACATGTTCTTCACTTTACTTCGTCAAGGATCTTCTCACCCTTTGAATTCAAAAACACAACGTGGCAGAAGAATAGTCGTGAATCAGACGAACGCCAGCTAGACAGAGTGGAACCGTGTTCATCACGATACCAGCCACAAACCAGCAACGCGTTAACGACAAAAATGTCAGCTAGATGGTAACCACGGTGGTCTGAAGGAACCTGAAAACCAACGCAGTGAGAAAATTACAGTAGTTACCTCTACTCATTTTCGATAACTTTTAAATTGAAGAGAAAAAAAAAGAAAAAAAAGAGAGAAAAAAAAGAGTTAAACAGAGTTAAACTTGCTAACCTTTCTCCCGTATGTGAAATGTGTTTATTGATGCGAGATAAGTTTATGGCGATTGCAAGTAACATAATTGTACAATTTTCTTTCCTTTTAAGGGAAAGAAATCTTGAAACATGATATTTTAAGGTACACATATAAGTTATCATAGAAAAAAAACTTCATATACACAAAAAAAAAAAAAAATTAAATCATTTAAAAACTATGAAGACAACGATTTGTATTAAATTTTTTAATTTTTCGATTAGTAAATATAATCTTCACTAAATAAACTAACGACAACAAAACTTTGAAGTATTTTTAAATACTTTCGAAACTTTGTAAGTTATTACATTAAAAAATGAAAATTCTTTTACAATTTCATTATTAATCGAAAAAAAAAAAAAAACTCTTAAGACTATAACGTCCTTTTATTTACATTTCCCAATGAGTCCTGCGTTTAACTCATAAAACCAATTTTCCTAACAAACGTTAATTTCTTAAAATTTCATAAATTTATGTGAAGGTGAGTGAGTGAGTAACAGACGTACAAAAATATTTTTACCAAGATTTTTTAAAAATAATTATTTCAAAAATAATTCAATTGTGTATAAGCCTTGAAAGTTTAATTAAAATCTGACAATTATTTGAATTTTGCAAGAATTTTTAAACTAATGTGTTTGTCACCGGAAAAAAAAAACCTGTTATCTTTTTACGTTGTCCGTCGTAAATTCTCGTAACGATTTGGTTATTGGTTAACTAAAATCAAAACAAAGTTTTTACCCAAATTTCGAACGTGTTAAAGGGATTCAAAAAAATAAAACATAATTAAATACTTTGATCTTTCCTCTTAATAATAATATAAACATTTTGATGGAAAAAGTTCGTTTTCATTAAGTTTGGAATCTTTTTATTCATACCATGCTGTTTTTTCAGCGATTTCGTGGATGTACCGGGGAGCCGAGTTCGAATTCCAGTTGAATCCATTGTATTCACTTACGCGCAAATACCCTTGGGAAATGTATTAATCCGTCTCTTCCTTCCAGTTATGGGTTAAATAGCAGGACAGATTGGGTTCTATAGCCTTGGTCGGCAGCCAGTCTACCGCAGAAAGCAATGGCAACCTACTGCGGGATAATTTTCTGCCCAGTTAGTCTTGTCTCTTTCGAGACATGATCGCCCAAGCGTGTATCACGTATGGCACCTAACTGACTAACCGAGATTACAGAGATACATCAATTTCGTATATAAAATACGCGAGTTATTTTTTGGAGGTTATTTTTATTGGGGGTGCATAAAAATTTTATATGCAATAAGATACAATATTATGAAAGAGCAGTAGAATTGAAGCAAGAGGAAAAAATAAAAATGAAGTAGATTGTTAAAAGGTCAATAAAATTTACAGCTAATTCGGAAGCAGTCGTTAGTTCGCTATCATGGCCAGATTTTCTTGTTTTTACAAGTGTTGACACTCATATCAGTTATAAAAAGGTTTCATTTGAATTTTTTTCTATCGAACTGTTTTGATAAAAATAGAAAAGTCATTTTGGGTTCAATTTACACGCGTTTGTATCGAACAGCTGGCAGGGCACCGACTGTAGAAAAGGCCAGTTCACTCGTATAAAGCGTTCGATTTCTAAGTGTTATTCCGCGTTTATGGACCTGTGGCAAAAATCAATTTATATTAGTCATATGGCTTTAGAAATGAAAATCAATCAAAAGAAAAGAGCAATGCAAGAGTGACGTACTAAATAGAGGTCAACAGGGATCCGAGAACAGATCAAGATACGATACCAGAAAAGTGATTAATTATTAGAGCTGTTTCGACTTTACGCATACATCGTCAGCATAGCTGATCATTTCAGAGTATGGCAATCTGCTCCAGCCCATTTATGCTTAACATCCAAAAAGCAAACCTATGCTTCAACTAAACTACACTGAGCGGTTTTAGGTACAGTTCAGGGCCACATGCGGGTTTTGTCCTATACTGGTTGCTAACCACGACTGGAGAATTTAGTTTGTCCTGTTATTTAGCATAGAGAAGAAACAGATTAACATTTTACCTAAGAGTTTTTTTTAAGAAAATAACTGACGATTTCGACCAGAATTCAAACCGATTTTTCATTCCGAACCGTTACTACATTACCTGCAAACCCAGAGAGTAGACAGATAACAGGAAAAAAGATGTTGACTGAATGGGGCCCAATTGATGAGAAACGCAGTAGAAATGCCATAGAGACAGATGATAGTGTTTTGCTGGGAAGGCACGACAGAAAATAGCACAGACATGGACGTTTCAGAAGTAACAGGCAAGGCTTTCGTCTAGCAGTGGGCTAGCAATGATCGAGGAGTTGCTTTTTTTCTTTACTTTTTTAAAAATATCCTTCAGGGCGTAGGCGATCGTTGCTCTTCACAGATTCCCTTTTTTTTTTTGTTATCATTTCTTAGGAAAGATAGTGAAATAGGTATTTATCCGTCTACGTCGCCGAATGTGTGATAAGCTCCCAGTTTTGATTTGAGATTTCTGGAAATCCTTTAAAAAATTGCTCATGCTCTCTAAGCACTTCCGCTTTTGGGAACGCCTCAGGCGCCAGATAATGACTCAACCCCTTCTTGAAGGTGGAAGTTACTACCGAGAAGTATAACCCTTTAGGTAGAGTTAATATTCATTTCAAACTACCTCAACTGGAAAGATAATGAAGTAATTTTTTGTTGTCTTCTCCAGTTTGGGATTCAAAGTGTGCCCTTATGCAAAATTGGTTAACACCCAAGATTCGAGAGTAGTGCATACACTGCTATTCTCTTTGGTAAAACAAACCTATCCATTCTACCAGCAAAATAGATGGGTTTATGCTTCCCTCAAGAAAATTTGTGCGAAAGTGAGTGCATGACTAATTCAGAATCTCTATTAATAGATTCAGATTTCCGTGCAGATGACCATTCAGTCAGTCAGTCAAGTGCCATACGTTAAACACGCTTGGGCGATCATGTCTCGAAAGAGACATGACTGACTGGGCAGAAGATTATCTCGCAGTAGGTTGCCATTGCTTTCTGCGATAGACTGGTTGCCAGCCAAGACTATATAACCCAATCTGTCTTGTTATTTAACCCATAACTGGGAGGAAGAGACGGATTAATACCTTTCCTAAGGGTATTTGCGCGTAAGTGAATGCAAGGAATTCAACTGGAATTTACATTAATGATAATATTAAAAAGTCAGTTAAGTGCCATACGTGACACACACTTTGGGCGACTGGGCAGAGTATTATCCCGCAGTAGTTTGTTTCGAGGTTTAACGACCTATCAATCCTTATGGGATCGTTTTAAGGTCATAACAAATGATTTTGGGTAAGTTTTATTATTTTTATTTTATATTTTTATTTAAATTTTTCCCCTGGTGAGGGTCGGATCTATTTTTGATCTTCGGATCTTTACTTAGATTATATTTTGTTGTATAGTTTGATATTTTTGAGGAAGGTTAAAATAGTATGAGAGTTTATTTTTTCGAAAAGATCTTTCAGGTTGTTAACATTATAGAGGTATTGCCGGATATATGTAAAGTCACTGCAGTCGAGTAGAACATGTTTTACTGTATAGTGTTATTGACATGCAATGCATTGAGGAGGTGCTTCATTTTTTTAGGAGATAAGAGTGGGTTATGTGTGTATGTCCTATTCGAATAGGGGATATAATCACTTCTTTGCGTGATTTACTGGGTTCTAATAGTTTTTTTTTCTTTAGGATTTGGGTTTGATTTTAAATAATTTGTTGTTTTGACAGTTGTTTCAGGTTTCTTGCCATTTCTTTAAAATATAGTTCTTGATTAGGGGTTTATAGTCAGTGTATGGAACCTTTATGTTACTTGTGTCACATTTTAGGGAGTTTTTTGCAGCCACATCAGCTTTATCATTTCCATGAAATCCCCGCAGTAGTTTGCCTTTGCTTTCTACGGTAGGGAACAGACGGATTAATACCTTTCCCAAGGGTACTTGTGCGTAAGTGAATGCAAGGAATTTAACTGGAATTCGAACTTGGCTCTCTAATTTGTCATTCCGAGTTAATATCCATTGCAGCACAATGCACATCCATTGATAAAACGTACTAAATCGACAGTTATAGGAACATGCTGGCTGAAACGTGTTTCAAGACCTAGGAATTTCGAATTTCGAATTTTGAGAATTATGTACCCCAGTGACCCAAATAAAGGGTTCGGTTCGAAATTCCTGGCACCTGAAAAAAAAAAAAAAACTGGAGTGTACAATATCCGAAACGTCGTAAACATCGCAATAAAGATGAGGACAACATTTCGAACAAAGTAAACAATGTAATACCTTCATATGATAACCTTTTATTTCATCAAAGCAGACTGTGCTGACGGGGGAAAAAAGTTTTTACTTTAAAATCAACAGTGACTAATAGTATACATTTTAGTAAATTTTATGATCTTTGAGGGCCAGAAAAGTTACTGTATTTCCGTTAATGATGCATGATAGAGCATCTTAACCATCAGCCAGTCAGTTAAGTGCCATACGTGATACACGCTTGGGCGATCATGCCTCGAAAGAGATGTGACGGACTGCGAAAAAGATTTTCCCGCAGTAGGTTGCTAGTACTTTCTCTGGTAGACTGCTTGCCCACCAACGCTACAGAACACAATCTGTCCTCCTATTTAACCCATAGCTGGAGAAAAAGAGATTAATAACTTTTCTATGAGTATTTGCGCGTAAGTGAATGCAACGAATTTAACTGGAATTCGAACATAACCAGTGATGCTGGGCATTTTTTTTTAATAAAAAAGGATTTTTGGCAGATGAACTTTATGATTACAGAAAGTACAAGGCATCAAAATATGGAGTTAGCAAATAATACGCTGTCTTTGGCTCAAATTACTGCCCCTATTGATATGGTGTTAAATCAAACAAGGTCTAGATTTGCTCCCCAATATTCTTCTTGACAATAATCACAAAAATCTTAGTGATTGCTTGGTTTTCGTCGAAATACTCGTTTCTTCACTTTCCACCTTTTTGTTGCACGCGATGAGAAGTTCGAGGCGGCAGAAATGTGGTTCTACAGAAGGATACTGAGGATACCACAGACCGAGCACGTTAGCAATGACTAGGTATTGGAAAGGATGCAAACGAAAAGAAAACTCATAATTAACATCAGGAACAGACAGTTGAGGTTCCTGGGACACGTAATGTAAAAAGAGGGCCTGGAAAATCTAACACTAGCAGGACGGATATAGCGGGAGATATATTTGATAGGCTTGAGCAAATGGATGGCGGAGCGGGGTTTGAGTGAGATATCAAGAAGAAAGATATTAAGAGTGACAAGAGACAGGGACAAATGGAAGTCCATGATCTCTGAGGTTCTGAAGAGACACGACACATAAATATGGCAGAGAACAACGTCATGTTGAAAATTTTCTCCATCTTCGTAATCTATCAGAGGAAGATTAGACCTTAGTAAACGAATAGTATCTTTTAAAAACACTGAGTTGTATAGCTACTGAAACCTCACTGTTAAGATTGCATTCACGCCACACTTGCCTGGTAGTTAATATTAGATTGCCTGCCAAAACTCTCAATCTTTCTTTCGTTTCTTAACTTCGTCTTCCAATTTTCTTTGCATTTAAAACACGTCCAGTAACAACAAACGTCTTTTGGATAGTTTGAGCATTGTTTCTAAAAAAAAACATTAAAAAAAAAAAAAAAAAAAAAAGAAAAAAATAGGAGTCCCAGTCGCTTGACTTTTCAAATTCACAATCTTTATCTTTGTTTAAGCAGAAATTTTAATGTATTTAAAAAAAAACTTAGAAATTTGTCTATTATGATTTTATCAGTTTTCATTGTTTACTGTTTTTTTAGCTTTAAGCGGCACCCACACACACACAAAAAAATATTTTCTAATCCCCAATCCACAGACGCTACAAGTTAAAAAACAAAAATTAAAAGGTTGTAATGTAATTGGCACAAGATTTTTACACGTCAATGTGCATATAAACGTTTCCTGTAGAAAATTAATCAAATTTGCTCTTATGCAAAATATGCGATTATCAAGACGTATCTTCTCCCTCTTGCTTCTCATTTTTCTTCTGTCTTCCTCTTTCGGTTCTTGTATTTTTTTTTCTCTTTCCTTCGTTCTTATTTTCTTCCGACTCCACTCTTAACTACATTTTTCTTTTTTGTTTTGTTTACTTTTTATCTTCTCATTTTGTTCCTAAGTCTTGTCTCTTGCCTCTTACTAGAGATCATTCCCACCCTTGGGGCAATGATGAAACTTTCCGAGAAAAACAAACACTATAGTTTTTCTGTCTTTTGCTTCGTCAGAATGAGCAGAGTCATCGGTTCCTTCTGCAGAAAAAGTGAGCGAATGTTTCTTAATTATTTACAGATCAGACAAACAATCCACCCAGATGGAACCTTGGAATTTTCTTAAGATAATTTCAGATCGCTGTGACGATTGTACAATTACAAAAATTCGCTAAAAAGAAAATAAAAAAAAGAAAAGAAAAATAATGTTGCCGTCCAAGCCTTCATTAGAAAGATCAAATTATATTTTTATGTAGATTGTTTTTCTTTATATAACCCTGAATAATTTGGTTTAGAAAAAAAAATAGTGTCAAAGTGGCACCTCAAATTTGCATGGGAAATTTCAGTTTTTTGTTGTTTTTTTTTGCGGTTAAAAACATTGATTTTGAAATTCTTTAAAAAATGTGATAACTGTCAGGTGTTAATGAAGTTTTCAAGACTCATTAAAAAATTAACTTAATTATTTTTCAAATGTTCGTTTTGAGAAAATCTTGCTAAAAATATTTTATTTAATCTGTTACAACTCACCGAGAAATTTATTTTTCGTATGGCAAAACGTTTATATTTTTTTATAAGGACAAATACTCAGAGAATTTAAATCAAAATCTTTTAGTAAAACAGCACCACCAGTTGTAGGAGATATGCAGTGAATAATAAAAATGCAATAGAGCTAAGTTTTTAATTACAACATTTTTAATTGCTTTTAAGAATAAATTACATTATGGACACTTTTGTTTTGTCATAAAAAAAATGGATAAAATAATTTTTGCAGTCATTTATTTTTTTAAAGTATTAATTTGCATAATTTATACACTTTAAAATTCATTAATTTATAACGGTTAAGGACATGGTTATTAAATTAAAACTGTATCTACTAATAGTAAAGCTTATTCAATGACTTTAGCCAGTATTTAAAAAAATATAAAATAAAAAGTAGGTGTGGGTGAACGTGTCGGTTTTAAGCACAAATGGCCATAAAAACAAATTACCGAAATTTCAAACAAAAAACATTTTTATTGAAAACTTAACAAGATACGATATTACTACTGAATACAAACTTAAAATAAAATGAACTTAATGTACGAAGTACGCAGCATTTAAAATGAATATCAAATTATTAATCCACAAAAATTTAAGCACAAAAAAAAATTGCTGAAAAAACAGCATAGTATGAAGGAAAAAAGCTCTAAACTAAATAAAAACTAAGTTTTATCGGCAAAATGTTTATTATCATCAAGAAGATAAATCAAAGTATTTTTTAATTGTTTTTTTTTTTAATTTTAATTATTTTTAACACGTTCGAAATTTTGGTAGAAATCTTTTTTCTTCTTACGTCAGTGCGAGACCTAAATTGACGCACAGTTTATTACGTAAAAAAGCGTGATATTACGCAATGCACTTTTTAAACCATGAAAGACACATTAATTTAGAAATTCTTGCAAAAATCAAATAATGGTTGGGTTTTGATGAAAATTTCAGGACTTATTCATAATTGACTGAATCAATTTTGAAATAATTATTTTTAGAAAATATTGGTAAATTTTTTTTTTTACATATGTTATCCGCCACCAATTAATTTTCAGAAATGTCTAAAAAAATTAGCTTTGCTCCCCAATAAACCTAATATAATTAAATTCAGGAGTCATTGGGGTATGCTATTCAACTATCTTTTTTTTTCTTCAATATTAGCCTTCTTTCTAAAAAGTAGGTCCGAATTGCGAAAATGCAATAACTATGCCAATTTTTATTTGGATAAATTTTCAATTGCTTTTATGAACAATATAGATTAAGCATATCATAGTCTGAAAAGAAAAAGAAATTCAATGAATAATGAATTTTTACAAGAATTATTTCATTTCTTTCTTTTTTTTTTTATAATAATATATAAATCTTCAAAAATATTTGAAAATCTTTTCCTCCATTGCTCCGGCTAGGGTATGAAATTAAAGCATGAAGACTACATTTACTAATCGAAAACTGAAATGCTTAATACAAATGATTAAGCCAATGGATTTTTAAAATAATTAAAACATTTTAATTGTGTGCATTTTGATTACCCGTATCTTATTTGTACGCGTGGCCGTACGTGATATTTATAATTAAAAGATCACATGATTAAAGGGTTGTCCTCCATTACATGAAAAAAAAAAAATTATACCAAATTCGTCTTCCATACTTGGCATGTTTTGGCCGGCTACTGTCAATCATATCAATTATCGTCTCTTGATAAGGTGTTAACAGATGTGATAACAAGGATACCGTAATTGAGAAACGCTTTTTTGGAAACATTTCAAGCAGTAAGCAAGTAATTCTTGCTTCAAGTCAACTTAAAGCAATTTTAAATTCGGTAATTTGAAAAAAAATAATGTGTCAGCGAGGTATATTCTATTTTTGTAAGATTTAAAACCGAGAATTGGCTTCTGTTTACAATCGATGAAAAATGGCGGAATTTTGAATTTTTAAAAATGTTTTTTAAACCTGAAAAACTTTTGATTCCGATCAATATAATTTCGGTTTCAAATAAACCAGGGTATTTTGCCTACTGTAATTACTAAATTTAATCTCTTGGCTTTCAATTAAAAAAAAATTAAAGCTTCAAGAAAACATTTTTTATTTTTAAAAATTCAATTTAAATTGAGGTATTGAAAATTTGTGAAAGTACCTACACAAAATATCATTTTTAAGAATGCATAAACGTGAACTTATTAGAAATTTTATTTTCTTCAATTATCACACGTTCAGATAGGATCAATGCAAGTCCAGATAGCCTATCCTAGTCTGTACCCAGCTCTTAAGCTTAAGGAACATACGTCGATATTGAAAAAGTTTCCGCTAATATTATTGGATGTATAGAGCGAGAATTAAAGCTTATATGCTGAAGTTAAAATGCTTAAGTACCTCTACTAAAATGCTGAAGAAAAGAGAACAAAAACAATAGTATGAATAAACAAGGAACCAAACTTAAAAATGAACTTTTCCATAAAATATTTATATTATTATTAAGAGGAAAGATCAAAGTATTTTAATTATTTAAAAAAAAAAAAATAATCCCTTCTAAAACGTTCGAAATTTTGGTAAAAAATCGTGTTTTTATTTGAGTTAGTGGGTACTAAATCATGACGACATTTTACAAAAACGTAATATTACATTAGTTTTTTCCGGTGCCAAACACATTAATTTTTAAATTCTTGCAAAAAAAATCAAATAATTGTCGGATTTTAATGAAACTTTCAGGACTTAGTCACAAATAAATTAAATTAATTTTAAAATTATTATTTTAAAAAAATCTCGGTAGAATTTTTTTTCTTTTTTTTTTTACATATGTTACCTGCCCTAGGCTCATTTATTTTTTTGAAGATTTTGTATCGATTTCCGAAAATCTGCTCCCAATAGTTAACTAAAAATTGCAATATAACTATAACATTAATATGATAAGATTTTAATTGCTTGAATAAATAATATAAATAAAAGACATTATAGTCTGAAGAAAAATAAAACTTTTCGATTAATAATGAAATTTTAAAAGAATTATTTTCATTTTTTTAAATTATAATAATTTATAAAGTTTCAAAAATATTTTAAACATACTTTAAAGATTTGTTGGGGTTAGTTTACAAAATTATTCAGAAAAAAAAAATTTATTTACTAATCAAATATTAAAGAGTTTAACCCAAATCGTTGTGTCTCCCTATTTTTAAAATATTTTTCTTCTGTGTGTATTTGAACTTTTTTTGTTGTATGGTAATTTCTATGTATAAATTAAAAGGTCCTGTGTGTCAGAGTTTCTCCCCCTTCCCGGAAAAAAAAGTGTGCAATTATGTCATTTGTGATCACATCTTTTATCTTATCTCGCATCTATAAAACTGTCAACACATGCGATGGAAAGGTCAGAAAGTTGAACTGTGTTTAAGAAATAGTATTTTCTAAATTTCATGCTATACGTAATACTTGTTTAAATCAGATTAATTTAACATTAAATTTGCTAATTTCCTAAAAATAATGTGTCTCAGATGTATATTCTATTTTTGCAAGATTTTTAAAACCGAGAATTAGCTTTGTTTACAAATTGGCCGAAAAATTCAAAAAAATAATTTAAAAATCTCAAAATATTAGATTCCAATCAATATAATTTGTTTGAAATACACCAGAGTATTTTGCTTACTGAAAATAGTAAATTTAATCAATTAGCTTTCAATTAAAAGTAAAATAAATATTTCAAGAAATGTTTTAAAAATTCAGTTTAAAATTTAGTTATCAAAAATGAGTGGAGGTGCCTAGCTAGGATTCTCCAGAGGGTGAAAAAAAAAAAAACGTAGTTAGATTTATGCTAAAAGAGTTAGATTACATGTACAGAAATAAATTTTAACGTTCATTGTTCATCGGAGATTTGGCTGCATCCACATAAAGGTAACAAAAGTTGTCTCCATAAGAGTTTTCCACTGGATCGTTTACACGAACGAGCAAATATGTCGTATTCCCTTAAGGCAATACAAACCTATTTCCATTTACTTTAAAGACATAAAATGGCTGCCTCAGTTTCGACCATTAACGAAATCAAATGCGGGAGGGGTGGTGTTATAAGTGACCTATTTTTTTATTTTTTTAAATGGTCATCAAATGTTTTCTCTATGATGAATCCTTATATTTTACACGTCAGCTTCAGCCAGCAAAATAACAGGAATGACCCAGAATTAAAGGTTCATGGTAAGGTTAATTACATCCTTTGACATGAAAACACAGAATTGGTTTTGATCTACTCTTCGTCCGAACAGTTTAAAAACGCTTGAAATAAATAGTGGTTCTACAAACACCATGATCAATAGTTGATATATTCGTTTTCTACCTCTTATCAACGATGTGGCACTAGGCCGAAAATATGGGGCACCCAGTGAGAATTGAACTCACTTCTCAGTTTAACAGGTTCTAGAGAGACAAGCATCCTAAACATTACATCATACCGAGGAGCCCTCGCAAGAGAGATGGGAAGGTGACCAGCCAACTTGAGCTTGTGGGTATGGATAACCGAACGGAGGACGGATGTTTTAGAAAAGGTAGGAGAAAAACAGCAACTAGCCACAAAGGAAATAGAAGTTTTGGAGAGACACGAGTTCCCATGTCCTGAAAAAAGAACTAGTGTATATGAAAATCGACAACGAATATGGATAGCGTAGAAACCATTGAGATGGTTGTATTTACTCATCAACGGTTGGTTGGTTGACTTTGTTTAGCAGAATATCAACCTCTAGGATCATTTAATGCCAAAATCTAAATATTTTAAACAGAGTTTTATGCCTTTAACTAAAAATATACCATAAATAGGTATTGTTGGTCGATTTCGTTTAGCGGCATATCAACCTCTATGGGTTATTTAATGCCGAATTCTGAATATTTTGAACGCAATTTTGTGGCTTCAAATTCAGGTAAAAAATGTATGATTGATAACTTACGTATAAATAGGCATTGTTGGTGTGTGTGTGTGTATATATATATATATATATATATATATATATATATATAGTTTTTTTTTACTATAAAATGTAGTGTTATACTTTCATAGAGTTTTGTTTTTACTTTGCAGAGTTCGGAATATGCCCATAGCTGGGATCCTAATAGATACTACCCCCTCCACCTGAGTCACGGTGGACCTGGGAACAACATCATTATCATACTGAAACTACCTAAAGAAAAGTTGAAAAGGTATGAATAGATTGTAAGCAATAAATTGATAGGAGGCAACACAAGCAAAACATGTTTCGGAAAACAATACAATGAAAACGGTTTTAAGCCTTAGTGGCATACTACATTTTATTGTAGCAGACTATAATTACATATTAATAAATAGGCACACCATGTGCATATAATTACATATTAATAAATAGGCAATACCATGCATATAATTACATATTAATAAATAGGCAATAACTATGTGCATATATCATACATTAATAAATAGGCACTCTCCATGTGTATATAATTACATAACAGGCAATACCTTATGTGCATATAATACATATTAATAAATAGGCAATACCCATGCATATAATTACATAATAAAATAGGCACACCTATGTGCATATAATTACATATATTAAGAAGAAAGAATACCCATGTGCATATAATTACATATTAATAAATATAATACCCATGTGCATATAATTACATATTAATAAATATATATACCCATGTGCATATAATTACATATTAATAAATAGGTAATACCCATGCATATAATTACATATTAATAAATAGGCACACCTACGTGCATATAATTACATATTAATAATAGAAAGTACATCTATGTGCATATAATTACATATTAATAAATAGGCAAATACCCATGCAGCACATATTAATAAATAGGCACACTGTATGTGCATATAATTATATGTATATTATAAATAGCATGACCCAGTGCATATAATTACATATTAATAAATAGGTACATCATGTGTATATAATTACATATTAATAAATAGTACCCATGTGCATATAATTACATATAAATAGGCACACCTATGTGCATATAATTACATATTAATAAAATAGCAATACCCATGTGCATATAATTACATATTAATAAATATATAATACCCATGTGCATATAATTACATATTAATAATAATAGGCAATACCTATGTGCATATAATTGGTACAATAAATAGGCAATACCCATGTGCATATAATTACATATTAATAAATAGGCAATACCCATGTGCATATAATTACATATTAATAAATAGTACACCTATGCATATAATTGTATATTAATGTACAATACCTATGTGTATATAATTATACATATTAATAATGTGTGTACAATTATGTATATAATTACATATTAATAAATAGTAATACCATGTGTATATAATTACATATTACTAAATAGGCAATACCCATGTATATAATTACATATTAATAAATAAGTACCCATGCATATAATTAGCATATTAATAAATAGGTAATAATCTATGCATATAATTACATATTAATAAATAGGCAATACCCATGTAAAGTAATAATTATATTAATAAATAGGCAATACCCATGTACATATAATTACATATTAATAACATGTACACTCATGTGCATATAATTACATTATTATTAAATAAGTACCCATGTGCATATAATTACATATTAATAAATAGGCACACCATGTGCATATAATTACATATTAATAAATAGGTAATACCCATGCATATAATTGTATATTAATAAATAGGCACACCATGCATATAATTACATATTAATAAATAGGTAATAATCTATAAAAGTAATTACATATTAATAAATAGGTACACGATACATATAATTATTATTAATAAATAGGTACAATCTATGCATATAATTACATATTAATAAATAGGCAATACCCCATGTGCATATAATTATTATTATTAATAAATAGGTAATACCCATGTGTACATATAATTACATATTAATAAATAGGTACACTATGTATATAATTTATTATTAATAATAGGCACACCCATGTGTATATAATTACATATTAATAAATAGGCAATACCCCATGTGCATATAATTACATATTAATAAATAGGTACACCTATGTGTATATAATTATTATTAATAAATAGCAATACCTATGCATATAATTACATATTAATAAATAGTACCCATGTGCATATAATTATATATTAATAAAATAGGCACACTCATGCATATAATTACATATTAATAAATAGGCAATACCCATGCATATAATTACATACACAATAGGCACACTCCATGTGCATATAATTATACATAGACAAATAGGTACACCCATGCATATATCTACATATTAATAAATAGCAAATACCCATGTGCATATAATTACATATTAATAAATAGGCACACCCATGTGCATATAATACATACACAAATAGGCAATACCCATGTGCATATAATTACATATTAATAAATAGGCACACCCATGTGCATATAATTACATATTAATAACAGCAATACCCATGTGCATATAATTACATATTAATAAATAGCAATACCCATGTGCATATGAAATTACATATTAATAAATAAGTACCACCTATATATAATTACATATTAATAAATATATACCCATGTGCATATAATTACATATTAATAAATAGGCAATACCCATAAAAAAGTATATAATTACATATTAATAAATAGTATACACTATGCATATAATTACATATTAATAATAAAGTAATACCTATGTGCATATAATTTACATATTAATAAAGAAAGAAAATCTATGTATATAATTATATATTAATAATATAATAATCTAATATGTGCATATAATTACATATTAATAAATATACCCATGTGCATATAATTACATATTAATAAAGGGTACACTATGTGCATATAATTACATATTAATAAATAGGCAATACCCATGTATATAATTACATATTAATAAATAGGTAATACCATGCATATAATTAATAAAATATTAATAAATAGCAATACCTATGTGTATATAATTACATATTAATAAATAGGCACACCATGCATATAATTACATATTAACAAATAGGCACACCCATGTGCATATAATTACATATTAATAAATAGGCACACCCATGTATATAATTATATATTAATAAATAGGTACACTGCAAAAAGAATTACACATTAATAAATAGGCACATTCATGCATATAATTATTATTAATAAATAGGCAATACCCATGCATATAATTACATATTAATAAAATAGGGCAATACCCATGTGCATATATCTGTATACATAAAATAGGTATACTCATGTGCATATAATTACATATTAATAAATAGGCAATACCCATGTGCATATAATACATTAATAAATAGGCACACCTATGTGCATATAATTACATATTAATAAATAGGCAATACCCATGTGCATATAATTATTATTAATAAATAGGCAATACCCATGTGTGCATAATTACATATTAATAAATAGGCACACCATGTATATAATAGCACACACAACAGGCACACCCATGTATACAATGTATTAATAAATAGGCAAATACCTATATATATATAATACATATTAATAAATAGGTGCAATACCCATGCATATAATTACATATTAATAAATAGGCACACCTATGTATAATACATATTAATAAATAGGTAATGTTCCATGTGCATATAATTACATATTAATAAATAGGCAATACCCCATGTGCATATAATTACATTAATAAATAGGTGCATACCTATTGTGCAATTACATATTAATAAGTAGGGTACACCTACATATAATTACATATTAATAAATAGGTACACTATGTGCATATAATTACATATTAATAAATAGGCACACCCATGTGCATATAATTACATATTAATAAATAGGCAATACCCATGTGCATATAATTACATATTAATAGTAATAACTATGTGCATATAATTATATATTAATAAATAGCACAATTCTATGTGCATATAATTACATATTAATAAATAGGCACACCTATGTGCATATAATTACATATTAATAAATAGGCAAAGTACCTATGTGCATATAATTACATATTAATAAATAGGCAATACCCATGTGTATATAATTATATATTAATAAGAAAATACCCATGTGCATATAATTACATATTAATAAATAGGCAATACCCATGCGTATATAATTATATTAATAACAGGCACACCTATGTGCATATAATTACATATTAATAAATATACAATACCCATGTGCATATAACAGCATATTAATAAATAGGCACACCTATGTGCTATATCATATACATAAAATAGGCACAACGGTGCATATATAATACATATTAATAATAAATAGGCACAATTCTATGTACATATAGAATGCTATATTAATAAATAGGTAATACCCATGTACATATAATTACATATTAAGCTCATAATAATGGAAACGATTTATTTTGCAGGACATTTTTACCATATATTGTCAATGCAATGTACCCAAAATCAAAAGATTCAACATTAGAAATCATCAAAATTCAGCTAAAGTGTGTGTGTACACCATAAATATATCTCAAGCGATATTGCAGTGGATACTTCCGATTTGAAAGACGCCCCATTTTTACATAAACAGTGTGTATTATTACGACTATCAGCCGGTGCATTAGAGAAATCTTACAAAAAAACAACAAAAACAACAAAAAAAAAAAAAAAACGCGTTCCCCGGCAGAGATCGAACTTGCGTCGCCTTTCTTTTAATAAAAATGGTGCGTCTATTTCAAATAAAAAGTATACGCTATAACGTTTCAAATAATACGAATGTCGACTGAAAACATCCATTAATTCTTTGTGTGTGTGTGTGTGTGTTCTAAAATAATGGATTTTCATCAAAGAGATATTTTTTTAATCACTTTTGGAGAGCGTATATTTATCTTCGATTAGATTTCTCGTATATTTGGGCTTCTAGAATTTTATTTTTAATCATTTACAAGAATTGGTATAGAATAAAATGTGTGAGAAGCGTGAACATTTAGTTTAAAGTATATATAAAGGAACTCAGCATGTAAAGCCACAAATTTATACGCCTGAAGAGAGTCGATCTTAGACTCGAAACACGTGTAGCGTCACAAATACCATTATGGACATTCAAAATATCATTATATATATATATATATATATATATATATATATATATATAATAGTTTCCGGCTTTCTCTTTTCCAATATTTTCACTTTTCTTTTTTATTTTTTTCAGTTGGAGTAGATAGACTGAACTATCGCCCGGTTCACACTCCATCCACGTCTATTGAACAGGTGTAGAGGCTCATCCCTTGTTCCCTGTTTAGGATGTGGTTTCCGGCTTTCTCTTTTTCTAATCTATTCACTCTTACGTAGCCCCATGCACACCAGTGGCCTTACCGCTTTGCTTGGGGTGATGTGATTAAAAAAATTCACACCAAGCAAGGCAGGAGGTTACAGAGAGTGAAAGTCAGAGAAAAGACTGGATATAGGGAGGATTGAGGAAAGGAAAAAAGATGAACGGGGTTCAAGAAGGCAGAAGATGGCGATTGACGCTGCAAGTATATTTGAAATTGTACAGAAGTAAGGACATGGAAGAGAATTTTACAGGTAAACAGTGTAAGGAAAGAAACTGTTGGAGTAGAAGTGACGGTTGCATTTTACTATTTCAACAGTAAAAGGATGACACCAAGATGCCAATCTAATTTTTCTACACGAAGTAGCGCATCTCTTCGGGACGTAGGCAACCATGTCTCTTAATAACTTGGTATTTCCCTCAAAACCTAAACGGGATTCAAGAAAATAGATGACGACAATTGACGTTGCATTGAAACTTTTGGAAATTATCAGGGAAGCAGATAAACGGAAGGAAATTCCACAGAATGATAAATAAACGATACGTCAACTCAAATAGGATCATCCACTAAAACTTTCGTTTACAGTGGTTATATATATATATATATATATATATATATATGTGCGTGTGTGTGTGTGTATGTCATCCGCAGACAGATGTTTCGCTATACCACAGCTCATCAGTACGGTTAGACAGCCGATTGCTTTTTTACCCAGGATTGAAACCCGACCGAATTAGCGTCAGTCGGCGATTCTACCTCTGAGCTATGGGCGCTCGGTAGAAGGAGGCAGACACACACACACACATATATATATATATATATATATATATATATATATATATATTTTTTTTTTTGATTGATTGTTTAATTACTTAGGTTTTTTTTTTCATAATAAAGTTAGACCAGTACACAGTTGTATTAAAGTGTTCAATACAATTATATTGTAGAACTTATGAATATTCTTCATTTGTAAACGAGTTATTACGCGACCTAGGTTTCTACCATGTGCTGTCTTCTCGCGATTTGCATCAAAATTTTTTAAAATCCCCAATCCGTGAGCGTTCTTAAAAGTAAAATTGCAAATCGCCTGAAGATACCACATGGTAGAAACTTAGGTCGCGTAATAACTCGTTTACAAATGAATATATATATCACTTATCTTTAATGCGCTTGAGTAGATATCTTAAATAATGAATTAATTGGCCTAGATCATCGAAAGTATTATGAAAGAAAAATACCGAAAGAAATTTACTGTAAGAACTAATGTATAAAATTGCTTGGTTTGAGCTCCTGGAACAGTAAACATTGTAATTTACATCTGATGGTTTAAGAATCAAAAACTTCGCCTGGCATTCAAATCAACATCAACTTGCAATACCAAAATCATGCAGCCGTTTACATTAATTCTATTTGCAGGTCTTCATTATTGGACCCTTTCCAGATTAAGTTCATCCCACCCACTCTCGCTGCTTGTTCGATTTTCCTCCAGCAGTCAATACCTTTCAATACTTTGACTCCTTCGCTCAAATTCCTAACGTCATTTTCATGTCATTCCTTTATGCTTTTATTTTTCAATGCGCCTACTTTTCATGCTGTTTGCCTTTTCCGCCATCTTTTCTAAGCAAAATAATCGATCGTAATTTCTCTTCATTGGGGTCAAGTCTGTCCCTGGATTCAGAGAGCGAAAAGAAAGCTACTCGAAACGCGTTTTATCTTATTTCTCTGTATTCGATATAATACAATCAAACATGCCCGACATTATTCATCTATTTTCTCCCTTCTCTTTTGTACTATTATTAATAACATATTTATCGGGTTGAACCCCCCACTGTTTTCTAGTTGCTTCATGAAAAAGCCCCATTTATTGTCAAATATATCTCTCAGTTTATATATATTTGTGTAATATTTCCGTTTAAGTGATTCATTTGTTGGATATATATATATATATATATATATATAGAGAGAGAGAGAGAGAGAGGGAGAGAGAGAGAGTGAGTGGGAGAGAGAGTAAACCCTTTTCGCCCAAAATTAGATTGGAACTGCAAATCAATTTTTCCTTAATAGTTCAACCTATAGAGGAATGTAGGTTTTTTTATTTTTATTATTTTCTTTTGTTTAGGCAGCGCATATTGGATAAATGTCTTTTTTTCCCCTAAAATGTCTCCTTCCTTCATATATTGCACCCACCACTTATTTTAGCTCGAACTTCTTTTCTAAAACGGTTTTTATTTTCGTCGTTTTTTTTCTTTTTTTTTTTCTTCTTTTTTCAAACCGTCCTCTTGGTTGGTTTCAATATTTATCGCTTGTTTATTTATTTATTTATCAGATTTCCTTCACTTTCCTTTCTTCTCTTTCCCTTATTCTTTTCATCATTATCTTTCAGGAATCTCCAGTCCCTATTTTTGCATTTCCGTTTATTTCAACCCCTTCTCTTCATCCGATCATTTCCCAAACAGGCACGAATCTTTCGCCGCCTTTCCTGTTCACCTCCTCCCGTTTCCAGTCTTGCGTATCCTTAAATGCGTTGTAGCGATTGATCGCGAATCTGAAATGGCCCGACCGAGAAATGAAGTGAAGAGAACAGATAAGAGGGAGGAAGATAGGGACTGTAAGCGCAAAACCAGTACATACGCTTCCTAAGAGCAAACACGAATAACTACAGTGGCAAGCAAGAAGGCAGGCAGTTGAAAACTCCCTAGCCAGTTATCCAGCAACTGGTATCGACCGAAAAGGTGAAGCCTACCTTTAACTGCTCCTTATTTAGGATTCTTATATTCAATGTAGGAAAACTAAAAGTAGTCACAGCTGGAGTAATTTAAAAAAAAAAATGTTTTTATAGAATGCGAGCAAGAATCATCGAAAATCCATGGAAGTAAGCAACTAGCATTATTTGTTATCTCAACCTTCGCCCCGGACCGACACGTACTACCTCAGAACGAGGGGGGGGGGGCGTCCAAGCACCAAGCATTACTTTGTACTGGTATTATTTTTATTTACATAAGTTAGAAATTAAACTAAGCACAACAGACTATAAAAAAAAATTGACAAATTTTCGGATGTTGATGTCATTTCAGTTTTGTTTTTTTTTTGGTGGGGAGAGGGTGTCGCCCAAAACAGTAAATTTGTTTTGCTCATGTTAAGTCTCTTAACACTAAAATTCACGATTTTTTATCCATAATGTTAAATGCGTTAAATTATTCGATTTTTTAACAAAAAAATCGAAAGTTTTATTCGCTTCCCAAAGTTTCAATCTTCTTTGCAAGTACATTTTTTTTTTAAACATGAATTAATTTCACATGAAAAAAAATTACAAATATTTTCCTACGTCTTTCTCTCCCCTCTATAGTTTCCGAAAAACTTCATTGAAAGATTTTTCGCTTCCATCAATTTCTTGTCTCATATATTGTTTAAAATCTGCTATATTTAGGGGAGAAGAATGCTCACTGTCGAAATCAGACCATGTGTAGATAGGAATCAACACAGCATGATCATTATCAGTCACTTTGTTACAATTTATTTCACGAGATATCTTCATATCTCACTGGAAGATTCCACTATACTCCTCCCACGGTCTTTTGAACAGGAGTAGAGATTTAGCCCTAGTTTAGGATTGGATTTCCAGGAAGTCATTTTGTTTCAAATAAAACCATTTTTCTCTTTATAAATCTTGAATTCAGTAGATTCAATTCCAAATTTCTAAATGCACAAAGGAAAAATTAAATAATAGAACAGCAGATTTTTTTTTTAATCGTATCACCCCAAGCAAGGCGGTAACGCCACTGATGTGCAGGGGGCTACGTAATAGTGAAAAGATTGGAAAAGAGAAAGCCGGAAACCACATCCTAAACAGGGAACAAGGGATGAGCCTCTTAACCTGTTCAATAGACGTGGGTGGAGTGTAAACCGGGCGATAGATCTATCTACTCCAATTGTAGCGAAGAGACTATATTGAACCCATTGATAAGAAAGTTGGCTCTCAGTGTCGTGCGAGACAATTTGTCTCACCGGAATCTATCTTACATCTATAAGCTTACCATTTTCTCACTCAATGCTTAGAACATTGCTGCCACATGATCTGGTGCCCCTGTTATTTAGCTTGAGCTCCTTGATAAAATCCAAAGAATCAGCAGCAATATAATTGGTCCTGGTAACCCAGCTTCAGTTACTTTCTCGCTGGCGTAAGGTTACCTCTGTGCCTTTTCTATAAATACTTTCATTGTAATTGTTCAGATGAGCTCTTCACTATGTTACCTCGACTTTGAATTTAAACGCAGTACGAGATCTCATCAATTTACAGTAACCGTAAATTCTATTCTAACAGTTTCTTTTCTCTCACTTCTGGCTTCATGTTTTTCAGCCAAGTTTAATCTTAGAAAATTTAAATGCAATGTCAACCACTATCTACTGTCTTCCTGAATACTCTTTCCCCTTCCCGCTCATTATTAACGTTTCTGTTCCTAATTCTTTCGCACCATTTGGCGCTTTACTGCCTTGTACGGGGTGTGCGTTATGGTGCAGTGGATATCGGCTCGGAACGAAAAATCGGGGAGCCAAGTTCGAATTTCAGTTGAATTCCTTGCATTCACTTACGCGCAAATACCCTTGGGAAATGTATTAATCCGTGTCTTCTCTCCAGTTATGGGTTAAATAACAAGGAAGTTTGGTTCTATAGCCTTGGCTGGCAACCAGTCTACCGCAGAACGTAATGGCAACTTGACTGACTGATATGAGAATCCTCTGCACAATCATGTCTCAAGACATGATCGACCAAGCGTGTATTACGTATGGCAATTGACTGAAAGAAAAACACATCAACTGAAAAATATTTAATTGATTTCTGCATTGAGCTTTCTAGACATTAATAATAGATGATGAAAATTTGTTTTTCTTGGTCTTTTTGTATTACCTATGAATTTTAATTTCATTAAGTTCTAATCACTACTTCTAGAGTAATTACAGTTCATAAAAGACAAAATTATTTTCGACCAATGGCATCCGAATGAATTGAAGTTATCATTCATTTTGTTTTGCACTAAAACGCCGTGTTTTTTCAGGGAAAAAACTAGAAAAATGACCACATTTCTGATAACTAAACATTCTGCACCCAATTGCACCGAAAATTACTGGACTTTCAAATGGAATCGTTATGAAGTATTGATCTTTTGACTCGCGTGATTGAAAAAAAAAATTACACTTTGCATAAAATTTAATGTCTTCAATCATGAAAATTTCTCTTCAAATAATGCATCACCCCCTTTACCCCAACAAAATTCCACATTAAAAATGATAATGCGTATGGGTTAATAAATGTGTATGCAGGTATCAATGCCCGTGTAAGAATACAAAGAAAGATGCAGATTCAACATTTTACTACTATCACGTTCAATAATTAGACTATCAGGCACTAATTCATTTATTATACAACAAAGACGCAGTATCATGCTAGGATCTTTTCTGTTAGTTCACTCTAAATAATGTAAGTTACTTTTCGTGAATATTAATTCATCACAAGAAATTATAAATTTCAAAGTGTTTTTATTATTATTAAAATTTTGGCACTCTTAAAATTAAAAATTTTAAATCAAAATGAAATGTGTTTAGCTTGCATCGCACTAACACTCAGAATTAAAAATCAAGGAGTTGTTCCCATTTCATAAATGCGGATGAATTTGAGGTACTTACAAGGATTTTTTCCAAAACAAAAAACAAAAACAAAAAAAAAACAGTTTATTTTGGGTTTGTTTATTGAGGCGAACGAAGAACTGACACTTAGAAATATCGCATCCGAGTCGCCTCTATTTGGAGCTATCGTAAAGGTCAACCCAACCGGAGTACAATGGAAAGGCCTCACTCTGAGAGAATTTGGTGTGAATTGAGTAAATAAATTTTTTTTTTTTTAATTTTGGGGTGAATTAATATTTTAGTGTGAATTAACAGAAAAGATCCCCAAGCTATTTTGATTAGTCAAATATTCGTCTGTGTGGCTTTCATATATATTTTTTAATTTTTCTTTCTATTATTATCCAGCTATGGACACCTCGAAGTAGTGAAGTGTAATGGTTAGCAAGCTTGTTTTGCTCGTACAATTACGACTTAGTAGTGAGTTCGATCCTCACTGAGTGCCCCCATGCTTTCGACCTTGTGTCACATCTAAGCTATGCTTAGAAAATCATTTATTATCCTAACATTTTTTTTTATTCCGTTCTCTTTCTACCTATCCTAGCTCACTTCTGTCATTTTTCTCGTTGTCTTATTTTCTCATTTCAGTTCACTCATCCCATTAAAAATAGAATGTCATTAATCTTGTTTTTTTTGTTTTTTTCAATCTTTTATTTCTAATTCGGACATCTATGTCAATGTAATCCTTTCTTCTATAACTCCCCCACTTCTCTTATTTCTCCTCTTTTCATTCTTTACCTACATTCTTCTTTCTTGTATCTCTAACGATAAAGGAAAAATTTGCTAAGTTTCGCTTTGTATAGAACAATATCACGACTGGGAGCATACCCAGTGAAAAATCGAATTTATTACGTGCTAAGTAGTCGCCAGCAAGACTATCTGGCGAACCGCTGCTCCACGGGTGAGGCGCCTTTTCGTTGAATCTATCTTTCCGGCTTTAATGTCGTATTTACATCTGCTTGCTTCGCCCCCGCTCCCACAACCCCTGCCACACACAGAGCCATGATCATCTATTTTGCCCAGTCAGAACTAAAAGAAAAAACGGAAAAGAACCGACGGAGAAAAACTAACAAAAACGCAAAGCTAAACAGAAATGGCATTAGTTAAGCTAGATTATAAAGAAGCATTCCTATATATATATATAAAAAAAGGAAGGAATTAATGCAATCCCACAGGAAAAGACAGAGACATATATATATATATATATATATATATATATATATATATATACACACTTGTACAGTCTGACTCAAGGTTAAAATAAGCTGGACTATGAAGATCAGACTAGCTAAGTGGCTTTATTTACTGGCCTGTAAAGTTGCTTGGTTTGTAGAAATATTTGGGAAACTCCAATGATTATAACAGTCCATTTGGTCATTGATTGCAGTAATACACTTTAACCCTGTGTTGCATATTGGTTACAATTTTAACCAATATGCAACAAAGGGTTAATTATAAATAGATGTGCTAGGTAAAAAATATTTTCAATGCATTCTTTTTCCTAGAATGCTATCAACCTAAATTAACGAAATTTGAATGCTTAATAAAAAGGGGAGGTTGGAATAGCGAGTTTTTAAACATAGCTTAGATGCGACCCAAGGCCACAAGTATGGAACGCCCAGTGAGGATATAACTCCCTAATTAGTCGTAATTGTGTAACTGATCCACCGAGACAAAGTTGCTAAGGTCGAAGTTCCCAAGCGTTTCTGAAATAAAAATGTCACGGATGTATATATAATTAAAAAATAATTCTGGCTCATCTATTAGGAATGAAAAGACATTTATATAGCCATTTCACCCACCAAAATGGACTGGGTGATTTTATGACATATGAACCTTTCTTTGATCATTTAACGTGGAAGTTTATATGGAGCGTACGCCGTACAGTAAAGATCGAACTTTTTACTGGGTACTAATAGGCAACCATCATTAGCCATTTACCAACGCCGAGGTATCTCACTTTAAATATGCTTCTTATATAAATACCAGCTCAAAATACATATATATATATATAAATAAAATATTGAGAGAAGTGTGCCGGGCCAATAACTTTCAACACTAATTTAACTACTTGATGATCTCTGGGAATAATTTGAGATCATTCAAAATGGCTGATAAGATCAGCATGCTACAAGAGTTATTCTTACAAGTGAGAAAACTAAAGTTTATGTGAGCTAAAACAGAAGTCGACATTTGCTTTCCGATCTACGTACACTTATAGAGAGAATTTAGGTCCTTACCTTCACCAAACCACAACGTTTGGACATCATTTTCTTTATCTAAGAAACAGACATTTTAAAATAAGCTGTTGTCCGTGCTTTTCTTATATCTCTTGTACGGCAAAAGTCACCTTGCATTTCTCGCCATTTTACGACCTATATTTCTTATAGCAATATCATAACGTTTAACTCTGGCCATTTTTTTTTTACGGTATATATATATATATATATATATATATATATATATATATATATTTGCCAGCGGTCATTGCTGTAACCTAGGTAAATAACATTTTTTAAGCAGATAGACCCTTCCTTTTTCTTTTAAATTTAGAAAAAGGCATCGGTGATTAAATTTCTGCCTCCATTTCCGGCCTAGAGCCAAATTTTATAAATGTAACGGAAATGCGAGTCTTTATATAAAGATTCTTTATACATTTATCACAATAAAATCTGTTATTTAATTTTCCACGCATGAGAAAAGAATTAAATGTAAAAAAAATCCTTTAAAAATGTAAAATTATGAAAGCCATTCCTTTTTTATTTTTAAATTGTCTGCCAGTGTCGGTATTAAAAATTAAATAGTTAAAAAAAATACAAAACCTCTTGTCACTTACAAGTTTCGACTTTTAAGAATTATTTAAAAACACGCAAAGAAACTGAATAAAATAACAAACCTCGAAATGATTCTATGAACAGAACGCATGAATCCAATTATGTGCATCTTCTGCTTGCAATAAAAATAGAACTCTCTACTCTAGGAGGCTATTAACGTCTTTAGGAAAGTTTATTGCTGTAAAATATAAATATAACAAAGTGTGGCATAAGGTCGAAGTGGGGTGAGGATGGTCAACATTAACTATCCTAGATTAGCTAATCAGATTCACGACCTATTTATCCATTGCAATTTGCTCATCCACCACAAAAACTTATCCATTAACTTTTAATCCAACATATACCACAAAACCACATATTCACGGGGATCTTACAAAGACCCCATGATATGAACATTTAATTGATAAAACATTATCGGGAAAGGGAAGAAAAAAAAAGCAACAATATTTAACTGTCAAAGTGGGGGAATTTTTCTTTTATAGATTTTTTTTTTAATCATTTAACCCCAAGCAAGGCATTCCACTGCCACTATTGCGCATGGGGCTACATAGGGGAAGGTAAAGAGAAGGAGTGGTTAGATATAGGAAATGTCAGAAGGAAGGTGATAGATGGATAAGGATATCGAAGATGAGATTAGGGTAGATGGGAAGAGTGTTTGAAAGAATAGGAACGAGTTAGTGTGTTAGGAGGTGTCTACTGACCTTACATTTAAACTCCTGGAGATTGTAGCCGTCGGAATTCCACAGTCGGGAAGTGCGAGAGAAGATATCGTACTTAAAATTTTGCTGGAAACAAAGAAGAGAGTATTGGATTGTTATGTGACGTCTGTTCTTCAGTATGCCAGTGGATGCTGGATAAGCACATCAAAGATGAAGGAAAGACTTGAAGTAACCGAAGTGTGGTTCTACAAAAGGATGCTAAAAATACCATTGAACAAACATATGAGCAACGATGAGGTTTTGGAGAAACGAAAAGGAAACTAATACTTTACATCAGGAAAAGACAGCCAAAGTTCCTAAGATATATAATGAAGATATAGGGCTTAGAGAATCTAATACTCACAGGTCATAAAGAGGGAGAGTGAGACAGGGGAAAGCAACGTGTAATATACTTGATGGGCTTAAGCAAATGGATGGCAGAGCAGGGTTTGGTAGGGGTAACAGGAGAAAGTGTGTTAAGAGTTATTAGGGATAGGAGGGTGTGGAAAGCTATGACCGCCTACGTCCTGAAGGGTCACGGCACATAGAAGAAAAGGTTATAATCCGTGAACAATTACACGGATATATTTAAATTTTATGAAATTATTTTTGGTAAATTTTCATTGTAAGTCCCGACGCTTTTCCCCTTCAAATTTATCCAAAATAGCATTATCTCTGTGTAAATGTATATGCTGAACTCAAATCAACTGTTAGTTATTGAAGAAATTTACCTTTTTTTATCTAAATGTCCATAAAAAACGAACTATATCCGGTAATGAAAGCAATGCGCTTTTGTATTTCTACGCTTATTACTCTCAGAACAGGAAGTACATCGCCGGAAGTTCAGTAAAGGAAGAAAATCGACCAAAATTCGAAAGAAAATTGCTGCCTACGTAGAACGTCATTCTGCAGTTAATTACATTACTTTGTGAGAGTTACGGGAGAGAAAAAGTGCGAGATATAGTTCGTTTTTTTTATGGACTTTCAAAGCAAAAAAGGTAAATTTCTTCAATAACTAATTGTTGATTTGAGTTCAGCATATACATTTGCACAGAATAATGCTATTTTGGATAAATTTGAAGTGGGGAAAGCTGTCGGCACCTAAAACGAACATTTACCTCATTTTTAAATAGATGAAGCGATGACAGATGTTGTTTTCGAAGAATCCAAAATACAGAAAAATTATTGAATCTTTTTCTAAATTTTTAAAACATTTAATAAATTTTTGGAGCAGAATAGAAATCCTGTTAGTTTACACGAAAAAAACGTTTATTCACATAGTTATCTTGTTAAAACAAAAATCAAAATTTAAAGAATGTTATGTTTAGGTTGCGTTGTTTTAAATGAGCGTAATGCAGCAATATTGGCTGAAAAAAAATAGTGATTCATAGAAAATTATATAAATAAAGCCTAAGTTAGTATTTCAAGGCTAATTTTAGCATGATATTTTTATTGTAGCACGCTGTCGTATTGGTGTGACGTTTTTAACTGTTTACCGGAGTTTCAAATCAGGGTATGATTATTTGAATTTTCTTTACTAAAATTTATCGAATGCGCAGGACGATAAACATAATACACACTGTTTAATAGATAAAAATAGGGCGTCTATTTTAAATAGGAAGTATCCACTATATCAACGTTTGAAGTAACAAAATTGTCGGATTAAAAATGAATCCATTAATTCTTGAGAAAATTGCTTTGTTTTCGTTTAGATACGAAAATAATCTGGTTAAAGAGGATGTGCTTCCTTGAAAAAATGAAAAAAACGAAATGGCAAAATCAAACTTTGCTTACCGAGCGGTAAAGCACACTGGAGCAAACGTTATTTTTCCCAACAAAGGAGGACGCAGATTCGATCGCTGTCGGGGATTCACTTTGTTTCCTGTTTAGGATGTGGTTTCCAGTTTTTCTCTTTTCCAATCTTTTCACTCTTTTTATTTTATTTTATTTTATTTTTTTCAATTGGAGTAGATAGACTAAACTATCGCCCGTTTCACACTCCACCCACGTCTATTGAACAGGTGAAGAGACTCATCCCTTGTTTCCTGTTTAGGATGTGGTTTCCGGTTTTTCTCTTTTCCAATCTTTTCACTCTTTTTTATTTTATTTTTTATTTTTTTCAATTGGAGTAGATAGACTAAACTATCGCCCGTTTCGCACTCCATCCACGTCTATTGAACAGGTGAAGAGGCTCATCCTTTGTTTCCTGTTTAGGATGTGGTTTCCGGTTTTTCTCTTTTCCAATCTTTTCACTCTTACGTAGCCCCCTGCGCATCAGTGGCGTTTTCGCCTTGCTTGGGGTGATATAATTAAAAAAAAAACAAAGCATAAAAATAGGGTGTTTATTTCTAATACGGAATATCTACTATAATAATATTTGAAGTAATATTAATATCGGATTAAAAATAAATCCATTAATTCTTTAGGAAAAAAAAAATACATTTGTAAGAGTTCCCAGCAGTATTTTTCTTTTAAAATAAACTTTAATAGAGAAGATCGTTAAACTCATTCAAATCCCTCCTGCTATATTTCTAGTTCTCATTCAGGATCTTTTATTTACAGATGGCTTAAACGTTTCTTCCTATTATCAAATACAGTTAATTTTATTGATGCATAAATGGTCAGTGTTAAGAGAATCAATGTTAATGAATTAAATTTCTCCGAGTTCTTAGTCATTTTGATCAAAGAGTTCTTAGTCATTTTGATCAAAGACTTCAAAGAACTCTTTGGTGTGGTCGGATGATTTTACATGTGGAAGTCTTTCATCCGGGTATTCGTATTCGTTGGTTTGCGCCAAAATTAAGGGAGTTGACTGGCAAAATCAGTTGTTGTAGAAATCCTGTTTAGAGATGACTGTTTCACGGGATATGTAAAAATATAAAAACCCAGCAACTTCCGACTGAAGTTATTTTGCGATATTTCTAACTTCTTGCCAGTAAGCCTTTTTCTTTTCTTTTTTTTTTCTTTTTTTTTTCTTTTTAGCCACTGACCAAATCACTAAAATTATGATAAACCTTTTCATGTTTACGACAAAACTTCAGCGTTTTTTGTTTTTTTTGTTCCCTTTACTTCTTTTTACGGCATTTCTTTTGTCACGCACCTGACAGTCATGTTGTGGAACTAACCTACTAGACTACCAAGATATCTAAATCTAAACTTATTTATAAATGGAACTTTGTCTGTGTGTGTGTGTGTGTGTGTCCGTTACCTATAGACTCCGAAACGGCTGAACCGATTTTCTTGAAAATTTACACAGTTGTATTATAAGCGTCTGCGAGTGTTCTTAGCTAGGTTTTGTGTCGAGGTACCCCCGATAAATAAATAAATAAATCGATAATCGAAAAAATCGGGTTATAGAAGGAGTGGTCCGATTGTAATCAAATTTGATACACTCATAGACAAAGACATAAGAAACGATATTCAGAAGTTTCAAGGTTGCAGTTCTTACAATAGTGCAGAAAATCGATAATATATATATATATATATATATATATATATATGAAAGGCAAGATGTTTGTGTGTGTCTGTTTATCTGTCTGTATGTCTGTATTTTTTTCAGCCCTTTTATTTTAGTTTTCTTCAGGTTTCTTCAGGTTTCAGCTCTAAGTAGGTATAATTTTAGTTCTTTGTCTCAGCCATGATGCCATTTACTCAGAGGACTTGTTTAGCCGTCAAAATTCAGTTTACGACGAAAAAATCTTATTTGATATCGATACCAGGAAATCAAAATTTGACTTACATCCATTCATTTTTCTTTCAGTCTACAGTTTTGCTTTAACTGGAAACAACTATTGCTTTTTAGTCTTTCGTGCCAAAGTCCAAAGAGTCTGAGCTCCAGGACTATGGATTAGTTTTAAACCTTTCATTACACCCGAGCAACGCCTGGCTATACTGCTAGTATATCCTAACTCCTTTTAGATGGCGTTCTTAAAAAGCAATATAAAAGAAAATGGCAAACTATCTACCTATCTATATTGTTTTCTCTTTTCATTCGCAGCATTTATTAAGGAAAAGACACGTCATGTTCCCCCTTCACAGAGCATCTTAGTCCTCATCAAACCACATGTCGCATACAATATAAGAACGTATATATCTTCAACAATTGACAATAATAATAATAATAATAATAATAATAATATAACAAACATTTCAACCGATACTCGCTAAAGTTAGCAATTTGCATGTATACACATCACTATCTAATATCTTTCTTCAGCAACTTCCAATCCCTTTATGACATTATTCACAAACCATGTCACGAACTTCACATTTTTATCTATTTTATTGTTCTCTGTCTTTTTATCTTTTCTATCTGTTTTCTAAATTAAATTCCTATGAAGTGAAAACAAAAATCCGTCTGTTAATTTTTTTTAACTTGTGCAAGAATGCCACATAACCAGTCAGTCAGCCAGACAAGCGTCATACATGATACACGCTTGTTTTTCGATTCATGACTATTCATGAGAAGGTAGATGATTCTTCTTCCTGACCATATATGGCAGCAGTATTCCATGCACGGGCGAATGGTTGATTTGTATATATGCAGGATGGATTCAGGCGGAAAAAACATCCTGGCCCGACACAGTGACCTAACCTTCATTGCAGTAGATTTATCTATGGACTTGATGTAATTCTTCCATTTGAGATCAGAAGAGAGGATAAGGTCGAGGACGCGCAGTGTATTGTTCTCAGGGATAATCGCTTGGTCCATGCTTATGTGAGGCAGGAGAGGTTGCCTGTGATGATTGACAGACAACAGCTTGGTCTTAAAAGCATTGAAATTGACAAGCCACTTCTTGCCCCAATTCACCACAGAGTGTAGATCCCGTTCAAGGTCAGCAGCGAGATTATGTTTGTCCGCCACGACGGGTTTCTTACTGATGTGGGAGTAAACTGTGGTTTCATCTGCGTAGATGCCTGCTTGGCACTTGATCTCATCTTGGAAGTCATTGATGAAAATAAGGAAGAGCTTCTGGCCCAGGATAGAGCCCTGTGGGACACCAGCATTTGTGCTGTAGGATGAAGAGGAATGCCCATTCAAAACGACCTTCATTTTGCGGTTATTTAAAAAAGATTGGATTAGATCAAGCAAGCGTCCGGTAATACCGTAACCCCGTAGCTTGCATAGAAGGGCAGAGTGCCAAACCCTGTCAAAAGTCTTGGAGATGTCCAGAGCAACAGCACGAGCCTCGCCTGACTCCTCAAGGGCCTGGAGCATGTACTCCGTAACAGTTGTTAGCATGTCGGCCGTGGACCTGGTTAAGCGGAAGGCATACTGTCTGTCAGAGTAGAGTTTGTGGGCAGTAAGATGTTGGACTATTTCAGCATTAATTATGGCCTCGAACACTTTCCCTAAAATTGGTAGAAGACTGATAGGGCGATAGTTGGATGGGTCCGAGGGTTCACCACAGTTCTTAAATACAGGAACGACTGAAGAGAACTTCCAGCATGCAGGAAAACAGGAAGCAGAAAGGCAGTAGTTATACAGTTTAGAGAGGACAGGGGAGAGTTCAGGAGCACACTTCTTAAGAACTATCACCGGGATTCCATCACCACCGCTCACCTTATGGGGGTCAAGTTTTGAAATTACTCGGGATACTACTGTCGGGGTAATATATACGTCGTACAGTTTGGCCTCAGTTCTAATAGGGAAGTCGGGTGAGGGTATTCCAGATGAGTCAAATGTGGAGTTGGATGAGAATCTGCGAGCGAAGCACTCAGCTTTTTCCGCAGATGACGTGAGAACATCAAATTCATTGATTAAAGGAGGTATTGAGGGTTTGCTATTGTTCAGCACCCGTTTGCATAATCGCTAATTGTCCTTGGAGCCGAACTTGCGGTCAGCTATGCGCTGTCGCATTCTCTCAGCAAACAACCTTTTGGCGTCATTTAAGATTCTCTTGCACTCATTACGAGCAGACGTGAATAGGCGCCTATTGTGATCAGATGACTGATTCCGGAATAGTCGGAAGTAATTGTTCCTGTGGGCAATGGCGGCCGAACAGGCAGGAGAGAACTACGGAGAGGAATGAGGTTATAGACAATACTTCCTGGTGGGTATGAAGGAATCAATGCCAGCTTTCACCCATGACGAAACCTCAGAGGCACAGTCATCAACTGGGAGATCGAACACTTTCCTCCAAGGGACGTCGCAGAGGAAATCGCGAAAGGCGTCCCAGTCAGCTTTTTGGTAGCAGTAGGTAGGAGGCTCCTCCTACAGGTAGGAGGCTCCTGGGGGGAGTGAGAGTGGAAAGAAATATTGAGAGAGACAACAGCATGGTCTTTGCCGAGAGGGCAAAGCTGCGAGACTTGACAGGCGTCAGGTGCAGAGGTAAAACATATATTAGCGGGAGTGTCCAGAGGGAGTGCTTGGAAAGCGAGTGGGGAAGTCCACCACTTGCGTAAAGGATTGGGAAATAGCAAAGTTCATGGTGTGGATGCCCGCTGGATCAGTAATAGAGTCTTTAAGCCACTCAGAGTGATGGGCGTAAAGATCTCCGAATACAAATATGTGAACGAATGGGTGGTAGGATATAGCCTTATCTATGTTGTCAGCAATGCTATCTAGAAGGGAGCACTCAGGAGAGGAGGGAGAATGGTAAAGAAAGAAAAGGTAACTAACCGAACTGAGGAGAGACAGAGACATACATATTGGTGGTCAGTAGAGTGAAGTCACCCTAGCTATAGGGAGGTGTTCAGTAGGTTGTCGTTTCTTTCTGCGTTAGGGAATTAATGTAGGCCTCCGTATTGAGTTTGGGGCCCTCACCAACAAATTAGCGAGTTCTTTCCTTATCATTTAAATTAGGCCACTATTATTTTATGAATAATCCCCTGAGGAACATCCATACACAGCGATCTTCCACTTTTCAAAATCACCGAAGTTCTGTTCTTGTAGACCGCAACAAGATGCATCATCCCAATAAAGTGAGATAGCTGATTGGTTGTTCGGAAATGATTCTAAAGATGGATTCAGAAATATATTTTCTGGTGTTTTGCTGATAATTTTTAAACGACACAACGAAATGCAAAAATAAAAGATTGGCATTTCCCGGTTAATAATGTTACAAAAACTGGTTAAGAAAGCTCACGGGGAACCTAAATTCCCTCTTTGCAAGATTTTCCATTCAAACTCTGAAATGCACTATAAACGACACATTATAGGATTGAAGACATGATAATTAAATTCTAGACACAAATTCCAAACAGTCAACTTTGATTCTGGTTGGTTGACTTATAATTCATGGCAGCGAAATACGAAATTACTTTCAGAACACGTTAATATACGTGCCGTACATTATAGTGGGTTGCTTATCTATTATTTTCCCGTTTGTAGTGGGAGTCCGTTCTAGAGAAGGGTAGTTGTATATTGTTGCAGGTTAACGGAATTTGGCCTTGTTGTAGATAGCCCACTATAAGTCATAAAATGATTATAAAATCAAGAAAAGCAAATTGAGTTGAAAAATAACATTTTATATATACACATATTAATTAATGTTTTTACAATTAAAGTAATACTAGAATATAGGTCCAACGGAGGTTAAAATGTTCATAGCAATTAATAAGCTGAAAGAGATTTAAGGCTTAAGAATTTGGGGAGCGTGTAAATGAGGAATGTCTTTGATGTAGTCGCTCCTTAGGTCAGTAAGTAGCTTTGAGACAGGGAAGAAGGAAGGAGAGGTGAAGGGACGAGCATAGTAGCCACTTGACTTGGTCAAGTGAAATATTAATTACTCTTGCCTGTCGCCGTCGGTCTGTCTGCTGGGTGCTTTTTTTTTATTTCGACTTTTTGGATCGCAGGTGGTCATTTGGGGATTTACACTTGTATTTGATTCTAGGCTTCCCATTGGCCGATAAATAAAATTCGCGTAGGCTCGCGAACTGAAAATTTAATATTTAATTAATTTTTACTTTTCAACCGGAACATCTGCGCGAACACGGATGCGCAACGACGACTTTTGGTCATTTGCTTTCTGGTCGTTATAGAGCAAACATCCGGTCCATCGCTTTTGCTCAGTCGGTATCACCACAACATAACTGAAACGAATTTGAGTACTTCGGAGTGGTGTAATGTTTATCAAGCTTATTATAACTGCATAGTGATGCCCTTATACTTTCTGCCTTGTACCACATCTAGTACACACCGAGGCTACGCTGTGCAAAATCACCATAATTCAAATACATTCTTTATTTTCATACGTCATGTCCTTTTAGGATGTAGGCGATCATGGACATCCATATGTCCCTGTCTCTTGTCACTCTTAATAACTTTCCTCTTAGTATCTCTCCCAAACCCCGCCCGCCATCCGTTTCTTCAAGATGCTTTCCCCCGTCCCTCTTTCTCTCTATATGTCCCGTGAGTATCATATCCTCTAGGTCCTCTTTCCTCATTATCTATCCCAGGAATCTCAGCTGTCTTTTCCTAATGTTAAGTATGAATTTTCTCGTTTGCATACACCCCCACACCCCATCGTTGATCATGTGCTCAGCCTATGGTATCCCCAGCAGCCCTATGTAAAGCAACATTTTTGCTGCTTCTCCTTCATCCTCGAGAAGATTGCCCAACATTCATTGCCATACACAAGGACAGATATCACATTTGTCTAAGTGATTCTTCAAAACGGAAATTACTTATGGCAGCCTAATCTTCTATATGTCATTTCTGCCAAACTCTGCTCTGCCATTCACTCGTCACGTGAGTATCAGATTTTCCAAGCTCCCCTTTCTCATTACGTGTCCCAGAAATTTCAGCAAGTTCCCTTTTCGTTTTCCTCTCCAAAACCTTATTGTTGCTCACTTGTTTTATCGTATCTTCAGCATTCTTCTGTAGAATCGCATTTATGTTACTTCGAATCTCTCCTTCACTTTTGAGGAGATTGCCTCACATTCGCTGACATATAGGAGGACAGATATCATGTAACAGTCCAGCGCTCTTTTCTTTGTTTCTAATGAGATTTTCCTGTTTCTCAGTCCTCTGGTTAGCTTTTGAAATGCGTCCTTGTCTATGCCAATGCGTCTTCGGATCTCAATGTCGCACTTTCCATCCTCTGTCAGAACACTTCTCAAGTAAATTACTTCATAAAAAAAGCTTTATTTTCAAACGTGCGTGCGATACAATATATCAATCGAAAACGTTTCAGAAATTGGTTAAAAGGAAAAGACATTGAAAACATTTTTTTCCAAATCATTGCTCAGTTATTTTGCTACTGATCTTTTTCTAAGAAGTTCTTTAATCATCAATTTTTCAAAAACATTGGTAGCGTGTTCAATATTCACTTGATTCTGAAGAAATACGTTTTTTATTTATCGATTTAAATATACTAGTGGCTCGTGCAGTCAAAAACTACAGCAAAATATTTATATTGATATGCTATATTGCAAATACATCAACAAAGAATCAAATCACCATCATAGTATCATTAATAACTTGCATAAATCAATCCAGTTTTGTTTGTGTACTAATGTTAGTACTAAGGAAGTTTTTGATAACTGCAAAATTAAATACATTAATGCATTAGAAAAACATAGGTTTAGAATACTCTGGTAAAAACAAAGTAGGCAGAAATAAGCAGAAACTACGTAAACGTAAAATTAACCCACCCTAATAATGTCCAGTAATATCCAAACAAACATTAGAAAAATCTTTCTGAATTCAATTCACAAACATTTTTAATACAATTAAAATAACATTTTATTCACCTATGGTTATGGTGAACACAGGTAAAAAATAAATAAAATAAAGTATGAGAATAAAATATAGAAAAAAAAAAGTTAAAATTAAGCATTAGCTTTCTTTTTAAACCCACATCTCTCTCTCTCTCTCTCTCTCTCTCTCTCTCTCTCTCTCTCTCTGTTTACTCTCTATAACTCTACCCATTCTCTCTATTAAAATTAAGCATTTGATTTCCTTTAAAACCCATAATTTTTTCTTTCTCTGCCACTCTCTCTGTTTCTCTCTCCCTCTCTCTCTCTCTCTCTCTCTCTCTCTCTCTCTCTCTCTCTGCCCCTTTCTCTATACATCTCTCTCGAAAAATGAGAAGGTAACCCTCAAATAAAAAGAGGAAGACGAAAAGACAGAACACGGCAGCGAAACGGCGGAAGTTCATTGGCCACAGGTTACACCCACCTTGAACGTTACAGGAAGGAAATATATATATATATATATATATATATATACAAAACGGTCTATATTATAATTACGAGTAGGCCCGTGCCACCAAAAATGACATCAAAATATTTATATTGATATGCCTTCTAAAATGATTGCAGCATAAAATGAACCTACTATTGAAGATTTTACATTAAAACATAAAAAAATAAAAACAAAATAGTCCACGCCCCGAGCGTGACAGGAAGGATATATATATATATATATATATATATATATATATATATATATATATATATAAAATGGAGAGAGAGAGAGAGAGAGAGACAAGAGCGAGGTAGCGTCGGTTCAGTTCATTCTCTTTACTAACAGTTATTAAACTTTACTACCAGTTATGAAATAGTAAAGTTGAACAAATGTTAGTAATGAGAATGAATTGAGCCGATACTGCCCCGCTGTTCTCTCTCTCTCTCTCCATGAGCGTAACAGGAGAGGAATATATATATTAAAAATGATAATACCTCGTCTGTTATTTTTAATGAAACCTGTGTAAAAGAGAGATTGTTGCCCAAATACACAATTTTTATATATATATATATATATAGTCATCCGCAGGTAGATCTGTTTCGCTGTATCACAGCTCATCAGTACGGTTAAACTCCGATTGCTTTTAACCCAGGATTGAAACCCGACCGAATTGGCGTCAGTCTGCGATTCTACCTCTGGGCTATGGCCGCTCGTAGAAGAAGGCAGACCTTTTAGTGTATACATTATCATCATACACGCCCAATAGCTAGAGTGCTCTAATTCATTACTGAATGAACGATGCATATATATATATATATATATATATATATATATATATATATATAATACTACCAGGACGTCCTTATTTCAACTACTCCTTTTATTAAGTATCCATAAGCTTACTGTCTAATTTAAAGAGTTGGAGGAAACACCCTCAAATATTTAATAAAAGAGATGATTTGGAATCAGGATGTCTCAGGTAATTATTTCTCCAAGAAATAATTGTCTGTCTATATGTTTGAGATGAGGCATTGTAATTATTTACCCTATTTACATTGTTCGAACTGTTGTCCTCATCTTTATTGTCATATTCACGACCTTTGGGCCGTTGTACGCTCTGGCATTCTTCAGGTGAAGAACACATGGCCCAGTAGATAGAAGCATCGGTTGAAATAATCTAGTAACTTGGCTCAAACAGTTCTGAGTTCAGTACCTGACTACAGCAGAGGTGAACTTGAAAACTTGGAGAGGTGAGTTACTACAATGAAAATAACCGTAATTGAGATAGCCGATGGAGGAAATAAAAGGTTTGGTTCGAAATTTCAACGTATATCACCTGAAGAAGGCCGGTGCGTACAACAACCGAAACGTCATGAATATGACAATAAAAATGAGGACAATAGCCCGAATAATGTAAATACTGGTAATAATTCCTTTGGACCGTCTATTTGAAGCTTAAAAGTTCGTTTTAGTATGTGCCTATGCTTGTGTGGTGATACCGAGCAAAGCGAGCGAGCGGATGTTTGAACTCTCAGGACCAGCAAGCAAATGACCAAAACTGGTCTGTGCGCACCCGGCTTCACGCATATGTTCCGGCAGAAAACCAAAAATTAATTAAATATCAAATTCCTGTTCGCGAGCCTACGCAAATTTTATTTATCATCCAATGGGAAGCCCAGAATTAAATACGAGTGTGAATTCCCAAATGACTTACTGGGACCCACAATGACGAAATAAATAGCCGACACAGAAAGCATCGCCAGAGTTGAGAAAGTGCGAGCGTAATTAGCACATCCCTTGACCTCGTCAAGCGATCTACTATGCTCGCCTCCTTTCCCTCTCATCTTCTTCTTCGCTGTCGCTACTTACCCGAGCAAAGGAGCAGAAACATCAAAGACATTCCTAACTGACAACGCTCACACACACATACATACAAACTCTTTTCAGCATTTATTGCCATGAACATTTTAACGTCCATTGAAATCATCCTAAAGATATTATTTTATTTGTAAAAAACCGTAACTGATATATGTGTATATATAAAAAGTTGTTTCTATACTTAATTTGATTTTCTTGTTTTATAACCCCTTTTATAACTTATAGTGTGCTGTCTACTAACGAGGCCAAATTCAGTTAATCTGTTTCAACATACAACTACGTTTCACTAGAACGGATAACCCCCTATACTTGTATGTCTGAATGCACGAGTGTGCGTTTATATATGAGCTTTTTGTATGTGTGTATTGGCTTTCTTTTTGCGTGCATTCATGTATTTGCATTGGTATTTTTACTTGTGTATGAAAGAGTATAAAATAGAAAGAAACAATAGAGAAGCAAAAGAAAAAAATGTGGGTTGACTGAAAACCCACGCTTATCCTGGGATATTTTTAACCAAGAGCGTACCGAGAGCCCCTTTTACACTTGCTCCTGTATATTGAATAAAAACATGTTTATGAATGAATGATACCACTATTAGCATCAACAATGTATAAACAAATACTGTATATATTCGCGTATCAAGCGACATTTGAAAACCTAATTTTAAAACTGATTATAAGGAGGTAGCATCGTACATGAGATATAAAATTAGCGTATGTACTGCTGACCCATTCGTTAATTCTTTATATCTCATATATGATGTGATTCTTAAAATTAGCTTCAAAATTGGGCCTTTAAATGCCGCGAGTATATGCGGTATAAACTAGTGACTTCCCGTTCGAGATAGCAACATTTCCTGGTAAATATATACTCATTACTTCTCCCGCACCAAATAGTACATGCGAAGTGCAGGTACAGTTTTGCAATTATGAAGAGAGTTGGCAAAAATTCTGTTTGTTTAAGAATTTAAGCTGATATTGTTGCTTGGCCTTCGTTGTAAACGAGCCGTGACTGATTGCTTTTTCGAACAGTGTTGTAAATTACCACATGTTGCAAGGGAGGTAGAATGCTTTTCGACTGTCGCTAAGAAATTTCATCTGCCGAGCAGAATGGCCAGAATTTAGAACTGGTCTACGGCAAAAAAGGATGAAATTAAATCTTTTTAAACCGGATGAAAGACTGATTAATGATTAACACAAAACTATAGCGCCAAAATGTACATAACCAAGATACAAACACAAATATAAAAATTTCTCTTTCTCTCATTTCGCAACAAAATATGCTATCTATCTATCTATCTATCTATCTATCTATCTATCTATCTATCTATCTATCTATCTATCTATATAATATACACTTATTATCTGGCTAGATAGTTTGCTAATATACACTCGGTATCTATCTATCACTGTTTCTTCATATATATATATACTAGCAATATAGCCCGGCATTGCTCGGGTGTAATAAAAGCTTTAAAACTGATCCATGGTCTTGGAGCTCAGACTCTTTGGACGCTGGCACGAAAGACTAAAAAGCAATAGTTTTTCCCAGTTAAAGCGAAACCGCAGACTGAAAGAAAAATGAATGGATGTAAGTCAAATTTTGATTTCCTGGTATCGATATCAAATAAGTTTTCTTCGTCTTAAACTGAATTTTGAACGCTAAATAAGTCCTCTGAGTAAATGGTGTGATGGCTGAGAGTAAGAACTACAATTATAAACAAACACACACACACAAATATCTTACCTTTTATATATATATATATATATATATATATATATATATATATATATATATTATCGATTTTCTGCACTATTGTAAGAACTGCAACCTTCTGAATATCGTTTCTTATGTCTTTGTCTATGAGTGTATCAAATTTGATTAAAATCGGACCACTCCTTCTATAACCCGATTTTTTCGATTATCGATTTTCGATATTTATCGGGGGTACCTCGACACAAAACCTAGCTGAGAACACTCGCAGACGCTTATAGTACAACTGTGTAAATTTTCAAGAAAATCAGTTCAACCGTTTCGGAGTCTATAGGTAATGGAGACACACACACAGACAAATTTCCATTTATAAATAAGTTTAGATCTATCTATCTATCTATCTATCTATCTATCTATCTATCTATCTATCTATCTATCTATCTATCTATCAAATGAACTAGGCAAGATGTCTTAAAGAACTCAAAGAGAGTTCAGAGTCACACGAACTCTAACCTCGTCAGACTCTCTGCCTTCGGACGGAGAAGAACCCAAACGAAACTCAGCCTAAAGGCAGAGTTTCGTTCGGGGAGACAGGTGCAGGGTTTATGGGAAATTTTTATCCGGGTTTAAGGGCTCGGAGTTACGACAATAAAGTGCCCTGTACCGCTTCCGTCTCAATGGGAAGGCAGATAAATAGAGTTCTGCCCGGACTTTAAGCTGTTAGATAAGCTGTCTATCTTCGGACAGAGTGCGGCTCAGTCGAGGCTCAGTCTACAAACTCGGATTTGGTTGAGAATGACAGACAAGTTCTCTGCCTTCGGGTAAAGTTCGACTCAGTCGAGGCTCCGTCTACCGATAGAGACTCGGCTGAGAAGAAAATACTTAGTTCTCGATCCGGCGTATGCGGGAAATTGGAGAATTTTGATCTTGGGCCGAATGTTCAAGCTCGGGTTCCCCACGTAACGCCCGACATTGTGTCACATCGTGTCTCAGTGGGGAAACTTTGGGTAACTACAGTTGGCGCGAACTTTAGTTTGTCGGACTCTCTGATTTTAGTCGGAGAGGAACTCAAGTGAGGCTATGCATATAGACAGAGTCGTCAGAGGGAAAAAAAATAAAAGAACCCGATCTCGCTTATGCGGGGTTTTGAAAAGTTTTGTCATGAGCGTACGCGCTCGAGTATTCCCACGTCAAAACCTGACCCTCAGTGTGTGTGGGGGGAGGGGATTCGGGTAAATATCTAGAGTTCCGATATAGTACCGTCAGGTGACACATAATATTATAACCGTTGGTAGTGTGTTATAAAATTACATCCAATCTATCTATCTATCTATCTATCTATCTATCTATCTATCTATCTATCTATCTATCTAAACCGCGTCTAGAGATTATATGCAAAAGAGTTATTGTCAAATATTTTCTGTAAAATTCATCGATATGTGTTATCCAATGAAATAATTTGTACTATTATATATAGCGAGTAAGCATGAAAGCAATTAAGTCCCAATTTTCAATTTCAGATTGATATTTAGTATTTTTTCAGTAAATAAAGCAATTTGCAGTGTCAAGAGATTATTTGCAAGAACAAGAATTTAGTATTATGGCCTGTAAAAGAGAACTAACAATAAATGAAAAGAACTATATAATCAAAGAAATTAGCAAAGGAAAGTCTTCGCTTCAAATTTCTAAGGATTTGAAAATGAAACATGGAACAATAAAAAAATATATCCAATAGGAATTCAACCAAGGAAAAAAAGTCTCAGGCTGAATTCAGGAATTTAACAAAGCGAGATCTAACATATATCCGAAGAGAATTAATAAGAAACGCAAACGCGTCAAGTGCGTTCATATTTGAGGCCGCTAGAGCTCCTATGGTGTCAAGGGAAACAAGGTGTAAAGCATTAAGGAAGTTTGCTGATGTAAAACATCAAATAAAGAAACCCATTAAAAAAACATAAGGAAAGAAAATTGCAGTGGGAAAAAATACATGAAAACTGATTTCAATAAAGTGCATTATACAGACGAATTAAGGATCACCCTCGATGGGCCCAATGGATTGGCTCGATGATGGTTTGCGAGCAACATGACTCAAGAAAAAATTTTAAACGCTAACAAGGCGGCGGCGAGATCATGATATGGGCTGGGATTATTGGTAATGAATTAGTGGGTCAAACTAAATATTTATCACACTGGTCCCAATCGTCAGCATTCTCATCACAGGCGAAACGGAAACAAAACACTCGACCAGAGGGAGATTGAGGTCGGCGGGGACCTGAACTACAGAGACCTTCTCTGGGCAGGAAGAGGAGAGGTAACCAGTATCTCCACACTTCCAACAAGTTGGTTTACGGTCGGTCACAGTGACTAGCGTTTTCTGGCCCTCTACATTCAGGTAGTTGGGGATGGAGATGAACGATTTTTGAGCCAACATTATTTCAAAACTACATTCCCCATTCAGGTCGTAACTGAGTAACTCAGAGTAACCGCCCGAATTGTATCATATAGGCGGCTAAGTGCTCTAGTAAGATATGAGGAACCTCATATAGTGATAGAGGAAAATTATTAATTTTAAAAAAGCCAACACTCAAAAATATCAATTATGAACCCGGCTGCAATGTGCTGACCGTATTTGATATACAAAACATTTTTATGACAATCAACATACAAACTAAAACAATCTATATATTTAATTAAAAGTAAAATAAAATTAATTCTTAATAATAGTTAAAAGTATATCCGAATGCGTTTGATTAAAAAAAATTTAGACAATTTTTATATAACTTATGTTCTGAAAAGAAATATTATAAGATCACATGAAAAATTACATGAAAACTTAGCCATAGTACCTTGTCTGTCATTTTTAACGAAACGCTATGAATTTACTTCAAACAAAATCAGATAGTAGTTTTTCTAGACCAGGGGTTGGCAATCTATGGTAGGCTTGCACACGTAACACGCCAAGCAATTACCAGTGGCACGATTTGTGAAACTAAGAAAGTCTCTGGAAGACAAAAATTTAGAAAAGTCTGCCGCTATTCTCAATTGTTGGACATCCCTCTCGAGGTCTTTCATCTGTTTAAAGAAACCTGCTTTTGCTCTTCTTTCGGCTTTTGGTTCAACTTATTCCTGTGAGTAAATTTTCTCTCACATGAAAGCAGTGTTTAGTTCACAGCGAAGTTGCTTAACACCTGAACATTTAGAAAATTGTGTAAAACCCAAAATAAAGTATGTTGTCGATATTGAGCAACTGGCTAAAATCATGCAAAGGCAAAGCTCCCATTAATTATATAAACTTAAAAAGTCTTTTAAAAAGAGTTTATTTCTATTAATATGGCTTATATATTATTGTGTGTGTTACTATATAAAATATATCGTAGAATAAGTATATTTACCTTGATTTGCATAAAAATACGTATCCTGTTGGCACACTGAATGATTAACCCTAAGTCGACACATACTTAGCAAAAGGTTGCCGACCCCTGTTCTAGACCGTATTATATTCTCATCAAACTAGAACAAATTTTTGCTGACAATGACGTAAAATAATACATCGAAACACTTTTTCTTTACTCTTTTATTTAGATAACTGCACAGGCAAACTCTTTTGAAACGTAAATTCATCAGATAAATTCATTATATTGCTGGGTGGAGTTCTCAGTGATGTGAATTAACAACATATGATTTGCTTTCAACCGCTTCTCAAATTATTTCATAACCGCTTCCCAAACATTTTCATAAGTGTACAATGATGCTAATATATTTTTTCTTGATTATTTAACACTTTAGCAATATTTGTAGGTCAGAAAACAAATTTAGTTTCTATAATCTGAAATTGCACCAGCGGAACCTAACAGAAATAAGTCATAGAGAATGGACAAAACCCAACACTAACCATAACTCTTCTTCCATGTCATGTCACTGTGACCCATATCCCCCTGACATCAGTTACAACTGGCGCCTTCTTTTTTCTTCAAATATCTAAATTATAATTTATGAAAGTGAAAATTTAAATGAAATATGATTCAACATTTTCTTGTTTTCATCTGATATAAAGAAAATACAAATTTAATAAAAATATATGAAAAAAAAGAAAGCGTCATTTTAATTTAAAATCAAGATATGTTAATGACGGTATATAGATAAAACAGTCTTAGATAGATAGATAGATAGATAGATAGATAGATAGATAGATAGATAGATAGATAGATAGATAGATAGATAGATAGTTTAGTATATAAACAATTTATGAAGACTCTTCAGTTATGTTCAGTCCCTAATAGATAGATAGATAGATAGATAGATAGATAGATAGATAGATAGATAGATAGATTATGAACAAACTGAGAGTTAAGAAGGATCCTCAATATTAAATGGTAAGATCATGTGCTTTAGCATACCTCCATCGATGTATATTTTAATGCAAGACCTAAACGACTGCAATGTGACACTGACCTGGGTTCTAGAAGGAAAAAGAACGGAAGACAGAGAGCGCCTTAGCGTATGTCTATGGAGTAGGAGAGGGATGCAACGGGCTGTTAACTCTGGGATGAGGCGCAAGCGGCATCTACACACAGGGTTGATGGAGATGTTATGTAAAGACTTTTATGTACCACCAAATATTAGATAGATAGATAGATAGATAGATAGATAGATAGATAGATAGATAGATAGATAGATAAAAAATAACAGTGCTAAATTTATACTTATATTGGTAAGTAGAGAAGTTAACAAGAAGGACGAACTTGTTGAATTATTAGTGTTGATGTCTGTCAATTACATTATATATATATATATATATATATATATATATATATGTGTGTGTGTGTGTGTGTGTGTGTGTACAAGCGTTTGTGAGTCATATTACACAATATGAAAATTCCAGAATATCACGGCATATCTATTGCTAGAACTTTGTAGTTCTCAAGCTTTTCTATGCTATCAATGCCATATTTTATCTCCCTCACCATCCCTATGGTTCAACTCTGCTGTACCTCCCCTTATGTGATGCACACTACACATTAAGGGGCACTTACACCCACTTTGTGAAACCCTGGGTTAGATCTTCCTCTGAGAGTTAAAAGTCCCACCGTGAAAAGAAAAGGAAAATAATGCATCATAAGAACCTTACAGCTATTTACCATTTTGAAATTATTCGAAGATAAAATAAAACAGTTCGAACAAAAGAAAACATTCTTGAGATATTTTGAAAAGTTCATGACAGTCTATGTACAAAAAACAACCGTTATTTATGAAAGAAACTGCAGTAGACAAATCCAGGAATTTAAAAACTATCTTCGAACCAATAGGCCTGTGCAGTCAATACATATATATATATATATATATATATATATATATATATATATATATATATATATCGGAAAAACTACTAAAAAGTTGTAAGTTTAAAAAGGTATTTTTCTGACAGTATTTATTTATTTCTATTATTATATTTGATATTTCAGACCGTCCTCGGCCTTTCATCAGAAACAAATGATTTTAAAATTTAAATTAGAAACGTTTTTGCGAAAGCGTTCGTCCGAGAGATTGTTTACATCACGTGACGCAGAAACGTAAACCTATCTTTAATAATACTTATAAATTTTGTTTTAGAGAAAATCTTTTAATTGTATCTAAAAATGTTTAACTATTGAAATATTTATAAAGATTCAAAACACCTAAGTCCCAATTTAACCCTAGCCTGTGTGTATTTAATTTTAAAATCCAGTATTTTTCTTTCTTTCTGCGTGAGTGTGTAGAACTAAAATCGGATTCTATTAGTAAACATTTGCAGTTTTCTGATGTGTGCCCTGGTTGATTGAAGTGTTGGGCTATGGGGGAATATTGGTTGTTCTGGCGTATGCTAAGTTTATGATTATTGAAACGGAATCTAAAGCTATTTCCAGATTCACCAATATATCCACTATTTGGACATATTGAACAGAAAAGAAAATATATAATGTTTTGGCTGCCACAGGTGAGGCGTGATGGGTGTAATTTGATGTTGGTGTTAAGTAGAGAAAATACTACGTCGTTTACTAAATGTTTGCAAATTAAACACCGGGATTTCTGGCATTTGAAATTCCCTGACAGGTTTGTATTTTTTAGATATTTGATAGAAGTGAGGATAGCTGATAGGTTAGGTGTTTGTTTCATTGAATTTATGGGTGGTTTATCGAAAATGTCTTTGATTTTTTGTTTGATTGGAGGTTCTTGTAATCATTTTTTAAATTTTTAATAAGTTTGTGGGAATATTGATTGGGAATTCGGTTGTTGTTTTTTCTTTTCTTGTATGTGAGAAATGTGTTGCGATTTATGTGAATGGTTTTATTTAGTGCTTCTTTTATTATTTTTATTGGGTATTTACATTTTAGAAATTGCTTTGTTAGGTTGTTAATGTTGTATAGAAAATCTGGATGGTCTGAGCATATGCGTTTGATTCTTAGAAATGAGCTGTATACGATAGATCTTTTTAATTTAAGGGGATGACAACTGTTAAAGTGTAGGAATTTATGTTGGTTTGTGGGTTTGTTGTATAGACTGGTGGAAAGTGTATGTTTGTTTAATTTTATCATGACGTCTAAGAAAAGGACGGATGTGTATCCGTACTCCATGGTAAATTTAATTGTATTGTGGAAGTTGTTGCAGAAAATAAAAAAGTTTTTTAATTTTTCTAATCCATGAGTTCATAATAAGAAAATGTCATCAATGTATCTAAAATAATGTGATGGTTTATATTGTGAATTGTCTAGTATCTTTCTTTCTAGAATGTGCATAAAGATATTGGCATAACTAGGTGCCATTTTCGTGCCAATTGCTGTGCCACTAATCTGTAAATAGTGTTTGTTGAATTTAAAATTACTATATGCTAAAATGAAATTTATTAATTGGCATATATCTGTAAGTTGGTTGTTAGGTAATTTGCTTTTACTAAAGAACTCATGGCAAGCTGATACTCCTTCAACATGTGAAATGTTCGTGTACAGAGACGTAACATCGTTACTAGGATATTATCATCGTGGACT
>JBBBDQ010000817.1:252500-570000 GCA_037127315.1 Ascarosepion bandense | reverse complement strand
CTATATACACAAGAAAGAGGGTGTCACACCTGCATTTTCTTTACCGGGGCAGTATGTTATTTCGAACAAGTAACACGAGAGTTCCATCCTTTACCTGGCTATCTTCTCATTTTTTATTTTGCTGGTCGTTTTCGCGTTAACCAAGAATGCGACTGGCTTTTTATCTATAGTTTATTTAAAGTGTCACCCAATCGAATAATACCTTCATTTTCTCGGCGATTCTATAATAGCATAGGCTTCTTTCTCTATTGAAGAATGCTTACGTTCCGATTTAGACAGAGTTCTGGAGAAAAAAAGCTATGGGCCCCACCCTCTGACTGTCTGAAAAATGTAGCTATAGCGCATTCTAAGGCGTCTATCTCTACTAACATAGGTAGTGTATGATCGAGCGTACTAATGGCTGCTTTTGCTTGTGACCCTCTTTATCACGTTAAATGTTTTCTCTTCTATGGAAGACAACGGGAATTTCGATACAGTTGTTAGTGGATAATTTTTTTCCTAAAAATGATGATATTCAATGAGCATAGTGTGCAAATATTTCTAATGTACGGCGTAGAGCTGGTAAATCTTTTAAGACCGGTATGCTGAGTAATGGATTCAGACGTTCTGGATTGGGTTTTATATTACTTTTATTGACTATGTATCCAAGTAATTTTTTATATTTTTACGCCTAAAATAACATTTGTTTTGAAGCGTCAGCTCGTAACTTTTAACAGCCACTATGAATAATTTGAGATTTCTGTCATGTTCTGCTCGATTTTTTCCGCATATGGTTACATTATCGATTTAAGATAGGTGCCTTGCAGGTTCTCTTTTATTATCTGGTTTATTACTCATTGAAAGCTAGCTACTCCGTTAGTTACGCCAAAAGGTACGCTGCGAAATGGATAAAGTCTGCCGCTGGCCTCAAGGTTATGGTTAACTGTTATTTTCTACTCCTTTACGCATAAATTGGCTCCTAACGTAACCCTCTACCTCAAGTGGCTCTTGGGCCTTGTAAAGAGCGAATTTTACTGTAAAAATCATTTTCAGCACAGGGATTTAAATCTCTTGAATACGAAGATGACGGAAAAACTTGAAGCAGCTGAAATGTGGTTCTACAGAAGGATGCTGCGGATATCATTGATCGAGCATGTGAACAATGACGAGGTTTTGGAAAGGATGGAAACGAAAAGGAAATTAATACTGAGCCTCAAGAAGAGACAACTAAAGTTCCTGGGAGATGCAATGAGGAAGGAGGGCTTGGAGACCCTGATACTAACAGGCCAGATAGAGGGGAAAAGAGACAGGGGAAAGCAGCGGATAACATATTTGAAGGACCTGATCAGGTGGATGACGGAACGATGGTTGCATGGTGCAACAAGAGAAAGCATGCTAAGAGCTACCAGGGACAGGGAGATGTGGAAAGCCATGATCGTCTACGTCCTGAAAGAACATGGCACATAAAAGAAGAAGAGTATAGGACAGTCTCATTTTGGCGATGAACCTGGTGAAATACTTACTTTTTACAACCAATAATTTTTTAAAATCCAAATTTGACAGATTTTATTACTTGGTTTATCGTGTTTTTTGAAATATTCGTAATTCTTCATCGCCACAACTTAGAAAGTTTTTCTTTTTCCGCAAACATTTCTGATTAGATGGTTGTCAGAAAATAATCTGATCATCTACAGCAGTGGCTCCCACTTTGAACCCAGAATTTTTCTGTGACCCATAAAATTATTAGAGTGCAAAAAATTACTTCCATTTTACATACAATATATACAAAAAAGATATAGCTATGTTGGCCTAGTAGAAATTATAAAATTTCTGTGACTCACCCGAAATTTTCCATGGATCATTTTGGCCATAAGTTGGGAAATACTGATCTACAGCAACAAGATATCAAACCATGCTGGATTATTTAATATTGGATAAGATTCTGATAAAGAAAAAATCACAATAAATGAATAGATACAGGGGCGGCTTATAGTAGAGTCAGAAAGGTGAACATAACATAGGTCTAGTTAAGTATTTGTCTATACTTCTGAGATGAGGTGGTATTTACATTATTTATTCTGTTCGGACTGTTGTCCTCATCTTTATTTATATTTTTACGACGTTTCAGCCGTTGTACGCTTCGGCCTTCTTCAGGTGCTAGGAATTTTTAACCTAACCTTTTATTTCGATCACTTGGGTATATTATCTTAATTCCATGTTCAATGCTACTTCTGGATGCCACGTTATTATATCACTTTAACTCAACTTTCAAAGTTATTTGTGCACCATTTTTGGAGACAGGTATTGAACTCACAACTCTTTGGGTCAAGTTACTGGACTAACCAACGCCTATATCCACTGGGTCAAGTGTCCTTGAGGATAAGAATGAAAATGATATACTTTAGTAATTGAAATAAAGGGTTCGGTTCAAAATTCCTAGCACCTAAAGAAGGCTGGAGAGTACAACTGCCGAAATGTCGTAAAAAAAAGCAATAAAGATGAAGGCAAAAATCCGATCAGTGTAAATAAGGTCTAGTTTCATCTAAAATAAAAATAGTAGATATGGGTCTAAGGATGTGCGTTGTGGTGTAGTGGATACGAGAAATCAGAGAGCCGAGTTCGAATTCCGGTTGAATTCATTGCATTCACTTACGCGCAAATACCCTTGGGAAAGGTATCAATCCGTCTCTTCCTTCCAGTTATGGGTTAAATAACAAGACAGATTGGGTTCTATAGCCTTGGTCGGCAACCAGTCTACCGCAGAAAGCAATGGCAACCTACTGCGGGATAATCTTCTGCCCAGTCAGTCATGTCTCTTTCGCCCAAGCGTTTATCACGTATGGCACTTGACTGACTGACTCTAGAATAAGAAAAAGTTGACAAAGTTTTAGATTATGTCAAGAAACAACAACGAAAATTCGATCACAATATTTTTGCAACTTGGTAAAATTGTTTATAGATCAGAATCGGATTCTTAAGCGGCTTTGTAAAAACAAAAGAAGACAAAAAATTTATTTGGTATAATAATGTATTTTTATGAATAATAAACAAGTCTTTAATTAAAAGAGAGAGCGCGAGTGAGAGGTACAGAGAAAAGGAAAGAATAAAGAAACGAGAGGTTAGCTCTCCAGGACACTAACAAGTTCAGACAGCATTACTGACTATGATAATATTGTTGTAGATGCTTTTTGACAAGTATTACGAAAGCTTGTTAGCGTGATTCTGCAGCTGTAGCAACGCGGCTGATAAAACGTGGAAATGTTCACGTTTCAAGTCTGGTTCATATTAAAGGTTACTGCGTTGTTTGAAAAAAGAGCTTTTCCTGATCGTCATTACTGTGTCATTGCCACGACAGGGAAATCATCAAACACACACACACACACACACACACACACACACACACACACACACACACACACACACACACACGCACACACACACACACACACAACAAAAATGGTTAAAGTCTTAAACGGTTGTTTTTATTGAAAGATAAAGATCAAATTTGTTTATTTAATGACAGTTTAAGTAGCTCTTGGTTGATTATCTGATAACTGACATGAACTGTTTAGATATCGTCTTTCTGGTGGAGGTGTCTTGATGGTTAGCGCAGTAGAGACTAGTATTAGCCTAAGTAAGTTCAAACTCCAGACTGGACAGTCTATGTCTACTTTGTGCGAATATATTTAGATAAGTCATGAATCCACTTCTTCTAACCTATGACTAAAATGTGGGAAATATGTAGCTTTTAAAACCTTTGGAGAGGATGCACACGTAAAGGAAACTCATACTTGGCATCAGGAAGAGAGAGCTGGGGTTTCTAGGACATGTAATGAGGAATGAGGCCTTGGAGAACCTAATATACACAGGGCGGATATCGGAAAAGAGAGACAGGGAAAAGCAGCGCGTGACCTACTTAATGGGCTTGAGCAGGGTGATGGCGGAGCGGGGTTTGGTAGAGAAACCAAGAAGAAAAATATATTAAGAACGACAGGGGATAGGGGTAGGTAGAAATCCATGATCGCCTACATCCTGAAAGGTCACGACACATAAAGAAGAAGAAGAAGAAGAAAAAGAGAGAAATCCATTTCGGGCGTCGGTTGATGAACCCGATATCGTAAAAAAATCACTTGTGGCTGAAACATCATTATCATCACTTGACCCCACCCAAACTTACACTTGGAATCTGCAAGAAGCAACAACAACAAAAAAAAAACATCCTCTTATAAAACGTACGTGTCAAAAAGTTTCATGTTTCTTCCCTCCTTACGCCTTCTCTGGGAAAATTCCTGTGTCACTAAAATGTAATTTCCTCCTATAACGTAACCTCCTTTTTCAAAGAGATGTATAATCGCCTTTCTTATTGCCGTTTTTTCCAGTGCTACAAAATTTAAATTATACATTCATGTTCATATCACAAAGAACTGAATCAAATTTGTAATAATTTAAAATTTGATCACTGGAAACAATACATTGCTAACATCAACGGTGATCAGTTAATATCGAAGACTATTACTACTGTAGTGATTTGAACTTCACAGGGTGCCCTCTTCTAGTGACTTTGTACCAGACTAACCCGAATAAAATTCTCACTTGTAGAATCCTTTTCCAGTATTTTGCTTTCCAGTCAACTTTGATCTTCAAAGATTTAAATGCAACGTAAATCGTTATCTTCTGTCTTCTTAATTTTTGTTCTGTCTCCATAGTAATGCTTGACTTTTTTCTCATATTCTTTCACATTCAGTAACCCTTGTTCTTAGTAGCTTTATTTACTTGGGGTGAAATGATTAAAAAAAAATTATGTTTGTTTTTATATTAGTAAGTTAGCACGTGCGTTACGTCTTTTCGTTACTATGCTATTTGATTTTTCTGAGGAAAAGAAAGCATCAATAATAAAACGAAGAAAGAAAGAGTTAAGGTAGAAAGAAAGAAAGAAAGAAAGAAAGAAAGAAAGAAAGCCAAAACGTATTAAGGTTTTTACCTTAATACTTTTTGTCTTTCTTGAAAGAAAGAAAGAAAGAAAGAAAGAAAGAAAGAAAGAAAGAAAGAAAAAGAAAGACTAGGTAAACGACGCGATAATGTTCTTTGCATTTAATGGCTGCTTCAATGAAATTGGAAACCGTGTCAAGTTTTAATTTTTTCACTTGTACCCCGTTACCCTCGTTCCTATTTATGATTGCTATTGCAATATATTTTTTAAAGTATTTTACTCAAATATTCAACGATGCAATAGCGAGTTTGCAAGTCTATTTTATGGTTGTTGAGCTCACACGGAATTAATTCAATCATTAAATTAAGAATTATGATAAGCCTCGCAAAATCCATACAAGAAACCCGTGAAAGTTTCGCAGGTTCTACTGTTATGTATGGCTAACCACTCGTATCCGAGGATGCTGTCTACTAAGGCGGCTAGCTAACCCCCATTTCAGACGACGGCTCAGGCACACTTGTGTTTGTTCAACACCCACATAACTCACCTTTAGTTTATAATGCAACTATGCTGAGCAGACTTTAGTTACACTTTCTGAGAGAGAGCCCGTTATCTGGCGTGAACAACAGACTGAACAAGGCCAGAACACTCAAACGCTCGGTCACGATGACTTGTGACTTCCTGCTAACCCAACTATCGACGGCTCTCGAAGATTCACCCAATTTCACTCACAATGCTGGGGTTTTCAGGCACTTTTCAGGTATGGCTTTCATGCACTTTCCAAGGGTGCCACACGCTGGGATCTCTCCTTCAGACCGATAACATCACCTCCCTGACAAATCGACCATGGTGAGATTCGAACCCAGGCTTCATGGTCAGAAAGTGAACGTTCTATCTACTACTGCTATATAATAATTAATGCAAAGTTAAAAATGTGTAACAAAGCCGGGTTTAACGTTGGGAGTGCGTACACTTAGGAAAAAGATCAAAATTTACCCCGATCCTGCAAACGCGAAATCGGGCAATTTGCATTGTCTTTCTCAGCCGAGTATCCGTCCGTAGACAAAGCCCCGACTGAGACATACTCTGCCTGAAAACAGAGATATTGACAATTGCGAGATCTCTCGGAAATCTGGATATTTACCCAAAGTCACTCCACTGAGATGATGGGTTTAACGTAGAGAAAACTAGCGAGTACCAGCTCGACTTCCCCACGTAAAGCCCAAATTGTGTCACATCCCATCTCAGTGGGGCCACTTTGGGTAAATACTCAAACTCGACTTTGTGGTGCTTCGGGTGGAGAAGGACTCAGATGAGGCTATGCCTACCTGCAGAGGCTCGACTGAAGAAAAATACACAAGAAACTGATCCCATGTATGCGGGGTCTAGGTAATTTCTAGCCGAGTGTAAACCGCGCGTTAATAACTGAACTTGTGTTGCAACCCACCTCTGTGGAGAGGCCTTGGCTAATAACACAGAACTTGTTGGACTCTCTGTTTTCGGGTTGAGAGGGATTCAGACGAGGCTTTGTATATTGACAGAAACTCGGTTGGGGAAAAATAGACAACAACACACTCCCGCCTATGTGGAACTGGGTAATTTTTGCGTGAGTTTACGCGCTCGAAAACCACACATTGAAAACTTACCTCATTTGGTGGCGGGAAACTTTGATAAATACCAAAAGTTTCGCTTGGACTCTAATAGGTCAGACAAGCTCTCTTCTTTTGGACAGTGTTCGACACTGTCAAGGATCCGTCTACGGACAGAGATTTTGCATTATCTTCATTTCTCAACAGAGTCTTCGTGCATAAACAGAGCCTAGACAGAGTCGTACTCTCCCCGAAGACAGAGAGCTTGACAATTGTGAGATCTCTTGGAACAATGGATATTTACCCAAAGTTTCCCCAGAGAGACGGGAAGTGGCACAAGGTAAGGTTTAACGTGGGGAATCGTAGAGGGTCAAGAGTCAAAATTTACCCAGCCTCGTAACCGCAGGATCGGACACATTGCATTGTCTATTTTCTCAATCGAGTCTGCGTCCGTAAACAGAACTCCGACTGAGATGTACTCTGCTGGGAGATAAAGGGCTTGACAATTGCATGTGCGCTTGGAACTCTGGATATCTACACACAATCTCCTCAGTGAGACACAATGTGACAAAAGTTCGACTTGAACGTTTGGAACCCGAGCGCGTACACTCGGGCAAAGAGCAAAAATTTACCTAGATTCCGCCACCACGGGATCGAGCGCTGTGCATTGTCTGTTTTTCTCAGCAAAGTTTCTGTTCGTAGACAGACACCCGACTGAGTCATGCTCAGCCCGAAGACAAAGCGTTTGACAATTGAGAGCTCGTGTGAAACATTACCCAAACTCTCCCCATTGAGACGGATTATGACAAAAGGTCGGGTTCAACGTTGGAAAACCGAGCGGGTACACCCAGACCAAGTATCAAAATTTACCCTGCCCTCCGCAATCGCGAGATCGGGAACTTTTCATTGTCTATATTGCTCAGCCGAGTCTCCGTCCGTAGAGGGAGCCGCGACAGAGTTGTACTATGCCCGAAGATAGAGATCTTGATAACTACTTGCTCGTAAATATAGTATATGTATCCAAAATCTCCTCACTGAGACGGAATGTGAAAAAAAATCGAGTTTTTTGTCTATTTTTCTCAGCTGAGTCCAAGCCCGTTGACAGAGCACCCACTGCTCGAAAACGGACAGCTTATATGACATCTTAGAGACTGAGTAGATCTCTTCGTACTTACCCAGAGTCCCCCAACAGGTCGGGCATTAAATGGGGAACCCGAGTGCAGACATTCGGACCAAGGGTCAAAATTTACCAAGCCGACGCATACACGGGTTCGAGCACCAAGCCTGTCCATTCTTATCAGCTGAAACTCTGTTTGTATATAGAGTTTGGGCTGAGTCGAACTCGACCAACAGTTAAATCGACCAACAGTTTCGAGTACGAGCACAAATTTTGGTATTTACCCATTGTCCCACACTGAGACGAAATGTGACACAATGTCGAGCTTTACGTGAGGAACCCGAGTGCGAACACTTGTGCCATTGTTCAAAATTTGTCCAGACAAGGATGACGCAGGATCGAGCACCAAGCCTGTCTTTTCTTTTCAGCCGTGTCTCTGTAAATGGAGACTCGAACTCTGTCCGAGTCCCAATTCATAGACCGCACATGACTGAGTCGTTCTCTCCCTGAAGACAGAGAGTTTGTCTGACATGTTAGAGTTTGAAAGGATCTTGGTTTTTACACAGTCACGCCACTGAGACGGGATATAAGGTCGGTCTTTACGTGGAGAACCTGAGCGCAGATATTCGGGCGAAGGGTGAAAATTAGCCCAGTTTCCGCTTACGTGAGATCGGGCATTCTGCCTGATTATTCTTCTCAGTCGAGTTTCTATCCGTTGTTGAAACCCTGATTGAGCCAACCTCTGCCCAAAGACAAAGTTTATCTGTCTTTCTCAGCCAAGTCTCACTCTGTACACCAAGTCCCGATTGAGTCGTTCTCTGCCCGAAGACACAGAGGTCGGCCGACCTTTTCAAGTTTGAGTGGAACTCTTGGTATTTACCCAGGGACCTCCCCACCGAGACGAGATATGGCACAATGTCAAGCTTTACGTAGGTACCCCGAGTGCAGATAATCGAGCCAAAGATAAACATTTGCCCAGTCTCCACATTTGCGGGATCGGGCACTAAGCTTGTCTATTCTTCTCACCGGAGTTTCTGTCCGTAGACGGAGCACCGACTGAGTGGAACTCTACCCTAAGACAGAGAGTTTGTCTGTTTTCTCAACCGAGTCTCAGTCCGTACACCGACCCACGTCTGACTCGTTCTCTGCCCCCCCCCCCCACACACACAGATTGTAATTGTTTAAAATTAAAATAATAATGGTCGTTAACGGTTACTGATTCGCAATAAAACAGTTGTCAAATAGATTAAACTGTTTTAGTAAGATTAAATTAACAAATATTGAATATTGCTCTTTTATCATTAATCAAGGCGATATTACCACTAAGACCCAAGGTATTAATTAGAGTGAAAGAGAATGTGAAGACTTTAGTGAGAAAATAGATTAATAAAAAAACAGCCAAGCAATAACTAAGAATAAGAACAAGCCGAGATATTCCTATGATATGAGATGTAAAAGGAGAAGAGTCCCCCACATTCGGCAGATTAAATAAAGAATTCAGTTCAGAATTCCCTGAAGGTTGGTGAAGGCTAATGACATCATCAAAGATGAAGGCAATAGTCCGAATGTAAATAGTTTAAGAGCAGGATTTAGGATGATAAAAGATTGGCGAGTGTATTTTTAAATAACTTTTTTCTGAAGCTACACTGTTATGATAAATGATTTAAGGAAATCTTTTTTTTATCTGACTTTTACATAGCAATATTTTAAAAATCATTTTACTACAAGTAAGGCAGAACCGCCACTGATGCTTAAGGGGTTACAGTTAAAGAAAATACAGAGGGTGTCGAAGAAATAGAAGGGGGCAATTGATGTTGCATTTAATTTTTTTGGAGATTGTAACTATGAGAGAAGAAAGTAAACGGAAATGAGTTCCACAGACGGGAAATGTGAGAATAAAAACTGTGAGAGTAGAAGAGCCGGTAACATGTAACTATTTTTAAAGGTAAAAGGGTGGGAACTTGATTCCAATCTAGTATCACGCATAAATACGTGTGGTCGAGGCACCAGAGAAAAAAATTCGTTATTTATTTCAGTTAAGTGCAATAAATGCCATGTTAAATGTAAAATTGCAAAATAATATATAATTGGAATTACTGTAAACACCCAAGTTCAGGTAAATTAAGGGTTCAATTTGAGAATCTTTGAAGATTATCTAAAACGACTAGACATAACGGCCGAAATTTGTGATAATAAATACAAAGGTCAGGATAGTCCTACCGGGAATAACAGGTTTTATTTTTATTTATTTATAAATCAAAGTAAGATAAACAAAATTTCCGTTATACGCTTAAAAATTCCATAAATCCAACGATGACAATTTTTAAAATACCATTTCTTTAATTTATGTCGTTTTCACCCGTAGCAGATTAAATTTAATTATTATTTAAACATTTAGAAGTAATATTAATGCCAACTAATATAAGAAATTTAAAAAGAAATGTTTTTAAATGCCGTGTCCCTTCAGGACGTTGACGATGATGTCTCGCCACAGATTCTTCATTATCTGTGAACTACCATGCATTCTTGGGAAATATAGTGGAGTCAGTGGTTTCTCGTCGCCTTAAGAATTCAAAATATTCTTTCTCTTAGACTGGTTACTATCTAGTAATAGATAGTCCAGTCTACCCTGACGTTTTGTCCTTATCTAGTGGACGGAGGAACTTAGTCATGTTTTTTTTTTTCATCTGTGCGAAAGTGAATATGATAGATAAACTCTGAATTCGAACTCGGAGCGCTGATTCTTCACACCACGCCAATATCTACGCTCACATTCTTATAAAATAAGGATACGTAATTAAAAAGAAAGTCAAGGGTAAATAAGTTTTGTTACGCTATTAATTCATTCAGTTTTTGCATCGGTCATGATGATCAGCTAAGATTCAAGTCTTCAGCGAATATTTGATCATTTGCTTTTTGCATCTTTTAAGTCATCATGTTGATCTGAACTTCAGAAATTACTTCCAATTCAACTAATCCGACTCGCTGACTCTGGAGAGATAAATCGACCTGTTGTAGATATCAAGCCTGAGGCCAGGGTCGTGTGATTCCATCGAGTCCCACGGTAATGGAAATGATTTCACACCCCAACCAGATCTTATTACACTGTTGTCAACGTTGAACTACCCCCAGGAAATATTCAGGAATTGTTCGGATCGCTCCATTACTTATATAATGCTCGGTAAAATCATCTTCTCATACTTTTCAGCTGTCGAGGGATTACAACGTGAAAGAGTTGACTTATGCCCCCTTGACATTGCGATAAATATTTTTGTCTACACAAATGAAGAGTCTGATGCCTCGTTTAGTAAATAAACTTGTTTACAGAAATGATCCCGACTTATCATTCGGAAAAAATGCTTGCCTGAAATTACGAATTTTTTTTTTTTTTGACTCGTTATTCTACGATTTATTCCATATTTGTTGTTTGCTTTTAGATGTCTTCTTTAATTAATATCCTTTAGTTTTGACACGACCAATTTGGGTATGAAAACTGCTTAAATTATACAGGTTGTGATGGGTAAATTGTCGCCATTTTTATATTTTTAATTTCCCTGCATGCGTGTTTGTTTGTGATTTTGTCGACTGCACAGTATAGTACAATTAGTTGGTCACCGTCTCTGAAACGATTAGTTGGTCACCGCCAGAAATTTGAAAACGACACGCTGTACTACTTGGCATTCGCACCGGAAGCTTCCATGCGAACATATCAGAGTGTTTGTGTATCAATCCGAGGACAGTGCAGAGAATTCGGAAGGTGTTTGATGAATCTAATGGTGATTATGAAGGTGCTTAGAGTGATCACTAGTGACGGCGACGCTATGCCTCTATTCATCTTCCCACAGGGCCGAGGACTCAACATAGAGACCTATATCGTCTAGAGAAAATAATGTTCCTCTGGGTCAAGAGGGTAGCTACTGGAAGATCCTATATCTGGTAACAGGATTCTGCATCAAAATCGCAGTCAGGGCTGTCAGATAATTTCTGTGACCACATCATCCATTACATCTGGCCACATAAATCCCCAGACTGTAACCCACCTTGATTATTATGTGTGGGGAATAGTTGAGCGAGAGAACAACAAAAGTCCTTCTAACAACAAAGATGAACCGTAAACAATGATTATGAAAACATTCAACAACTTAAACAAGGAGACAGTTCACAAGAGTTGCAGTAGATCACGAAATCGTCTATGGTACCTGGCTGAAGCCAATAACAATTTTATTGAATAAATTTACTCTTTAGTGTTTCAATGTAATTTTGTGTCATTCTAGTAAATATATCTGTTAAAATGAGATGTCAGTGTTATTTTCATTTTTGCGTAATTAAGACCACAATTGATTCATCGCACCACGTATATAATTGTCGGGCACTATTATTTTCTGTCTGCTAGGATGGCTAGCCAATCCTTATCGCATACACTAGCTCAGGTAGATTTGTGTTTGTTCAACAATCAAAGATCCCATTCGTATTTTATACTGTAAAAAAAAAGAAAGAAAAAAGCGACACCAACTGTAATTATGCAGTATTTCTCAATCCGAGTCGCAGTCCATTACTCTACCCTGCCTCCATACATATTATGCATACTGTAGTATTATATATATATATATATATATATATATATATATATATATATAGAGAGAGAGAGAGAGAGAGAGAGATAGATAGATAGATAGATAGATAGATAGATAGATAGATAATCTAAACTTATTTATAAATGGAACTTTGTCTGTCTGTGTGTCCGTTACCTATAGATTCCGAAACGGCTGAACCGATTTTCTTGAAAATTTATACAGTTGTACTATAAGCGTCTGCGAGTGTTCTTAGCTAGGTTTTGTGTCGAGGTACTCCCGATAAATATCGAAAATTGATAATCGAAAAAATCGGGTTATAGAAGGAGTGGTCCGATTTTAATCAAATTTGATACACTCATAGACAAAGACATAAAAAAAGAATATTCAGAAGTTTCAAGGTTGCAGTTCTTACAATAGTGCAGAAAATCAATAATATACATATATATATATATAAACACACACACACATATATATATAAAGCAAGATGTTTGTGTGTGTGTGTCTGCTTATCTGCCTGTATGTCTGTATTTTTCAGCCCTTTAATTTTAGTTTTTTCCTTCGGGTTTGGCTCTAAGTAGGTATAACTGTACTTCTTAGTCTCAACCATGATACCATTTACTCAGAGGACTTCAAAATTCAGTTTACGACGAAAAAAAACTTATTTGATATCGATACCAGGAAATTAAAATTTGACTTACATCCATTCATTTTTCTTTCAGTCTACGGTTTCACTTTAACTGGAAACAACTATTGCTTTTTAGTCTTTCGTGCCAACGTCCAAAGAGTCTGAGCTCCAGGACCATGGATTAGTTTTAAAGCTTTCATTACACCCAAGCAACGCCGGGCTATACTGCTAGTGTATATATATATATATATATATATATATATATATATATATATATATATATAGTGTATCGAGGCAGTAGATAATTTTCTAAACATATACTGATAAATATAAGGGACAATGAATATCAATTATGTTTAATGATGAGCCGTTCTAAACATCGTATTCTGGCTTTAATTTCAGGTGAAAATAAAGACAAACATTCTCCCCAAAATTTGGATAATTTTTATTAAGTTGGTTCTATTTTTTGTCAGTTGGAAAGTTAAAAGTTTAATTGATAAGATTGTACTGAAAAAAAGTAAAAACAAAAAGAAAAAATGATAATCAACCAATTTACAGGAGGTGGTAATGTCGTACCGGCGAGTGGTTCCAAAATGGAGGATCGTTGTATGAATAACTGAGCCTTCACCAAAATTGTTGAAATATTGAATTTTTTCCAACTTTTTTTTCATCAATCAGAAAGTTTAGGGTGTAATCGATAAGACTGCACTGAAAAAAGTAAAAAAAAAAAAAAAAAGAGAATGAAAAACAACAAATTTAAAGATGGTGGTAGTCTCCTTCAGGTCCGCCATATATATATATATATATATAATAACCTTGCTATATTATTAGTACGTTTAATCGTTAGTAAATTGAAATACATTCAAAGATTCAGAGTGATGTAATTTTATTTTCTATCATATATACCGCTCTCAATGATCGAATGGTCTGTGGACTGAAATAGCTATAAATAAATATTAATAGCAGTCAAGAATTCAGACCGTCATCGACAGTGTGAGGGGAACGACTGCATGCGGCGGTCATTTACTTTGTCGGACACTCTACTTTCGGGCAGAGAAGAACGCAGACGTGGCCCAGTCGAAAAATAGATTCTCGGTCTAAGGAACAGCAGATAAGAATTTTTGTCCGAGCTTACGGGCTCGGTTTTACCCACGTTAATTAGTCTTGTGCTGCATCTACTTCGGGCTTCTGCCCACGTAGGGATGTGGTTGATACTTCGGACTGTCATTGACAGTCTGAACGGATCGACTTCGCACACCAGTCGTTCACTTCGTCGGATTCAGATTAATTGGCCTTCCGCCACATCTACCGCAGGCTTCTGTCCACGTAAGAAGGTCATAAATAACTCGGACTGTCATTGACAGTCTGAGGAGATCAACTGCATGCGTCAGTCGTTCATTTTGTTGGACTCTCTGTCTTCGGGCGGAAAGGAACCCAGACGAGGCTTTGCTCTCTACGACTCTAACAACTTAACCTCTCTTCTCTTTCTTATTATTGTTCTGTCTTATCTGTGTTTGTCTTGTTTGTACTTAATATTCATTAGCACGGATATCGTGCTGTAGATACTTCAGCACATATCATCTGATATCGTACTGCCACCTCGGAGATACAACATTTATTAAGCAGACCTTAGTTACGGTTTCTGAAAGAGAGCGTTATCTAGCGTGATGAATGATGACTTTTCACATCTACGAGTTCCGTTTACCTAATTTTATTTACAAGATGTTCAACCTGGGGTCTGGTTTTCAGGCACTTTCCAAAGATGCCACACGCTAAGATCACCACCTTCCTAACAAATCGACAATGGTGAGATTCGAACCCGTGTCTCATGGTCAGAAGGTGAACATTCTAATATATCAATTTAAAATTCTAAATATAACTACCAGAAACATGTTTGTTGAAAATCAATATTAGTAAATAATGTTTAAAAGAAGTAAATAAATAACGAAACAGTAACAAAATTTAAAGAATGTTGTAGTCTACTTTGTCAATCAAATTGTTGCTGTCTACTCCCGGTCTCGTAAAAATCCGGAGAAGATAACCTATCACGGTTTTCTTATTTTGATTTTCTGGTTAATTTTAATTTCGAAGCTAATGATTGAATAAGTTCTTTGTGAGTTTCATGAATAATGTTACAGAATGAGAAGGACAGGGACAAAATCGTCAGCGATTAGCCAGAGCGCCTTGTAGGCGTGATATCCTGACAATGATAGATTGCCTTTGTCTGGAAAAAAGACCAAGACGCAAGAATTCAACAGAGGACCGTAAGAATTTGGGAGTGTCTTACGCCTCCCACACCCAGGCTGAGAGACCGGCTAAGACCACCCGCAAAGGGACGCTGATCTTGCGTGAGACATGCATTCTTGGAACGTAATTTCTCCCGCTGCCTACTAAAATCCAAGCTGTCACGTTTCTCTCTTAATAAAATTAATAAGAAAAAGAAATGGTTCTCTTCTCTTTGATACCATTTTATGTAGTAGCGTAGGTATCTAGAGACAACACATAATGCAGCACTGTAAAATACCCGTGGAATTTCCCCTGTTGCATCGTTTAATATTTGAGCCTACCATTTAAAAAATATTGCAGTAACAATCATAAGTATGAATATAGGTCATTATTTTAAGAAATAAAAAGATACCAGACAAACATTAAATTGACAAACATTTTGGTTTCACTGAAGCAGGCATTAGATACACGAGAGTACTGTGGTGATACCGAGCAAAAGCGAGGGACCGGATGTTTGCTCTATAACAACCAGAAAGCAATTGAACAAAAATCATCTCTGCGCAGGTGTATTCGCGCAGATGTTCCGGTTGAAAAATAAAAATTAATCAAATATCAAATTTCCATTTCGCGAGCCTACGCGAATTTTATTTACCAGCCAATGGGAAGCCCAGAATCAAATACAAGTATGAAATCTCAAACGAGCTGCTTTTGATCCAAAAAGCAGATATAAAAAGCGTAGACACAAAGCATCGTCAGATAGACTGACACAGAGACCAAAGAGAAGAATGTAATTAATATCCCCTTGACTTAAGTCGAGCAGCTACTACATTCGCCTCCCTTCACCTATCATCACTTCTTCATTGTCTCAAAAGTACTTACTGACCTAAGTAGCGACTACTTCAAAGACATTCCTCACATACCTCCGCTCCCCATATTCCTAAGCGTTTTATCTCTTTCAGCTCATTATTTGCCAAGAACATTCTAACCTCAGTTGGACCTTTATTTCAAATATTATTTTAATGGTAAAACATTAATTGCTATGTGTATATATAAATGTTATTTTCAACTCAATTTGCGTTTCTTGATTTTATAATCATTTTATGACTTATAGTGGGCTATCTATCACAAGGCCAAATTCCGTTAACCTGCAACGGTATACAACTACCCTTCACTACAAACGGAATAGATAAGCAACCCGCTATAGTACCATCGTCTTTTGGTCTTACCCATTTTTCTTTCTTTTTCTGACTGAAACCAAACAGCGTCTCTTATATATCTTTTTCGTTTTTCTAAGCTAACAAAACGGAATCAACCATTATTTATTAGGTATTGGAAGTATGTAACGTACGCTCTAAACAAGGAAGGAAGCAGAACTATATGTTGATATAAAAAGAATACATTCAGATTAAGCAAAGGAACAAAGGTAGCAAACAGAAGCTGATCTAAATATTTAGTAACTTAAATTTGATTTGGTAAAAGGCCAGAATAGTTGTCAATACGTGCCAAATTTTGTCGATCACAGAGAACATTAAAAATATATCAAGTTTCTGACCAGCAGTATTTTTTTTTTTTCGTTTCTTCTGAGCCGCCTTCGGAGGCAGCTATTTAAGAAAGACCAAAAAATAACTCGTGATAAAAGAATGATTTTCTTTAGCAAAAAGACACGCTTTCCTTCTATTTCAGACATACCAGATGAAAAGACAACTGTTGCGATAGGATCTGTATGTTCTCTAAGCATAAATTATTTCAGTATAATTATTTTTAACGCGCTATTTTTACAAATTTTGACAGAGAAAGCTGTCAAGTTTATGCCGGGAGTAAGTCAGTTGGGAAAGGATTTAAAAAAGATTCCGCAAAAAGATGAAAAATACTCAATTCTCAAAGGAAGAAGAGTGAAATTCCAAAACATGGAACAGATGTTTCGGAAAGCTGGTAAAGAGAGTAATGCAAACAAAGAAGAAAAAACATACAGGTAAATGAACTCGAACGGTAAGAAAAAGAAAAAGAAAGAAAGAAAAAATCTTTATGGCTGTGGGTAAAGAGGTTTGTGTAGAAAGAAAATCATGACAGCTGTTAAAAATTCGAAATATTTCATGGGTAAAAGAAGAGTTCGGATGGTAGAATAATCAGTAGGAATGATAAGGAAAATGGATGTCTAAAAAAATAAAAAAAATAAAATAAAAAACGGTAGCCTGACCGACAGATTGGAGTGTAACTAAATTCCATACAATAGAAGCAAAAGAACTTTTCTTGCTTCTGTGTTGACTTCCTTGAAATTAGTTTAAACTTTCAAGGTCAACTTATTCTGTTATTCTTCTTCAATGTGCCGTGTCCCTTCAGGACATAGATGATCATGGCCTTCCACGTCTCCCTATCCCTTTTAGCTCTTAACACCCCTTCTCATGTTTCCCCTTCCAAAACCATCTCTGCTATCCATTTGCTCAAGTCTATCAAACAGGCAATAATTTATCTTTTTTTAACCAATTTTTTATTCTTTTCCACTCTTTTTTTCATTTATCCCATTTTTCCTTCTTTTCACTTTTTAGTCCACTTTTTCTTTCCTTACGAGTTTTTTTTTAATTTTTCATTCTTTCTTTTTCTTTCCTTACACTTTCTTCTTTCTCCTCCTCACTTTTTCTTTCTATTATTTTTTCTTTACCACCCTTTTTTATTTTTTTATTACCTATTTTCATTCATTTTCCTAACTTTTTCTTTTTACTAGTATTTACAACTTTACTTTTTCTTTCGTCCTGAATCTTTCTTTTTTTTATTATCTCTTCTCTTTCTTCCATTTGCGTTTTTTGTTTCTTCTTCTCTATCCTGAATTTAAAAAATCTCACAAACAGACCCGCTTACAACACTGGAACTAATAATTTCCATAATTGACTATTCTTCAACCACTGAAATTGCGAAACCGTTTTCCCGATTCTGCCAAATGAAGGCAACAATTTCTCAGGCAAATTTCAAAATCTTTGCCTTACGTTTTTATCCTTCGTCTGTTTATTGTTATTTCTACTTTTATTTTCTAGTCGATTCCCAATTGACCTCCTTTCTATTTTACTGAAAGGTAAGTGTAATCAACAATAAGATAATCTAAACTTTTAAATAACTTTAGTCTCAATCTCGATTCTAGATTTAACAAGACAAAGTATAACAAAATGTTCATTTTTAACTTAATTTAGGGAGATTCCAAAAACTGGGGAATGATCCGATTCACAAAATATAAAAGGAAAAGACATGGCGGTTCGTTACAAAAGGGAAGTGAAGAGATCAGAGCGAAGTGTTAGATGAGTATATAGTGGGTTGCTTATCTCTTTTCCCGTTAGTAGTGAAGGGTAGTTGTATATTGTTGCAGGTTAATTGAATTTGGCCTTGTGGTAGATAGCCCACTATAAGTCATAAAATGATTATAAAATCAAGAAAAGCAATTTGAGTAGAAAATATCATTTATATATATATATACACATATCAATTAATGTTTTTACAATTAAAATAATACTTGAATATAAGTCCAACGGAGGTTAAATGTTCATGAAAAATATAATACTGAAAGAGATTAAAGGCTTAGGAATTTGGGGAGCGGAGGTATGTGAGGCATGTCTTTGAAGTAGTCGCTCCTTACTTTTGAGACAGTGGAGAAGGAAAGAGGCAAGCATAGTAGCCGCTCGACTTAAGTCAAGGGGAGACACTGGTTACTCTCACCTGTGTGGGTGCTTTTTGTCTCGGCAATTTTATATCTGCTTTTTGGATCAAAAGCAGCTCATTTGGAATTTCACACTTGTATTTGATTCTGGGCTTCCCATTGGATGGTAAATAAAATTCGCGTAGGCTCGCGAAATGGAAATTTGAGATTTGATTAATTTTTATTTTTCAACCGGAACATCTACGCGAATACACCTGCGCAGAGGCGACTTTTGTTTATTTACTTTCTGGTCGTTATAGAGTAAACATCCGGTCCCTCGCTTTTGCTTGGTCGGTATCACCACAAGTACATTCTCATTTTTGTCTATATTTCTAAGATCATGCATTGTATCACCTGAAGAAAGCCGGAGCAACAAATATAACAACAAAAGTAAGGACAACAGTCTGATCAATGTAAAGAGTGTATTCTCATTTCTCTTTCGTATTTTTTCTTTTTCTCATCATTTCTTCAGTTGAAAAGACGATTCCCTCGCATTTTTTTTCAATCTCAAATCCTGCTGGAGCCATTTTTTTTTTTAAATTTCAAAACGCCATGAAGTTCTTTCTATTAACATTTCCAGTTGTTGTTGTCGTCTTGAGTATGACGATAAACTGCATCCGGTAACAAAGCCTCTGATCGGGAGATTGGAAGGTTTGAGGAGCGTGGAATCATCTCTTACCTACTGTCTTTTCTAGGTCCACTCTTACCCAAATAGGTGCTACTACCAGGGGTGGTAGCACGTATTTGTGTCCAAGCTATGGGCAAATAGTAAAAAAAAAAAAAAATCAACAGTACATTTTTATAATAAAATCAAGAACAATACATTTTTGTAGCAAAATGGCAATCAACGCAACACTAAAGAAATATAAAAATACATTCCTATAATAAAATTACTAATAATATATTTTATGATTACAAACTATATAACTAAATGAACATAATTTTATACTTGTAGGGTAAAAGTATGTAAAAAATATCTGTAGTTGGAAGCATAAAATTACGTACAAAATATTTAGATTTTTCGGCATCAAATAACCCATTGGGGTTAATATGCTGCCAAACAAAAACAAACACATTTTTGTCATCTTATTCGTCGTATGGATAAGGGATAATAATGGTCTGTTTATTACCTGCAAGAATGAAGATGGCTATGGAACCCAGTACTTATTGCGCAGAATTTTTCGCACTCGGAACAAAGGAAGCCATGGAGTTCCAATATACACGTGGATTGCATTGGAGAATTTCCTATTGAATCACCGGCCATTAAAAGGCCAATGAATCTTTATTGTGCATTTTATGGTGATTAACTCCTTTAGTAATAGCAGTTTTTTTTTCTAGCGGAATTTACCGAAAGATATTAATAATTTTACGCCAAGTCAAACTTAATTACGTCTTTTGTTCAGAAACGCAAAAAACTAATCAGTCTCCCCGCCCCATAAAATAAAAACAAACAAACAAATAAAACAGCCAACGGAGCCAAATTATTTTAGTTGTCATTACCAAACTGTACTATCTTATAGTAGTTTGGTAACTGTCGGCAAGATGACCAAATTTCAAATTTAAGTTGTTAGTGTATTTAAAATAGACATTTACTCGCTTAACGACTTACCTATTTAACTTACGACCAGCTATAAAAACACATTAATTTTTAAAAATCTGACTAGTCGGTATTGTACAATGTAAATTGTACGAACACTTTATTCATGTTTGTTTTCTCATTCTTCAAATTGAATTAAAACAAATAAAATTAATTATGGGAAAAATAAATTTAAAAATGAATTTTTAAGATGTGCGTTATAGTGCAGTGGATATCGACTCGGAACAAGAAATCGAAGTGCAGATTTCAAATTTCAGTTGAATTCGTTGCATTCACTTACGCACAAATACCCGTGTGGAAAGGTATTAATACGTCTTTTCCCTCCAGTAATGGATCAAGTAACAAGACAGATTAGGTTCTATATCCTTGGTTAGCAATCAGTCTACTGCAGAAAGTAATGGCAACCTACTGCGGAAAAATCTTTTGCCCAGTTAATCATGTCTTTTTCGAGACATGATCGCCCAAGCGTGTATCACGTATGGTACACGCTTTTTTAACTGACTGTATTTGCAGTATACAAACTGAAGTAGTGCACACAATATAGCGTCAATTTTTTGAGTTTATTATTTTTTACTTTTACTTTTTAGTATACATCTGTGTGCCATGTCCTTTCAGAAAGAGACGATCATGGCTCTTCACAGCTTCCTATCTTGTGTGCCCTTAGGTGTTTTTTCTCCCTTACCTAAAGCTACTGCCCCACGTTCCGCTATCCATTTACAAAAGCTCGTCAGCTAAGTGGCCCACTGCTTTTCCCCATTTTTCTTCTACACTAGTTCGTTGGAAATAAACTTGGTCGTTAAGTGCGGAGTGACTGCATTATATTTCGGCTTACACTCTTTTCTTGCCATTCAGGAATTTATTCCCAGACAGGAAGCGAAATAAGCCATCGTGACATAGATGTTTATTTTAAATTCATTTAAATTGTGTATATATGTATGTATGAATGTTTGCATGCGCACATGTACACTTTAATTCAACGACAGACTCAAAAATATTTGGATAATTCTTTTAAAATGGAGCTATATTTTTAAGCGAACAATTTCTGACAAGTGCAATACAATCTTATAATTGTCTGATTTTTTAGGGTTTAATATATTCATTTTTTCTTCTCACCAACTTTATGATTTTATTATCCAGCTCAGGGTAGGGGCTGCCTAGACTGAGCCGGAGGGGAATGTATTTTTCTAATGTCTTATTAAAAGCTCATGCAAATTGTGTGTGTGTCTATTGGATTGAGGGATTTGCTTTTTATAGCTTTTTTACCCATTATAAGTATTTAAAATCTGAGAATGTTTTTTACATTGTAAGAATTTCTTAGATTTACTGATCCTACCAATTAATTCATAGCGAGGAGGGGAGAAGAGGTGGATTCATACATTTTCCAATGGTATTTAAGTGAATGTAACTAACTTGACTGGAATTCTCCGATTTCCAATTCTGAGTAGTTATTTATTACACCTCTCGCACATCAAGCTTACAACACTTCCTAAGCGGTCACCCATTTAGATATTAATCATGTTTGACATTGCTTAACTGGTGGTCGTACGAGAACCGGTGTTTCATCGTGATATGGCCCTAAGCCGTGTAACATCAACGTGATATGGCCCTAAGCCGTGTAACATCAACGTGATATGTCCCTAAGCCGTGTAACATCAACGTGATATAGCCCTAAGCCGTGTAACATCAACGTAATATAGCCCTAAGCCGTATAATATCAACGTGATATGACCCTAAGCCGTGTAACATCAACGTGATATGGCCCTAAGCCGTGTAACATCAACGTGATATGGCCCTAAGCCGTGTAACATCAACGTAATATAGCCCTAAGCCGTATAATATCAACGTGATATGGCCCTAAGCCGTGTAACATCAACGTGATATGGCCCTAAGCCGTGTAACATCAACGTGATATGGCCCTAAGCCGTGTAACATCAACGTGATATGGCCCTAAGCCGTGTAACATCAACGTGATATGGCCCTAAGCCGTGTAACATCAACGTGATATAGCCCTAAGCCGTATAACATCAACGTGATATAGCCCTAAGCCGTGTAACATCAACGTGATATAACCCTAAGCCGTGTAACGTGTAGAATTTGATACTCATTTTTATAAGGCAATCAGTTATTGTAACTATAGTGCACAATTTTCAAAAGATATAGCATTAATTGTAATAAATAAAATGAATGTTCACTTATCTCGTTCGGAATTTCGAGAAGGTTACACCAACTCATCAGGGAAGCTGATTGTAAAATTGAATTTATTATTAGTTTTAAATTTATTTATTTATTTATTTATTTATTCACTTTTAGTCAATTGGGTGGCTACTTTTGAAGAGACTATTTCACAGATTTCGCTGTAAGCATCCCAGTTAGTATCACATTATTTTATCCGTGTCCCCGCAGAAATTAGACGATCTTGGTTCTCCATAACTGCCTATCCCTTGTAGCTCTTAATAAATCTTGTCTGTTATTTTTCTTAAACTCTGTTCCGCTATCCATTTATTGAAGCTCACTAAGTATGTTATGCTTTGTTTTTCTCTGTCTCTGGACCTGTTCTGAGCGTATCAAATTCTCCTAACCCTTCTTTCTCATTATATGTCTCAGAAACGTCAACTACCTCTTCCTGATGTCAAATATAAGTTTCCATTTTGTTTCCATTTTCTGTAAAATTAGTCGTTGCTCACATGGTAAACTTTAGAACAAATTTATGTTGCTTCAAGCCTCTTCATCTTTGAGTAGATTGTTCAGAATACTACTTGAGCGAAAATTCATCAAAACAAGTATATTTACATGTGAGTGTATTTTTTATGTCTGCTTGTTCGTTTTTACAGCTTCCTATATTGGGTCTATGTTAAAATTACCAGGACCCTCTTTTTTAATACTAGAGACTGAATACAGAATGTTTTTTTTTAATCTAGAAGCTTTTCAACACATCTAACGGAAATATTCACACATTTCTTCGTGTGTGTACGTGTGTGAATGCATATATGCGCGTGTAAGAGAGAACACTTTGGATTTGGGATTCAAAAGGTCATCTCTGATGACTTCCCAAACAATTACATTACAATATGATTGAAGTGTATCGTTGCATTCCCCACCCGCGATTCTACCGCTCACAGATCTAATCAAATTGTTCTAGAATTTTGAGAATGATTCCAATTAATATAAACCAAAGGATACTGCAAGAATTAACTCCTGTCAGGGTCGAAAATCTCATTAGAACGGAAAGTTTTATTAAAAAAAAAAGAAAAAAAATCTATACAAAGATTGTAATTTCTATTGTCAATTTGAGAGAAATAATATTTTTAAATAAAACCCTGATTTTTCATCAACTTCTGAGTTTTCATTCTACTTCCGGCTATCTGACCAGTTGCATCACAAGATCAAGTCAGCAGTTTTTCCCATGTCTAATTCACTGAACTTTCTACGACATCATGCCTAACTTTGAAGTGAGAGAGGAAAAATACAGGTTAGGAAGAGTGTGCTGGACCAGCAGTCCTCTATCTGGGAGAAAGTCCCGGCTGTTTGTTTTTGTTTTTTTTTGTTTTGTTTTTTTTGTTTGTTTTTTTTTTGTTTTTTTCATTATTCAATGGTTTGTTTCTGGATGAACCTCTATAGCTGCTCAAAGTTATTCATTATCGAGCAAACTCTTCCAACCATAACTAGACTCACACTAGAGATCTAAATGAACAAAAGTTCATTTTTTGAACCAATGACTGAAGCCCTGTTCTGAAGTTGACTCCGAATTAAAGTTGGTCTGAAAAAAGCGGAAAGAAAGGATTTCATATAAACTACAAGAAAACTGAATGCATGGTTATCAGTAAAAAGAGGAGCTCAAAATGCTAAATACAGGCTGGGGATACTCAAATCAAGCAGGTTCAGAAATGTAAATACCTGGGAAATGCTCTAATAGAGGACAGAATGTGCGACACTGAAATCCGAATACGAATTGGCATGGTCAAGGATACATTCCAGAAGCTGATTAGAGACATGAAAATTTCGCTGGAAACAAAGAAGAGAATACTGGATTATTATATGATGTCTTTTCTTCAAAATGGCAGCAAATGCTAAACAATCTCACCAAAGATGAAGGGAAGACTTGAAGCAACCGAAATGTGGTTTTATAGAAGGATGCTGAGATAACCATGAACCGAACATGTGAACAATGATGGGGTTTTGGAGAGGATGGAAATGAAAAGGAAACTAATACTTAACACCAGGAAAAGACTGCTGAAGTTCCTGTAGCATGGAGAAAAGAGGGCTTGGAGAATCTGATACTCACAAGTCAGAAGGAAATAAAGACGGTGAAAACAACGTGTAACGTACTTGATGAGCTTGAGCAAATAGATTGCAGAGCGGGATTTGGGAAGGGTAACAGGAGAAAGCGTGTTAAGTGCCACTAGGGATAGAGAGTTGTGAAAGACCATAATCGCCTACGTCCTGAAGGGAGACGGCACATAGAAGTGAGTAACTTCGACAGCACAATTGTCGAGCAACATATATATATATATAATGGCTCTCGATAGACCCATTTTCCTTATGATCTATGAATTGCTATGCCTTTTTGGTAAGGTTAGTGGAGTAGTTTTCCTTTGCCTTCTCTCAGTTTGAAATTCAAATTTTTCCTTCTTACATTGGTGTCACCCAAAGGGGGATAATCCAGTCTACCCCGCTACTTGATTCATAGTTGTGGGTAGAAGAGATAGAGTTTAGGGTATTGGTACAAAAGTAGACGTTGAAGATGATGCCGAAATTTGAATTCAACTCGCGGATCCCACGCTTTACGCTGATAATAGTAACTCTACCCGCGCATCCTCAGAACACAATGACACAAAAATCGTATTTATTCATCTTTACTTCAATACATTATAGCAGCGTTTTCTAAACTATGGGTTGCGACCACTGGTGGGTCGCAAGCGGGATATTAGTGGGTGGTAAAATATTATGCTAGAATTAGCTTCGATTAAACGCTATTTGTCGAGATAGTTAAAAGAAAAATCGGGCTTTCATTGCAAAACTGTTGTTGTATCAAGCAGGATGTTGTTTTGATAAGCTTAACGAATCAGGATTGGTCATGTTTCAATTTAATCATTCGTAATCGTTAAAAGGAAATCAATTTTCACTAATTCATACTTTACTTTAGCTTTTTATCAGTTGATTGTATAATTTTAACTTTTGATTATAGATATCTATCGTTTTTTTCTATTTCTATGCATCCTTTGATTATATAAAGATATAATGCGCCCTCGGCTTCTACGCCTATGCTATTTCAATCAAAAGTTAAAATTTCTGTGACCAAAAGTTAGATATTCACTTACAAAGGTTATCAAGAAAACAATTAAAGATATCGATGTTTTTGCCCAATGAATTTGAGTGAGTCGCCATAAGCTCTGGTCATGAATATTGGGTCGTGATTCTAAAACGTTTGGGAACCCCTGCCTTTTATAAATAAATGAAAAAAATAGATAAATAAACAACACTCAAAAAAGGAAATGTAGAATTTTAAAACAATATATACATGCATGCACAAAGAGAAGGAAACTATGCACAAAATTTTAAAAATCGGTCTTACTGATGCAACTCAAAAATCAGATAATTTGTTCTAACCTAATATCAAGAAAGATGTACAAACTTATCTATTAGAATATATTAAGCTCTAAGAATGAAAGTGATCCCAATAAACATGCTTGTAGACTATCTATATTCGATTAACGGGCGGTTTCGTAAAATTTTCTATTTGTACCAGTCAACGTACAAGAAATCTAAATAAAAATAAATAAGCAGATGGACTCAGATTGAGCAATTACAATAGTTGATTATGTCGATTTTGTGCTTAAATTTTAGCATTTGTTAATATATAAAAAAGAGTAACAAATCTTGACCTGAGGACCACACTACAAGTCACTCGTTTTATATATAATATGCAACTCATAGAAATATGTTGGAGGAGCTTCTTTTCATTCAGTTAATTTTAAAATAACTCAAAAAATTTTAATCGATATGCCGTCTAAAATGACAGCAACATATATATTAATGTACCTATTATTGAATATGTTACATTAAGGCATAAAAAAGTAATCCAAAACCCTGAGCGAGACAGGTGGAAATGTTATACATGTTTATACAAATAAATACACAACGGTCTTTATTATAATAGCGAGTATATATATATATATATATATTCTTCACAACTCTGCGACATAATTATTGCAAAAAAATTAAATAATAAGGCCCCGTTAAGAAGGTAACAACTTTTCTCAGTGGCAGAAAAGTTTAAGATATATATATATATATATATATATATATATATATATATATATATATATATATTACAAGAAAGTGGAAGAACACGAGGATTAAAACCCACTGTTAAAGCACTTACTTTTATAAAGTGTGCTCGATACACAGTAGAGCTTAATATTGTAATTTTGTTATTGCAATGGTTTACAAAAGCATAATATCATTACGCAAAAATTTTCATGTTTCAGAACAATACTGTTCTTCTTCAGGTGATATGTTAAAAATGCAGAAGGATTAGATGTTGAATCTAAAAATAGAAGCACCAGATAAAATGTGTCATGAGAATACAGAAACCATGGGATTGCAGAAGCACCTGATGTGGGATGTGAATGTAGAAGTAACACACCAGAAGTGGCATGTGAGGGTAGAAGCAACAGACCATATGTAGCATGTGATTTTAGGAGTACCATAGAAGATGTGCCATATGAATGCAGGAGCACCATACCAGATTTGGCATACGAATACAGGAACACCGGAAAATAAATGTAGACGCACCAGACCAGATGTGAACTATGAATGCAGAAGCACCAGACTACATGTGGCATCCACCAGGTGTGACATTTGGATGCTGAAGCACCACACCAAAAATGTGGCATAAGAATGTAGAAGCAGCAGACCAGATCGGACAAGAGGCAATATGAATGTAGGAGTACCGACAAAGTGTAGACTCTGAATTCAAGAGCACACGACCAGACGTGTCAATTGAATTCAGAAGTACCAGACCAGATGTAATGTGAAAATGTAGAAGCATCATACAAGATATGGCACATAATGGGAAAAACAATGTACCATATACGGTAAATGATGATAGAAAACAAGATGTAGTCCATGAACGCAGAAGTACCACATCAGATTAAGTATATAAATGCAGAAGCACCAGATCAGAAGTAGACTTACAATAGCAGATGTAGTAGATGTTGTATATGAATTCTAAAGCATCAAACCAGATGTGACATGTGAATATAGAAGCACCAGACCAGATGTAGAATCACCATAGCAGATGTGACAGATATGGTATATGAATGCAGAAGCACCAGTCCAGATGTAGCATATGGATGTAGGCAGAGCCGTAGCTGATGCTAAAAAAAACACCGGGCACAGATAAAATTGCCCGGATTTATTTGTTGATAATGTGATGACGTCATCAGTGTCATCCGTTTCCAGAAACTATGATTTTTGCGAATTTTTTCGGCTATTCCAATGGAAATTAGGCACAGAACGTGAACGAAAGCAGGAAATCGGGTTCGGACTTTCTGAGTATAACCAATCTTTTCTTTCTGAGTATAACCAGGATGTTTCTTTGTCTTTCTTTCTTTCTTTTTTCTTTCTTTCTTTCTTTCTTTCTTTCTTTCTCACTTTCTTTCTCACTTTCTTCGTGAATTGTTTAGTTTGATTTCTGACGAAGACATTTTTCCTTGCCCATATTTTTACTATGATTGCACGGATCGGCCCGGACCCGTGTCCGGTGTGCCCAGTAGTCAGATACGGCCATGGTTTAGGAGCACCAGACCAGAAGTAGCATGTGAATGTAGCAATACCATACCAAATGCACAATATGAATGCAGGAGCATACAGCCAGATGTAACATTTAAATATCAAATCACCAGACATGAGGTAACATATGGATTTAGAAGCATCAGACCAAATGTGGTTTGTGAGCGTAAAAAAGACATATGAATCCACGAGTACCAAAACCAGATGTGTCACATGATGGCAGTAGCATCGGACCAGATGTGGCATGTGATTGTATGAACACCTTACAAGATGTGCTATATAAATGCCGAATTATCCGATGTGAGGTGCTATATGAATAAAAAATTCATAAGACAAACAACTTAATGAGCCATACAACTAAATCTATCATGAGTGTTCGTTTCAGAATAAGATTAAAAAAGGTAAGCTATGATACTTAAGCAAAAGATTTTAAGAATGTGATCAAAGCTAGTGATACACATGCAAGAAGACCTATAGACCTACTTGAAATTCTAGAAAGGCTTGTGAAAGATATTTAAATAATCTCTAAACACTACTGTAAACAAACATTACGTTCGGCTTCCATTAGAGAAGGGTGGAGAGTTCACTCAGGCCGCTTTTTTCCTAGAGCCACCTTGTAGAACTGACTCCGAAGCGGATGCTTTCCTGATCACTACCATATTATCCTCTTCAAGGATCAACTGTTATCTGTTCTACTTATTCTCGTAATGTCACTTATTGCCTCTGTTTATGCTCTTACATCAACATCATTCAGACACCCTACCTTAAGTGACTCTTGGGCTTTGCATTGAATGAACAATAGTAAAAAGCAAAAAACAAAGCAAAACAAAACATAAACAGCGTGCGTGCAAATAAATAAATAAATGATTCTGTGATTACATAAAATAGAAGACCAAGGCAAAGTGGAATTTATTCAACCGGTTTAGCGAGGACATCATAAGAGAACGGGAAGATATACAAGAATTTATTATAAACGGACATAATTTTAATAACATACGATAAGCAGATGACGCTGTCTTGATAAAAGACTCAGAAAGGAAGCAAAAAGAACTGTTACAAAAGGCAATAAAAGAAAGCAATAAGAAGGGACTAACTATTGACTGCAAGTAGACAGAATACATTGCTGTTGGCAAAATAGTCAGCAGCTGGTTTGAGTTATGAATTGATGAAGTCGAACTGGTACAAACCTTCAACTCTTTGTGTCGTGTAGTATGTGAGAACCAAAACACCAAATATTAAAAGAAATAAAATAACCAGGAACATATGTGACGGAAGTGAATTACTTTCATTGCGCATTATAGTCACGTTACTCAGAACAACTAAAATCAGAAAGTTGTGGAGAGCCATGAGTGTTCACATCCTTAAAGTACGTTACATATAAGAAGAAAAAAAGATATGCAGGATAACATCACTTCGCCATTGTAGTACTAAAGTGAACGAAGGTGATGTCTGTTTTAGGGTTTATATACAGAAAGCTCTGAATTTGTTATGAACTTTTCCAGTACCGCAGATTTTTGTTCCAATAATAGACTGACAAGGTTTTGGAGAGGATGCAAACGAAAAGGAAACGTATACATACCAGCAGGAAGAGACAGCTGAGGTTTTTGAGACACGTAGGAAGGAGGGCTTGGAGAATCTAATACTCACATGACGGATAGAGGGAACGAGAGACAGTGGAAAGCGGCGCAATATATACTTGATGGGCTTGAGCAAGTGGATGGCGGAGCAGGGTTTGGGAGAAATATCAAGAGGAGAAATTTTCAGAACGACAAGAGATAGAGACAAGTAGAAGTCTATGATAGCCTAAAAGAGACACGGCACATAAGAAGATTCTGGAATTTATTTTTTAAAAGTTTTATTTTAACCCGTATTAGCTTATTTGTTTAATCTATTTAATTAGAAATTTATGAGAAACTGTCTAACTATAATCTATTAACTGTGAGAATTGCTTCCTTACAAGATTCTCAGCATACAGGAATCATTTCAGTGGCAAAAAAATAGTTGGTTTTTCAACATAATGTTTTCGCGGCTTTTTCATAACTCTAGTCAAGCTGCCAGTTAAAGTTAATTTACATTGAACTTGTTACTACTATCATTACTAATAATAATAATGATAAGATGATGATGATTCATGTCAGATACTAGTGATATCATGTAGGCTATGATGCATGGTTAGGTCATTGGTAATTGAACCTCCACCAGGCTTTTCTGATGAGAAGAGTAGCTAAACACCGAGCAGGATTTTTAAAAAGATCTGTAAAAGGGCAGATGAAATTGCTTGTAGGGTCATCAGTCAGCCCCACAGTTATGCATGCAGCCAGTTGCAATATTCTATTCCTGTGTTTCACTGTTGTCGTTTTAACACGATATATATATATATATATATATATATATATATATATATATATATATATATATATATAATACTAATAATAATAATATTAATAATTATATTAATAATTACTCTATATCCGTCTCGAAAAAACCCACCGAGTATAAACTCGGAGGGGAAAAAAATGGAAATAAAAAAGAAACAAACTAAGCACCTGAACATACGTCAAAGTACTCGTTTGAAAGAAAAAAACCTGAGACGAGAACCCTAACACAAAGCGCCTAATACAACAGTAGAGCAAACAAGTAAGAATAAATCTAACCGAAAGCCAACGGACCTACCTAGGTTTCACCTAACGGATCGTCAGACGGAGCCGACTTACCCTGACGAAACCTAGGTAGGTCCGTTGGCTCTAGGTTAGATTTATTCTTACTATATATATATATATATATATATACCTTGTAGACTCTCCTGTGTAGTATAGGACTGCAGATTCATCATGCTAGGTTTTGCTGTCGTAGATTCAACAGTAAGTAGGGTTGTTTATATGTAGTTTCTAGTTCAACCGGATTTGAATTCAAAGTTGTTCTTCACCTAAACTGGTTGGCAACCAAGGATATTAACACCTAGCTGGCAGGGGTGTTGGATTAATACCATTGCAATGGTATTCGAATTCGGCATGTCATTTCACATTCTGTGTCGATAAACACAACGCAATGAGCACATTCTTTTTAACACTTAAAAATTACTTTTGAACATTTGAATTTATATGCAATTGATTCACCTGAAATAGTCTTTTGAGTGACGGTTTCCTTCTGAACGGCTGATGTACTTTTAAACTTCAGCTGAAAAATAGCGTGCATTTTTTTTATCCCACTCATTTCTTTTTTCTTCTTTTTTAAAATTATTTCGCCCAGTACAAGGCAATAAAGCCGTTAAGATACAAGAGATTACAGAGTGTGAAAGAATAAGAAAAAAGTGAGACACTATTAAGGAGACAGAACCATAGAAGGAGATTAAATAACAATTGACATTTCAATTTTTGAAGATCAAAGTTGGCTGTAAGGCATGGAGCCAGAAGAAATCCACAGACGAGAAGTGCGAGAGAAGAAACTGTTAGCATAGAACTTACGGTTACACCTAGCCAAGTCTACTGTAAATTAATGGGACCATGTTACTAATCAAGTACTTTAGTTAAATTTATAGTCTATGTACTATAGCTGAGAGGTCATCCAAACAACATGAAAGTATTTATAGAAAAAGCGCAGAGAAGCTACATTACGGCGATGGAAGAGTGACTGAAGACGAGATGCCATTTTAAGACCAATAATATTGCTGATTCTTTAGATTTTATCAAGAGTTTCTTTTTTAATGCAATGACGTTTAAAGTCAAAGAGGTTCGAAGTAGACATTGTGGACCAATGTGCGAAGATATTGCATCGGTACCCAGGTTGATGAAAAAACAACTGTTTATACTTTAAAATTTAGATAATCACCGATTGATTTAATTAGTTGTTGAACTGCAAAAGAGATTAATGGAAATGAAATAAGAATTAACTTCCAGTAATATTCTCAAGTAACCATGAAATAAGACAGGTGGATATTTATATCAATAAGTTATAATAATATAGATTTTGCAAATATTTGAATGCAACAAATATCAGGCTGTAAAAAATAAAAAATAAATATATTATTTTAGGTTCAATTTCGTCAAGGTTGGTGCACCAGCCCAGATGTTCAAAATTAAAAATATATATCTTCGCAGGACTCGAAAACCAGATGATGGATTGAAAATCTAATTTTGGATCGCGGTTACCATTAAAACGCTTTCCCTCCCCAAAAATATAGATATGAAAAAAATGAAAGAGATAAATACAGGGAATTTTTAGAAAAAAAAAAAAAAGAAGAAGCAATTTCGCAAAGGAATCTACGTGTTCTATATTTGAAATTTGGTTCCTAGCAGAATTTGAATTTAAGTCGAAAACTTGTGACTGTTTATGTTTCGTATTTTTATTTTTTTTATTTTTTATTTTTTTATTGCTTGACATCGATATAAGATTGAAAGTCAAATATATTAAAACCGTTTCATTCGTTGGTCCAGAGTAAACATTAACGACGAAAAAGCAAAGACGCTGCATCAGTATTGCAGTCGATGTAAAGTAAATAATTACATACTTCAAAGTTAAGGGGGTTATAGTATAATTGAATTCAGCTTTAACACACCAGAGCTATTGATAGAATAAAAGCATAAATGGTTAATTTCCAAGATCTTCCTATCAAGTGAATACAATAAAATATTTATTGCATAAGATAACCTAATTTGATTTTTTTAAAACATAAATAAAACTACATATTGCAAATATGAAGTGGAAAGATTATTGAATCAGTTGCTAAGTACGCTCCTAAGAAAGTTAGTTCACTGTGTCCGGTTAGACAATTTTTCTCGCCAGAAACTATCTTACACATTATAAGTCTACTATTCATCCATGCATTGAATATTGCTGTCACGTCTGGTCTGGTGTTTCTGCTATCTTTTTGGAGATTTTTGTTGAAATCCATAGAAAAATCAAATATGTTATCGGTCTTGACCTGGCATTTCGCCTTCAATTACCTTCCCACCACCGTAATATAGCTTTCCTGTACTTTTTCTATAAATATTTTCATGGATGGTAATTGTTCTCGTGTACTTTCCTCTTTGGTCCATCGACTTTTCGAATTTAGTGTGGTACTAAGTTACAAAAGAGATCTCGTCTTTTTACAGATTAAATGTTTAGATTAGATATAACCGCAAGTTCTATGCTAACAGTTTCTTCACTCGCTCGTGATACTCTCTTTCGGCCTTTTGCTATCCAATCAACTTTGATCTCCAAAAGTTTAAATGCAATCTCAATCGTTGTCTTATGTTTTTTTTTCATTCCAATTCTTTTATTTTTCTCTCTCCTTCATAGTGTTTTTCTTTTTCTCATATTCTTTCCCGCTTAGTAACTTCTTGCGTCTTAGTGGATTTATTGCTTTGCTTGGGTAAAATGATTAAAAAATACAAAGATCAGTGTGTAACTTTATGTTTACATAACGTCTGATAAGAATACGAGCCTAAATGTTACATTCGTAAAAATGTTTATTCTCTTCTAGACTGTCGAATTAATGACGATCGTAGGGGTATATGATTTTTAGAGGCAACTTTTTCGAATGTTTGACTTTTTTCTCCCAAGAATGAGAGGGACTCCGCGTTCACCCTCGTAGATCGGGCGTTTATACAACTTACCCGGTGGTCTTGCGTATGTATATTCTAAATTCAACTGGGCTACATTTCTGTTTTATTACGGCGTAATCCCCATTGACATCTGGTTCTAGAACTAGTGAATGATTGATGGGATTTTTTCTTACAGTTTATCAAACTTTGCAGAAAACTTTTTTTTTAATTGTAAGAATGTTTTGAGATAATAATAGTTTACTGATACAAATCCTATTAATTAACCCACAGCTGGGGAAGCAAGATGTGGATTCATACCTTTCTCAAGGGTATTTGTTTGTAAGTGAATATTACGAACCCGACTGGAACTGAAAATTGGAGAGCCGAGTTCCAATTCCGAGCCATTATCCATTACAACACCCGCATATCGAAATCTTACAGTGCCTGATATTCTCATGCGGTCATCCATCTAATTACTGTCCTGTCTCGACCTTTCTTAACTTCAGTGATCGAACGAGAACCGGTGTTTCAACGTGACATAGCTGTAAGCCTCTGGTGACTTTGAGATTACTTTCTAAGTCAACCTCCTGAGATACCTAGCTCTGTTACTGTTCTGATGAGACACCGAGTGCAATATTTACTTTGATATCTCTTCCAGTAAACCCAGTATATATCGGGGTCACCACAAATCAAATCTTTTTAGATCAAATGTTCCTGATAAACATTAAATTTGATTCAGAGCTCTGGTATTTCTTGGCGTAATCACATACTACAAGTGCATGTTAAAGTGATATGCAACGCATTTTTTTAATCACTTCACCCCAAGCAAGGTAATAATGCCACTACGATGCAAGGGGCTACTGCGAGCGTAAGAGAATGAGGAAACTTTAGAAAGAACCGGAAAGCCAATATCAAACAGGTAACATCTATATTCTTATTCAAAACAAAAATAAAAGTTTACCTGAAAGAAAAATGAAACAAACGCGAATTAATAATAAACAAAGATCATTATTAAATCACAATTGGTAAAAATTTCATTCCTATCGATTTTCATTTTTGTTACCAATTAGGTTTCGTGTCAAATTAGCATGCCTTGGGATTAGTAATTTAGAAAGTCATGTTAAAAATACAAAAAAATATTAGAAAATGCTGGTAGCGTAAAGTGGAATAGGTGAGCAAAGTTCAAATTCTGGCTGCGTCTATAGCGTTCCCAATCGCATAAAGATCCGTCGAAAATGCATGAATCCATCTCTTCTCTCCTTCCTCCAGCTATGGGTGAATTAACAGGTTAGAGTTTGCTCTCTAGCTTTTCGGGAAAACCCATCATGAAGAATGATACAGCTAAGGCACACCATCCACGGAGTCGAATCATCATAATTCTTTCTGTATATGTATTACAAAGAGGAAGCTCCACATTTTCCCCAAGAAATGCTACTTTATGTCACAGATTCTCGAGTGAATGTTTCCCAAAACACTGCAACAACAACATTAACTCGCTTTCGTTTAATGGAACAAACAATTATGATACTTAGCATCATCCGTAGTTTGCTTTTTCTTACACGTTCAGCTTTTAGAATATTTTAGAGCGTTGAGTAATATAAAATTCAACCCCGTGAAGAAAGTAACAATAGACTTCTTTATGTTTCCCATGAAGTCATGATAATTCCCAGGAATCAGTGAAGAGCCACGACCACCTACATCATGAAACAAAGCATTCAAAAAGGGTTATTAAGCGACTGTTGTCTACCTCTTATCACTACCATACTCTGAGAAGGCCGTGAAGTTTGCTTAGGGTTACCATTTGAATGTGAGTTACGATTTGAGTCATTTGAATTTAAAATTTGACTTGAAACATTAATTACGTCATCTCTTCAAAATCCGAAATGATTCGAGGACGGGGATTATGAATTAACGACAACTCTAGTGTATAAAAACGTTTGAAAGAATCATAATTGCATGAGATAAAATTCGTTGTCACTATGGGTTAGCTATAAAATTCTGTTAAAAAAAACAATATAGCCTTGGTTAAGGAGGATTTTTAACAAGTTAAACTCATATAATTATTTAGTCTGTTCTCTTAAATTTAACAAAAGATATTGGTGCTAAAACTCATGAAATTTAGCTAGCATAGTATCATGAGTTTCAGTTGATTTGACAATCTTTGATATTGAAGAAAAATCCAATTTTTTATCATTAATCTTCAACGTGAACACCACGTTAACGTGAAGACGGAAATAGTAATAATCTGAAGACTTGACTCACTGATTTGCTTTTATGGTTTATCAACCTTCTACAGGTTATTTAAAGCTAGAAAATATTTTTAGATTGTAAAGGCTTTTTATAAATAGTAATGATTTACTGATACAAGCCCTACTAATTAACCCATAGCTGCGAGGAGAGAAAAGGTGGATTCTTACTTTTCACAAGGGTATTTGGGCATAAGAGAATATAACGAACCCAACTGGAATTGTAACTCAGTTCTCCGAATTCTAATTCCGAGCTGTTATTCAAGCTTACAGCACCTGATATTCCCAAGTGGTCACTTATCTATGTTCTGACTAGGCTCAACGTTTCTTAACTTTGATGATCGTACGAGGACCGGTGTTTCAAGAGGATATAGCTGTAAGTCATCTCAAGACTTGAATCTATTTTTTTTTTTTAATCATTTCACCCAGAGCAAGGCATTCCACTGCTACTATTGCGCAGGGGGTTACATAGGGGAAAGTGATCAGAAAGAGTGGTTAGATATAGAAAATGTCAGAAGGAGGGTGATAGACGGGTAAGGTACCGAGGATGAGGGTTGGGTAGATGGGAAGAGTGTTTGAGACAATGAATGCAAGTTAGTGTGTTAGGAGGTGTCTATTAACCTTATGCCAAAAAACAAAAACAAAAAAAAACATTCAAAATTATTTTTTAAAAGAAATTTAATACATTATAAGCTTTTCTATTTATGATAGAGTTTTTACTTAATAACAGTGTTTAGGTAATGCTAAGAAAGAGCATAACATGAAGAAAAAAGGCCCCAAACCCGACAAAAACAAACTTGTTTGGTTATTATTAAGAGGAAAGATCAAAGTATTTTTTAATTATTTTTAAAAACTTCTCACTCCCCTCCAACACATTCAAAAGTTTCGCATAAAAGCCTTGTTTTCATTTTTGTTAGTGGGTAGCCAAATCATTACAAGAGCCCACAGTCGATAATGCAATATTATGCAACTCAGTTTGTTTTCCGGTGAAAAACATTAATTTAAAAATTCTTACAAACATCAAATGTTGGATTTAATTGAAACTTCCAGGACCCACTCATGAACGAATGAAATTATTTTTGAAATTACTTTTAGAAAATCTTGATAAAAATATATATTTTTACTGGAGAAAGACTATAAGTAGAGCGACTAGAAAACATAAGAGAGACTAGAATTTCTGATATTATATTTTCAGTGCAGAGATCAAATATTTGATTCAAGAACTTCCATTTGTTGATTTAATAGCCCGACTCAAATATTTCCAAGTACCCCTCAACTCATGCAGCTTCTAGGGATTTTTTTAATTTTACTATATGCATGTAAATGTTTACTGAATTCCTGGAAATAAAAAAAATCATCTGTATGGTTGCATCCTGTTATAAATGATCTAGAATTATCACTGTAATTATGTGTTATCATTTCACCTCCAAGCAAGGCAATAATGCCACTAGGACGCAGAGCGTTACAGGCAGTGAAAAAAAAATGAGAAAACTTTAGTGAGGAGAAGTGAGGAAAAGACAATAAGAAACAGGATCCAGAGAGACAGAGGATAGCGATTAGCTTTACATTTAAAATGTTGAAGATTGAAGGTGGCAGGAAATCAAGAAAACAGACTTGAAAAGAAACTGTTAGAATAGAAGATACAGTAACATCGAGCTAGTTAAACAGTAAAACGGTGAGACCTATTTGCCAATCTAGTGACATGCTTAAGTTCATGAAGTTAAGATAGAAAAAAAGCTTATCAGAACAGTTGCAATATTTATATGAGAGATATGCTAGGTGAGTTTTAAGTAATATTATCAATATTTGAAATAACGGTAGATAACTTATTTGAGGGATTTTACGTTTTATTATGCTAACAAAACAAGAGTAATATATATATATATATATATATATATATATATATATATATATATATATATATATTAGAACATGTACATAATTATTCTATGTACATGTTCTAAAATATAAATTATAATAAATATTCACAGCTCTATATATTATATATCGAGCACTGTTTTAAATTAATGTTTTGGACGTTGTAGGAATTCTTCGTTCTGTATTCACTCGGATATATATATATATATATATATATATATATATATATATATATATATATATTCAAAAGCTGTAAGCACAGAAACATACAGTCACTGGTCATTTTAGTAGGTATACGATACTAATATCCAGGTCACTTTATTGGGTGTACTATTCTAGTACCATCGTTACTTTCTTAGGTATACTATGCTAGCACCCTGGTCACTTTATAAGGTATAGTTTTTTAATACCCTTTCTAGTACTCTGGTTACTTTATTAGATATACTATTCTAGTAACCTGGTTACTTTTTAAAGTTATACTAGTCTAGAATCCTGGTTACTTTATGTATACTATTCTAGTATCCTGGTTGTACCCACGCTCTTTTTTTGCCTTTAGGACTGATTCATCCTGGCATGGATTTGACGATGTTTTACTTTTATTATGACATCCTGTAATTTTTCTAGATTGGTTGGCTGCACATCCAGCATTAATTTTTTTCCATTTCTCCAAATTCCAAAGATGCTGTACTGGAATGAGACTGAGTGACAGTAGAGACCACAAAAAACCCATGACTGTGTTCCATGAACCAACATACCATTATTTTTTTTTTAAACAGTGCGTTAATATGTTGAAAATAACCACCAGACGATAGATACACCGTAATCATAAATTCGGGCTCTTGGTCAGTCATAACACCGAGGTAGGCTGCGACATTTAAACGAATTTTTATTCGTACCAAAGATTTTCAATGTGCACCAAGAAATTATTCTCTATATCATTATACAACCACAACGTGCTACGAAAGCTTAAATTAAAAATTTCAATGGAATCTTGAAATTCTTTAATTTATCTCTTTCATAATGGCAGACTAATTCCTGTTATTCGGCTGAGCATAAAGAATCGTAATATATTACTTATGTTCCATTCCACAGGGCTTTTATCAAATATTTCTGACAAATGGTGAAAGTAACGTTACTTAGATTCCACGACAGAAATGACATCAGTTGAGAGACAAGCTGAAAAATGAGACACGATTGTACAAAAATAATTTGCCGCATTCCTTCTATGAACCTCAACAGAAGTGATTTGTAAAGGTTATACAAACTGTAAACTGTTTCCAAAAAGATGGACAGAGGGAATCAAACTCAAATAGACAAAATTAGTTAGGAATAGACCAATATATATATATATATATATATATATATATATATATATATATATATATATATATATAAGAGATAGAGGTGGGAGAAATACGAATAGTCAGAGATAGATAGATACGAATAGGCAGAGATAGATACGAATCTATATCAGTGTACTCGTATTTATCTATTTACTAGTAGTATAGCCCGGCGTTGCTCGGGTGTAATGGAAGCTTTAAAACTAATCCATGGTCCTAAAGCTCAGACTCAGCCTAAAGAATATTTGTGTGAAATTTGGTTAGAATCGGATAAAAATTGGAGATTTGTATAAAGGACATACAGACAGATAAACAGACACACACACACACAAACATCTTGCTTTATGTATATATATATATATATATATATATATATATATATATATTATCGGTTTTCTGCACTATTGTAAGAACTGCAACCTTGAAACTTCTGAATATCGTTTCTTATGTCTTTCTCTATGAGTGTATCAAAATCGGTTCAGCCATTTCGGAGTGTATAGGTAACGGACACACACACACAGACAAAGTTCCATTTATAAATAAGTTTAGATCTGTCTATCTCTCTCTACACTCGTATCTATCTAATCTATCTATCATTCCATAGGTAGAGAAAGACTGACACAGAAGGATTAGAGGGGGTTCATCTTAGATAAAGGCAATTGTTTGAAGTGAGAAATTGTATCATGTTTCATGACCTAACGGTCTGTTGATGATAAATTCACCCCTGAACAATTCGCTAGTGACATTTTGAAATTATTTGTTATAATAAATATAATCATTTTGTCATATAGTAAAAATAGATTGTTTTTCTAATAAAAAATCCTATTAAACCTAGTTTGTGTTAAGCCTTCGAGAAGAAAACAAAAATATAGAGGAACATCTATATATATATATATATATATATATATATATATATATATATATAAACTGATATGTCTGTCTGTGTGCCTCCATTCTAACGAACCCAACTTCTCCGAAACCCTTGGTCTGATTTCAACCAAAATTGTCAGTCATGACATGAACCTTTGATGTACGCAAATTTTTTTAGAATCGATTCACAGGGTGCGGTAGAAATCACTGAAACACTTAGAATTTACAAACTTTTCTCGTCCGAGATGCCTTATGGGAATTCAACCAAAATCGGGTAACTTGTAAATCAAGGTTCGAGCCTTTGATATACACAAAATTTTTTCGATTTAATGTACAGGGTTCGTCAAAGATCAATGATATACATAATTTTGGGTGGTCTTTTGTGCATATTTATGCATTTCTCAATTATGCTTTACTCAAACTCAACCAAAATCAAGTCACTGGTAGATAAAGGTCTGATGCCTTGAGATGCAAACAAAATTTTCAACTGGCACACAGTGTGTGGCAAAAATTAATGGAAAATGTTTTTTGCGATTGTTTATTTCTCCGAAACGCTTAGTTGTATTCCAACAGAAATCGGGTCTTTTTTAAAACTTTTGCCTTATCATATGCCATAACAATTTCACGTTTTCGACGTTGCAAGGACAATACATCAACTTCTTTTGCGTTACAATGTCAGATCTTCACTGCCGTAACGCCCGCACCCGTTTTTTCCAATTGTACATACATCACTCCTATTTATTGTAAAATTGACCAAGTATAAAACCTGTTTTACAAATTCAACAAAAACTAATACTTACTTCGCATTTTTTTTAAACTTACGCGTCGCAGCAGCATCATGTGCGTTGTGGTGCAGTGGATATCGGCTCGGAACGAGAAATCGGGGAGCCGAGTTCAAATTCCAGTTGAATTCATTGCATTCACTTACGCACAAATACCCTTAGGAAAGGTATTAATCCGTATCTTCCTTCCAGTTATGGGTTAAATAACAGAACAGATTGGGTTTTATAGCCATGGCTGGCAACCAGTCTACCGCAGAAAGCAATGGCAACCTACTGTGGGATAATCTTCTGCCCAGTCAGTCATCTCTCTTTCGAGACATGATCGCCCAAGTGTGTTTCACGTATGGCACTTAACTGACTGACTTGACCTTACCATTTCGACATAACCACTAAAAACCCTGAGTAACGCCGGGCTATACAGCTAGTAGAGAATAAAACAGAACGAGAAAGGGACGTAGAGAGATTTAAAAGGGGCGTAGAACAAAGAGGGATTAGAGCGGGTCATCTTAGATAAAGGCAGTTGTTTGTAGTAAGGCGTTATATAATTTTTCCTAACCTCACGATCTGTTGGAGACATTTCAATCTTTTTAAAAGAGACAGTTACTTTTTTTTATAATTATCTGGGAATGGTTATAGGTTGAAATTTAGAGAGTGCAGCATTAAAAATTAATATTAAATCCGTATAATTTACACGAATCTTGCTATTTATTATCATTATTATTATTATTTTGAAGTTTTGTGACATTTGATCTGTTAAAATTCTAACATTTTTGGCACTGATCCCTGCATTGACGTCGAGTTGAGCTGATGATTATTCAACGCACTTTCATTGGTTGCTTTACTTTGTAATATAATAAGAGAGAAACGTGACGCATTGCTGTGTCAGATGCAAGTCGAATAACAATGAGTAAATTATTGATAGTAGTCTGGTAAAATTCGGTGTTTTTTTTTTTATTAAGTCGTGTAATTATAAACATTATTGTCTCAAGTTGATATGAATAGTGTTAGGTAAAGACGTAAAATTGATTTCCAAACACCTCTTTTACATACGTAAATATATGCGTCATTGAGATTTTGAAATCTGTTTGACCGAGAGTTTCGATGCTTTTCCGGAAAAAATATAGTTCTGCCTGTAATGAATACGAAATAATTTACCCGTTCCCTTCAAATTCGGGCTAGCTGAGTGAGGAAAAAGATGGAAAGAAATTCGCGTGCCTATGTGAAATTTTCTTTGGCCCAATGAAAATCTTACCTTCACAGAGATTGGCTGTCAAGCTGAGAAAAGGAGGGAAACCAATCCGTGAACCTATGTGAAAATACTTTTGGGTGAATGGAAACCTTGTCTTCTCAGAAATTAGGCGTTGAGCCAAGACAAACAAAAAAAAAAAAAATAGCGAACTTATGCGAAATCCTTTATATATCCTGGGTTAAAAGCAATCACAGTCTAACCGTACTGATGAGCTGTGATACAGCGAAACAGATCTGTCTGCGGATGACTATTTACGCTCTCACACCCTGATTGAGCACTCTGGAAGAATGGCAGACTTTGAAAAACAGTAGTTACTCTGGCATGTACGCATCGCTCATTCAGTAATTGATGAGAGCACTCTGGCTATTGGGCGGGTATAATGACAATATACACGCTAAAAAGTCTACATTCTTCTACCGAGCGCCCATAGCCCAGAGGTAGAATCGCCGACTGACGCCAATTCGGTCGGGTTTCAATCTTGGGTTAAAAGCAATCGGAGTCTAACTGTACTGATGAGCTGTGATACAGCGAAACAGATCTGTCTGCGGATGACTATATATATATATATATATATATATATATATAAAATGAGAAAAATAATTAACAAGAGAAAGGTGTCTGAAGTCATTTGAAAGGTTGCGTTCCTATTCACGCGTCCAGCGTTCAAATTCTTGCTTGTGTTTAATTACTCGCCAGTTATATTACTGGCTTTCAAACAAGCATGTGGTACTTCAAAGAAATTTTCTACACTCTAAGAAAACTAAGTATTTCAAACAATCTCTCTCTTCTTTCTTTCGCTCTCTCTCTCTCTCTCTCTCTCTCTCTCTCTCTCTCTCTCTCCGTCTATTTTTGAACGTTTGCAACCGTATAACTTTCCATTAACAAGGGACTCCCTTACTTTTGTTTTAAACATTTTTTAAATATTGTGTAAGATCATTTTATCTGTTGTATGAACATTTCCTAATTATGACAATTCGTTGAAACCACCAACTTTAGAAATTTCTAATTTATTTTCTTGAAACGAGCTACTAACAACTTCAAGCGTCAAAATTCGTAAATAAATCCCTTATCTTGTTTTGTTAAAATTACTCGTGTGTTTCCTCGTTATCATCCTCCTCCATTAATATTCTTAGCTTAGGTAAATGAATTGTTCATTTTAATCCCGCAATCCCACGCCATTATATGCTCAGTGATAAATTTGGAATTAATAAATTAATTATTTAGGTGACGAGATGTAATATTAGCGTGTTTGGGTCAGGAGAACGACGAGGTGATGTGAGAAGTATCCGTACAGAACCAGCCCTCTTTCTAAAAGTTTTTACAATTATTTAAAAAAATCTATAACTCTATTCATTTCAGATGAGTTCTATTCTTTAATTCCAAAAGCTTTCATCGAGCACACATCATCCTACTTTTAAGAAAACGGAAACATTTCGTCCGATTTTTCATTTTTCCTTCCCAACAGTAAAGACAGTTCAGCTCGGACAGCTTTTTCCTCAAGAACTTCTACTTTGTGAAACGGACTCCTGCGTGGTTGTTTTGTTACATCTGCTCTTGTTCGAGAATTAAAAATTGTAGTGATTGAGTTTGAGTTTGAATTTTATTTAATAGCATATGAACCTCTGTGGGTTATTTAATGCCAAAAAGGTGGGGTTTTAAGGTACTTTCTTTAATGTCCGGTTATAGTGAGAAGGTTAATTTAGTCAGATTGAGTTTGAGTTTTGTTTAATGGCATATCAACCTCTGTGGGTTATTTAATGCCAAAAAGGTGGGGTTTTACGGTATTTTTTTTTAATATTCGGTTATAGTAAGAAGGTTGATTTAGTCAGATTTTAATGAAAAGTTTTGTTTTTATTATTTTTTATTTTAGAAAGCTGAAAATGTTTTCTAGTTTTGTATTCAAAAATGTTTTGCAGAAAATAATTTTTTCCCTCAAAAATGTGTTATGGTAATAATTTTTTCTTCAAAAATGTATTGTTGGTAATATTTTTCCTTCAAAAATGTATATTTTTCTATAAAAGTTTATTTTTATGTATAAATTTCTATAAAAGTGTATTTTTATACTTTCATAATATTTTGACCCCAATTCGGGGGTTAACTATTTGCCCATAGCTGGGACCCTAACAGGTGCTACTACTCGGGGTCAGGGTGGACCTGGAAACAACAGCAATTAAAAGGTGGTTCCATGCTTCTCACAACCTCCCAATCAGAGGCCTTGCTACCGGATGCAGTTTACCGTCATGCCCAGGACCATGTAGTGATTGGGTAAGCATTCTCTTGGAAGTTGTCCGTGAGAAGTAGCTGCTCAAGTGGAAAATACATCTCACTAATGGAATACGAAGATAATGAAGCTGGTTCACTACAATGAATGAGCATGACGAGTCTTAGGCGTGAAGATTAGAACAGGTGAAATTCAAGAATGTAGTTTTTCGGAACACTTTCCATGGAAATAGCAGTAATGTAAAATAGTGTAGCGACAAGCTTGCAACGTTTCGACTGTTAGAAATGGGTTGTTGGGTGGGAAATAATTAATCACCTAAAAGAACGCGGAGACGCTTTTAAACTCTATCGAGACTGGAAAGTGAAGGCTGTGTAGCTCCTGTCAATATATGATTGTAGTACTTCATTTCTAGCCTGATCTGTTTTTTGTAAAAGTAAATGATTGCAGGAGAAGTCAGGTATCTCCTGAAAAAGTACAGGGAACTGAGAATTTTCCAAGTATCGACCGTATGTATGCATTCTACTAGAGGTTTAGATTGAGCTTGTCCCAATAAGAGTTCCAAGCCCGGGATCTCCCTGTCTATCGCGAAAGGTGAAAATTCAAGGTAGGAAGAAGAATCAGTCAGTTAAGTGCTATTCGCTTTGGTCGGTCATGTCTCGAAAGAGACATGACTACCTGGGCAGAAGATTATCCTGCAATAGGTTGCTATTGCTTTCTGCAGTAGACTGGTTGCAAGCCAAGGCTATAGAACCCGATCTGTCCTATTATTTAACCCATAACTGGAGGGAAAAGACGGATTAATACTTTTCCCAAGAGTATTTGTGCGTAAGTGAATGCAAAGAATTCAACTGGAATTCGAACTCGGCACCTCAATTTGTCGTTCTGAGTCGATATCTACTGCACAAATAGCGGATAAACTTCAAGAGTAAACGTCTAGCTAACTAGATATGATGTCCCGATTAAAAAAAAAAAAAAAAAGAAACACCGTTGGAAAAGAAACGGAAAATCACTACAGTATTTCTTTCAAGAACAATCATGAATGAAACTGAAAATACGTATTTGTAAACAGTCGACTAAAAGAACATGTGGAGTAACTCAGAAAGAAGGTAGCCGCGATAAAATTAGCAGCAAGACTAATTACCTGTCGATGGTTCGGTTGCCAAGTAATAGCAAGCTCAGGTGTTGTAGTGTACAGGGTGCGATTCTCTGCTGAGTTTCGAAATCCCGCAATTTGAAGGTCGAATATCGTATAGCTTTAAAATGCTGCTTGAAAAAACAAGCAAAAAGATAAAAATCAAAAAGATAAAAATAGTAGAAAATAAAATACGCGGAGCAATTTTTTTAAGTGTACTGAACTTCAGTGCAGTGCTCTTTCAAAATCATTCGATGACGTAATCATAAAACTGACAGAGAACATGAGATATCAGAAGAAAGAGAGAGATAAGTGATAAGAAAAGCAAGCGTAAAACAGAGAGAGAGAGAGAGGGAGAGAGAGAAAGCGAGGTGATTTTCAAAGCGTTGTTTAGATGCTGCACAAGGCCGAATGTATGGAACCCCCAGTGAGGATCCAGTGGGGAACTTTCTGGAGGTTATTTACAACGAGAAAATAGTTTTAGATTGAAAGTATTTTTGAAGATAATGATTTTTACTGATACAAGTTCTACAAATCAACCTATAGCTAGGGGGAGAAATGATGGATTCAAATCATCCACAGTTTGCACGTAAGAGAATATAACGAACCCGAATGAAATTGGAACTCAGCTCTCAGATTCCAATTCTGAGCCATTATTCCATTACATCACACGCACGTCCAAGCCCACAGCATCTGGTATTCTCAAGCTGTCACCCATCTAGGCACTGGCTAGACTCGACGTTGCTTTAAAAATATTTGCTTTGTTAACATAGATCAACTTAATAGCTACAAATTATAGTTATGAGAAAAATTATTAGGCTGAGTCAGAAATAATTTCCGTTTTCGTTTATCAATTCTATTCTTTAGAAAATAAGTTAAATTATCCTTTATTAAATTATACATCCACTTATGTTTCTAATGACTTGTTACCACTTATCAGACATTCCTTCGATACCTTTTGAGTAAAATTCAGCATGTTTTTTTTCTGAGAATGTTTTCGACGAGCTCTTGAATTTCGTTTTCATTAAAGAAACTTCCTAGCCAAAGCTTTTTGCAGCGTTCTAAACTAAAGAGGTAATAATCGGAATTTTTTCCTGCATTTGTCTTGCTGTATATGGTCTTGCATCGTAATCGAAGTGAACAAAAGTTTTCATTTAATACACCGTGTACATTGCCACTGCCATACAAAAATAAGGTATATTAGTGTAGTCTAAATTTATTCTTAACCGTTAGTAGTTAGGATAATAATACATTTCTGCAATTAATTCTTCAAAATGGAAATTACATATGACAGCCTAACCTCCTTCTTCTATGTGCCGTGTCCCTTCAGTACGTAGGCAATCATGACCCTCCACATCCCCATATCCCTTGTTGTTCTTAACAATTTTTCTCTTGTTATTTCTCCTAAACCCTGCTCTATCATCCACTTGCTTAAGCCCATCAAATATGCCATGTGTTGTTTTCCCCTCACTTTCCCCTCTATCTGTCCCGTGAGTATCAGATTCTCCAAGCCCTACTTCCTCATTCATTCATTCATTCATTCATTTAAGTGCCATACGTAATACACGCTTGGGCGATCATGTCTCGAAAGAGACATGACTGACTGGGCAGAAGATTATCCCGCAGTAGGTTGCCATTGCTTTCTGCAGTAGACTAGTTGCCGACCAAGGCTATAGAACCTAATCTGTCCTGTTATTTAACCCATAACTGGAAGGAATAGACGGATTAATACCTTTCCCAAGAGTATTTGCGCGTAAGTGAATACAATGAATTCGGCTGGAATTCGAACTCTGCTCCCCTATTTCTCGTTCCGAGCCGATATCCAATGCTCCACAACGCACGTCCTCATTACGTGTCCCAGAAATTTCAGATGTCTCTTCCAGATGTTAAGTATGTTTCCTTTTCGTTTCCATCCTCTCCAAAACCTTGTCGTTACTCACGTGTTCGGTCCATGGTCTTCTCGTTATTCTTCTGCAGAACCACATTTCTGTTGCTTCGAGTCTCTACTTCACCTTTTAGGAGATTTCCAGCATTCGCTGCCATATAGAAGGACAAATATTATATAACAATACAGTACTTTTTCTTTCTTTTCCAACGAAATTTTCCTGTCTTTCAATATTCTGTTTAGCTTTTGAAATGCGTCTTTGGCTATGCCAATGCGCCTTCGGATCTTAGTGTCGCACTTTCCGTCCTCTGTCAGAACACTTCCCAGGTATTTAAACTTCTTCACCTGCTTGATTTGACTATCCCCGACCTGTAGTTGTCATTTTGGGCTTGTCTATTGTTGATGGATGTGCGTTGTGGTACAGCGGATATCGGCTCGGAACGAGTTCGAATTCCAGTTGAATCCATTGTATTCACTTACGCGCAAAAACACTTGGGAAAGGTATTAATCCGTCTCTTCCTTCCAGTTATGGGTTAAATAACAGGACAGATTGGGTTCTATAGCCTTGGTCGGCAACCAGTCTACCGCAGAAAGCAATGGCAACCTACTGCGGGATAATCTTCTGCCCAGTCAGTCATGTCTCTTTCGAGACATGATCGCCCAAGCGTGTATCACGTATGGCACTTAAGTGACTGACTATTTGCTGATAACTATGTATTAAGTTTTCTTGCAGTTTATGTTTAGTCCTTTCTTCTCGCTTTACCTTGCTACCTTCTATAGGCGGTCCTGTATTTTCCTTTCCGTGTCTGCTATCAGCACTGTGTCATCTGCGTATCTTATATCTTATAGTTAGCAGAATACATTTGTCTAGTTGATTTTCTAAAACGGAAATTACTTATGACAGTCTAATAGAATGGTAAAAAAGTGAACCAGAGTAACATTTGAAATTTAGGCCATTATCTCGAGATTTTGAGACATTGTATAATTCATAAAACTCGTTCAATGATCTAACCTCTACTTAAGTAACTTTTCTTCTTAGCTATCGGGTTTGTTTTTATAATTTAAAGAACATTAAATAATAAAATAAAATAAAATGAAAACTATTAAGTAAATTAGTCATGCTTCAATTTATATCTTATTTTAAACGTTTACGATCCTTCAAAACTACTCGACCAAATTTTATCGAAACTAACAGACGACAGCATGGCGGCCCATAAAATTCATATAAGAAATCTTAAACGCTGAGTAACATTCTATTATATTTGGTATGTTTTTAATATCCTTGTCAAAGAGCTGTGATATTTCTTTGTCGATGAGAAATGTACCAACACGTCTCCAACGCATTTTATGTAAATATTATCATCGCCTGACAACCTACTTTTTTGTGACTTCACTCACTGTGACCACATAGATAATATCACTTACTCATATAGCTCCCAATGTTCATTAATAAAAATATAAAATAAATGTTGAAAATAGATTATGTGAATTTGTTGTATTTTAATACTGGAAATACCCAAACGATTGAGAGGTACCCCGTTGTGATGCATTGATTAGGAAGCTGATTCCGTTTTTTATTGTTACTGAGTAGCGAGTTTGATTCTCGTCTGTGCTCAAAGTCAGTTTGAGTAAACAAAGGCGCCTGATTAGGAATGACTGAGCGAATAAATTCTCTAGGTCTTAGAGAGGACAATACTTCTTAGAACCTCGCAAACTGGCTGGTGCTATAGAATCACAAAGAACTGTGCCAAATAACAGAAGCTACATTACTTGAGGATTTTCAATAACGACAACAACGAAAATGGATCACACATGTAACTCAAGAAGAAAATAACATAATCCAGATGTTGACGTTTCACACTACTTTGAATAAATTTTTAGGAAGAATGCCTCAATCAGTACTTAAAATAGCGATAACAGTTAGTAGACATGAGAAATCTATTTTCCTGATTTTTTTTTTTTTTTTTTTTTTTTTTTTGGTGAAAAGATTTTTAAAATTTCAACCGGTAGTAGGATTGGTTGCTCAGTGAATGTCAAGTTAAGCCTTGTAAATAGCTGCAACGTGCCCCTAAGGAAAGTTAGAATACACATTGACCGAAGCATTATTATAAACACAATAATGTCACAATAAGTATACATTTTATCAATAGAGAAAAATTAGCAAACATAAACCTTCAGGCTCGCGCAAAAAAAAAAAAAAAAAAAAAAAGTAGAAGTGTCAAAAGAACGTTTTTTTTCATGACTCCATTTTTATTTTAACTACCCTCACTCTTCGACAATGTTTATTGTTTTAAAATGCGATGATTACAATTAGAATAAAATCTAAACGTATGAAAGTTAATTCGTACATTTTCTTTGTTCTTGAGAATTGACCACAAAAATAATAAAGACTATTTTTGTATTAGATTTTTTATTTACACTATTATTATATTTTTAGTTGGAATGGTTGACAATATATCGGATAAAAATGCCAGTTGATTCGAACTTTATAAAATGGTAAATAATAAGGATTTACTTAGAATTGGTTAATGTTTATGAAATTCTGATTAAAAAATTGTGTATTTCTTTACAAATTAATAAGTGATAAATATTGCATTGCATTAATTGAATTAGTTTTTAGAATAATGTATATATAAAATATTTTTGCAAATAAATAATCTATATAAAATGTTTAATATTTTTGTTGCAAATTCTCAAGAACAAAAATATATAGATTTCAGTATATATTTAGGTTTTATAATATTACAATTCTAATAATCGCTTTTTAAAATAATAAAGTCAATAAATATTGTTAACGAAGACTGAAGGGAGTTAAACTAAAAGCAGTATCATTGGAAAAACTGTTCTTTTGATACTCCGGTCGTTTTTTTTTTTTTTTTTTGTTTTGTTTTGTTTTGTTTTTGTTTTTTCGGTCACGAAGGTGCATATTTGCTAAAAAATTATGATTACACATATTTTTTCCGTTTTTTTTTAATTTTTATTATTCTTGAGTTTCTGCTCTGATAGGCTTCATTCCCTGGTACCGCGTCTACATGAATTTATTCGTGCTACTAGGTAACTAGATTGGCAAATAGGTCTCACGCTCTTACCGTCAAAATAGTGAAATGTAACCGCCATTTCTACTCATATATTCTTTTCTCGCATTTCTCACCTGTGGAACTCTCTTCCATAATAGCTACTTCTCCAAAAATATAAATGCAATCGCCATCTTCTATCTCGTTGACTCCCATCTTTCTCTTATCCTTTATTCGATATCCCCTGTACCGATTTTTTTCTCTTCCTCCTCCTCTGACTGTAAGCCCCTACGAACCAGTGGTAGCACTGCTTTGGTTAAGATGAAACAACTATTAAATTAAAAAAATCAATTATTCAAAGTAAATTAATTTTTAATTAAATCAAAAATGTTTTGATTAACTGAACCAAATTATTTCCACAAACGATTCTTACAAAATACTTTATCCATTAATAAAATCATTCATAAAGGAATAAGCAATGAAAAGCTTATTGAAATAAGATAATTAACAGATATTTTGCAAATGTTTAAAATCTAGGAGTTTTCGTTTAAAAGTTTTATATTAATTCAGTCAAGTGCCATACGGAATACACACTTGAGCGATCATGTCTTGAAAAAGACATTACTACATGGGCAGAAGTAGTAGGTTGCTATTGCTTTCTGCGGTAGACTGGTTGCCAGCCAAGGCTATAGAACCCACTCTGTTCTATTATTTAACCCGTACTAAAGGGAAGAGACGGATTAATACCTTTCCCAAGGATATTTGTGCGTAACTGAATGCAAGGAATTCAACTGAAATTCGAACTCGGCTCCCCGATTTCTCGTTCCGATTCGATATCCACTGCACTACAACGCACATCCGCAATATTATATATTAATTACCTATTATATTAATTAACTATTATATTAATTAACTATTCTTATAATAAACAAAAATAACAAGATCCAATGATGGCGTCTGAAACTGGCAAACTTGAGTTATGACATTCGCTAGCATTCGGGCGCTACAACGTTGTCGCTGATACCTTAAGTCGTGAATACTTTAATGCCTCCTTTGCTCCATCCCTCAAGAAACTACATGACAGCCTTTGTCACCCCGAAATCACTAGACGAGTGCGTTATTTACGTTCTAAAAATATGCCCTTCTCCAAAGATGAAGTAATGGAAGTATGCTCATCTTGCAAAATCTGTGCCGAACTAAAACCACGGTTCGCTTATTTACCTCAGGATAATCTTATTAAGGCTACCCAACACTTTAAGGTGGACTTCAAGGGACTCTTACCATCTCGTACATCTAATAAATATCTATTTGTTGTCAATTCATTACATCTATTATCTAATTATTACGTTACAATAACGGCTGTGTATTTTCCTGATGTTAAGTATTATTTTTTTGTTTGTTTGTTTCCATCCTCTCCAAAACCTCATCTTTACTCATGTTTGGTCCATGTTATCCTCAGCATCCTTCTGTAGAAACACATTTCGGTTGCTTTAAGTCTCTCCTTCATCTTTGAGGAGATTGTTCAGTATTCACTGCCATATTGAAGAACAAACATCACATAAAAATCAAACACTCTCTTTTTCGTTTTCAGCGAAATTTTCCTGTCTCTTAGCAGCAAATATCTATTTGTTGTCAATCCATTACATCTGTTATCTAATTATTACGTTACAATAACGGCTGTGTATTCAAATCACGTTGAGGTAAGCGAGGTATGGGAAAGGCTTGTGGGGGTCTCGTAGATTCCACCTCATAAAATGATCGAATAATGGTATGAAGCATTACCAGTAAAACTAGGAATAATAAGAATTTATTACCCCCACAAATATGCTTTATAAAATAAGAAAATGCAACACTACATTCAGGTTAATGCCTAAGTACGGATTAATATACAAAGATGCTACGTTGGGTTAAAACTGACTATGCTGAAGTATGACCAAGCCGCTACTCTCCTCTCTCTTTCTCTGTACTATATAATACAGCGTGATAGGTTATAGTTAATCCCAAGAAAATCTTACTGATCTTAGTTTATTCTTATTCTGCCGTGTCTCTTCAGGATGTAGACGATCGTGGCCTTCAACATCTCCCTATCCCTAGTAGCTCTTAACACGCTTTCTCCAGTTACCCCGCCCTGCCATCCATTTGCCCAAGCCCATCGTGTATGTTATTCGTTGCTTTACCGTATCTCTTTCCTTCTATCTGACCTGTGAGTATCAAGTTCTCCAAGCTCTCCTTCCTCATTATATGTCCCCAAAATTTCAACTGCCTTTTCCTGATGTTAAGTATTAGTTTCTTTTTTGTTTCCATCCTCTCCAAAACCTCATCTTTACTCATGTTTGGTCCATGTTATCCTCAGCATCCTTCTGTAGAAACACATTTCGGTTGCTTTAAGTCTCTCCTTCATCTTTGAGGAGATTGTTCAGTATTCACTGCCATATTGAAGAACAAACATCACATAAAAATCCAACACTATCTTTTTCGTTTTCAGCGAAATTTTCCTGTCTCTCAGCATTTTCTTTAGCTTCTGGAATGCGTCTTTGGCCATGCCAATTTGCCTTCGGATCTCAGTGTCGCATTTTCCGTTTAGGTGACTAATATAGCTAATTAGAAACTGCCAGTTAGCAACGGGAAACTTTTTCCCCTTTTTAAAAAAAAGTCTGCTGTTTCTAACTGGTGGCTTCTGTTTGGCTATTTGGACCTTATAAGGTTAACTTCAATCCAAATATTTCCGATTCTATATACTAATAATTCTTATATAATTTTATTTCTCGATTCTTGCTTCTTATTAATGGCAGAAATAAAATGAATGTTTCCAAAATAACGCTCCACTGCTATCAATTAAAAGTTCGCGGGCTGAGTGTTGTTTTGTAGATGAATTTTATATCCGCCATGATAAATTGAAGGGACTTAAGCTACCTCTACATTGCTACTTCTACCACTACTCTTTAGGAAAACCGTTTGACTTAGTGGTATTTTATTTTATTTAATAAAGTGTTATGGAAATAACTTAAAAACCAGTTCTGGATGTTGGAGAGGCGAAGTATAAAAATTAAAAAAGAATTCTCCTTAAATTTACTTTATCTTTTGTTTCCCCCTCACACACACACACACACACACACACACACACACACACACACACACACACACACACACACAGAGATTAATCTTGGATCCTTTCTGATTGCTAGAAATGTCACTGTCGACAGGGACTCCTTTTGATGCCTTATGTGAAAACTGTAGGCAACAGAAAAGTGATTACACAGAAGGATAATCGCCCTGGACAGAGAGCGTAAGCAACATATTAGTAACAAAAAAATAAAAAATAAAAAAAATAAATAAAAAAAGTGAACACCAAAAAACATTCTCACTCTCAATCGGAAAGAGATGACTTAAATTTCTTGGACACAACATAAAGAGCACTCGTGTGCAGAAGGTGTGAGGAAGTGGATGGAACGGCCCCAGGCGTCCATGTCGCAAGGGTATACAATCAAACAAATAAACATTTAATTAATATTTAATCTGAAAAAGTGTTTATTTTATGTTTCATCTGTTTTTACATAACTAAAATGTCTTCCTTTCTCACATTTCTCAGTACTACCCCCTGTAGGCTCCCCTACTTGAATCTAAGAGGTATACAATCAAGAAGTTAACCCCGGATATCACCAAACATCTCCAAACCTCTGCACGTTACTGATAATGAGGCAGGAGAGCTTGGAGGATACGACATAATATCATATCGAAAGCATAGGAAACAAGGGAAAATAGTGAAGTGAATGTGATGTGAGGTTGTTGAGAGCCATGATCGTGCACGTCCTGAAGGTACGCAGAATACAGAAGAAAAAGAAGTGCCATTTACAATAATAATTTTTCTTGTCATGCTTTTAAATTTTCTCTAGAAGCTATGCGACATGGAATTGCGACTTTCATCTTCGTACGTGACAGTATTATAGGCTATAGCATTGTTTATTTTTGTCAAATTTGATAAATAATATTTTGTTCCGAAATTCCTCTCCTTTAAAACCTTAAGTGTGATGGAAATTCTTGATAATCGGATTTATCCGAAGTTCGAACATAAGAGAAAACTAAAGTTCTTGTCTATAAAGCCAGTCGTCTTTTCGTGGTCTGCTTATACAACGTAAACACCATTTATTACTTTTTTTTTATCAATGCAAAGCAGCCCCGGGTCACATCCGTTGATCGAAACGGACGGACCAACGGACGTGGGGAACGGAGAGATTAATGAACAGAAAAAACAAACAACATCTTAAACAAAAACAGTTTTACTGATAATAAGCAGCTGTTGTGTTTCGTTCTTTGTGAAAGCCACAGGGGTTAAACATCTGAACTAGGAACCATTATTTTAATAAACAGAACATATATGCTGCTCTATATAAGAACGATGGTAGGTAAGCACGTCTCACCAGTCATTATTAGCAAGTTTGATCTTCACTGGATACTTTACAAGTCAGTCAGTCAGTTAATTTCCCTAAGTGATACTAGGATGTGCGTTGTGGTGCAGTGGATATCGGCTTCGAACGACAAATCGGCGAATTTCAATTGAATTCCTTGCATTCACTTACGTACAAATACCCTTGGGAAAGGTATTAATCCGTCTCTCCCCTCCAGCTATTGGTTAAATAATAGCTTGGGTTCTATAGCTTTGGCTGGCAATTAGTCTACCGCAGAAAGCAATGGCAAACTACTGCGGGATAATCTTCTACCCAGTCAATCATGACTCATTCGAGACATGATCGCCCAAGCGTGTATCATGTATGGCATTTGACTGACTGATACACACTTGTGCGATCATGTTGCTTTCGATCCATAACTGACTAGGCAGAAGATTTTCCCGCAGTAGATTGCCATTTCTTTCTGCGGTAGACTGGTTGCGAACTAAGGCCATAGAACCCAATCTGTCTGCTATTTAACCCATAGTTGAAGGGAGAAGAGATGGAGTCATACCTTCCCCGAGGGTATTTGCGCGCAAGTGAATGCAACGAATTTCACTGAAATTCGAAATCGGCTCTACCTATTTCTCATTCGGAGCCGATATCTACAACGCAAATATTTATGTTTAATTTAATTTAGCACTGGGTCAGAAAAGGGAAACCAGTGGTAATCGAACTCACTACAGTCTAGCGTAATATTAGACGCGCAAAAGATTTACAAAGTTTAACATGGCATAAAGCACCAAGTGCAGAGCCAAATCACAAATCACGAAAATTTGAATTCCACCCGACTTAGGGCCGGAATAATAAAAAAAAAAAGTAGTATTTTTCTCATCATTTTAAATGGGAGAATGCGTCTGGTCCCGGGGATTCTTACCCTGAAACATCACCTTTTTCATTGCACTAAGAGAGATGAGATCGGTGTAATATCGACGCAAAAGTCACAGTGGACGCGGAGACTGTACAATTTTTGGCCATTTGTGTACGCGTGTGGGCACCCGACATAAAAGACATTGTTTTACCTTCTTTTTTTTTCTACCTTAGTGGGGAGTCAGGTAAATAAAATTGTTCATCGACATAGAGGCAGTGATCAAACTGTAGCATCTGCCTTCGGACGGATGAACTATATTCTATATTTCATTTGTGTTTCTGTCTTCCAGCAGAGCGCATATATATTAAGAGCTGCCCAGTTCCGGGAAACAGCTGCACGCAGTAGTACTTCTCTCATTGCACTAAAGAGCGAGGATCGATAGTTATACCAATGTTAGTGCTACCGACGGCGGTGGAAATTAAACTATTTTTGAGCCTGACCAGGGTGCGCGCCATATTAAACTAATCTTTTGTTACATCCTGCCAGCATGAGGTGGTATGTAAATATTAAGGGTAGTATCTGTTCTTCACCTCTCTGTTGTGTTTCTGTTTTCGGGTAGTTTAAGGATGCCTAGTCCCGGCGATTCCAGCTGTGTGGCAGCACCTCTTTAAAGTGGGTGGATTCGTGGATAATTAACGCCAACGCGACTAATTGCGGGATAATCAATATTTGACCTGAACATATGTGTAAGCGTATGTCCTCCACCCACGGTAAAAACGACTTCGTGTTATATTCTACCTTCGTGGGGAGGTCGATAAATACCGATCACTCACATGAATCATTGTGCTAAAACAGGCTCCCATTTACTGCTGAAGACGCTATTTTTTTCTACGAAATGTTTTGAAACTTTAATCTACGTTCGTTTTTTCGTCAGCCTAGCTTAATTAATTTGATTTTGTTTTGTTTCATATTTATTGTCAGGATTGGGCAAATCAAAATGGGTCTTTGAGCCCGGTGGATCCTCAACGCCCGAAAATGCAATAAATATCTTCGTATGCAGATGACACAGTGTTGGTAGCAACTACAACTACAAGAACTCCTAGAGAAGGTAGTAAAAAAAGCGAGAAGAAAGTACTGAACATCAATTGCAAGAAGGCAGAATGCATAGTTGTTAGTACAAGAAACAACCAAACACATAAATTACAAAATACCAAAATCAAACAAGTCTGGGAAATGTTTTAACAGAGCACGGAAAGCGTGACACTGCATCAGTGAAAGATGCCTTCCAAAAGCGAAACAATGTATTAAGAAACAGAAAAAAAATCGTTAGAGACAAAGGAAAGAGTACTAAACTTCTATGTAATATCAATCCTTCTATATGGCAGTTAATATTGGACAATCTCTTCACAAACAAAGAAAAGACTTGAAGGAAGCTGAGAATATCATGGACCTAACATGTGAGCAATGAGAAAGTTTTAGAGAAATTAGAAAGGAAAAGGACACTTATACTTTACAACAGGAAGATACAGGTGAATTTCTAGAGCACGTAATGAAGAAAGAGGTCTTGGAAAATTTAATACTCACAGAAGAGTTTGAATGCAAGAGCGAGAAAAGAAAATAACGCATAACCTAGCTAGCAAGCTGGCGTAAATGAATGGCGTAACAAGGTTTAGGAGAGATAACAAAAAGACAAAATTTATTACGTTACAAAGAACAGGATATTGGGGAAAGCCATGATCGCCAACGTCCTGAAGAGACACGGCACATAGAGAAATATATAGTCTTTTGTTTCTGATGACAAAACCGTAGAGCTGCCAATGTAATTAATAGAAAGGACTACAAACAAAGCCGATGCAAGGGTCACTCGTGCTCCACCCCGAATCTATGATACAGCTCCAAATCAATAATATAGTGCATTCCTCACACTCTACTACATCTCAATTGTTATGAGGTAGTATTCGTATAAAATACAAATGTTATTGTAACCTAATAATGTACAATGATTGATGATATGCAATATAGTTGAATAATTCAATTAGAAAAATTGGAAATAAATAAATGTATCTAAATATAAATTAAAAACATGTCATAATAGATCCTTCAATCTTAAATCAACAATGTTTTGCGGCAGTTTTTGACATCAACTTAGGATTTTCTTGTTAAAAATTTGAATAATTTTAACACATTCAACATTATGGATTAAAAATAGTGAATTTTCCATCTTGTTTTTTCAAGAATTGGCATGAGCAAAACAAATTCACGGATTTAGACGAGGAAAAACCTCAGAATAACATCAAAATCCACGAAAAATATTCATACTTTAATAGTCAGTTTTGCTTAGTTTAATTTGTAGCGTATATAATTACAGGTAGAAAAACGGAAAGCTTGATAAAATAACGAGGGTATCATAAAGCACTGCTCAGGCTCTCAATCAGATCGGGATATTTGTGGGTAGTACGCGCCGGCCCTGATTAAATGCATAATTCACGGGTCGACAACTTACGGCACGTGTGTCACACGTGGCAAACCAAGCAATTTCCGATGGCACCTTTTGTTGAACTTAGGAAGTCTCTGAAAGACGAAAATTTAGAAAAGTCTGCTATTTTCAACTGTGGTCAATCCCTCCCGAGATCATTTATCTGTTTGATTGTTTTTTTGCTCTTCTTTCGGCTTTTGGTTCAACTTATTTCTGTGAGCAAATTTTCTCTCACATGAAAGTGGTATTAAGTCCACAACGAATTTCTCTAACATCTAAACATTTAGAGAATTGTGTAAAACCCAAATTAACAACGTATGTTGCCGATATTGAGAAATTGGCTAAGACCATGCAAGGGCAAGGCTCCCATTAATAATAAAAACAAAAACAAAAAATTCAAAAGTTAATTTCTATTCATGTGGCGTACGCATTATTGTATATATTACTATATAAAATATATTGTAGAACAGGTATAATGACCTTGACATGTATAAAAATACGTATACTGTTGGCACACTGAATGATTTTAAAATCTTAAATCAGCATATAGTCAGCAAAAGGTTACTGAACTCTGGTATAGTTCATAAAGAAACCTCTTTTTCGGAAGTAGATTTTTCTTTCTTTCTCGTCTTACGAATTTGATAACAGAGAAAAGCTGCACAATAAATCGACTGAAACGCTATAACAACAGAATCAATAACACCAAGAAATCAAAGTTTGGTTTTATTATTTTTCAGATTAATTATTAAAAATGGCTTCAAGCAAACGAGCTCTGTAGGTCTTAAAAAAGACTATTCTTCATCAAATTCATAAACTGGCGTTACAGAATCACAGAGAACAAATAACACAAACTGCATCATTTTTCAACAGCAACAATAACTAAACTTGATAGTATATCAAATTAGAAGAGAAAATAGTGACATAATCAAGATGTTGACATTCCACACTACTTTGAACAAAAGTTTAGCATGGAAACATCAATACTGGAAAGAGCGATAACAGAAAGTTGTTACCATGTAAAACTTTTTTTAAAAACATTTATAAATTTTAATGCTAAATATTTGATCAATGAATGCCCAAAATTCATTTATTTTTTTTTTTTACTCAAGCAAGGCGATAAAGCTACTAAGACACAAGGAGTTACTGACTGTAAAAAATCTGAGAAAAACATTAATGAGAGAGAACAGTAGAAAAACAGGAGACAGAAAATGACGATTGACATTGCATTTAGGTTTTTGAAAATCAAAGTTGAATGGAAAGCAACAGACCGAAAAAAAGTTCTGCAAGCTAGAAGTACGAGAGAGAGAGAGAGAATTGTTAGCATAGAACTTATGGTGGCATCTAGCCATTTCAACTGTAAAACAATGCAACTCAGTTGCCAGTCTAATAATGCGCTTATACTCATAAAATCCTGGTACCGAAGAAAGTTGCTCATCAGAACAATTACCATGAAAATAATTACATAAAAAGACACAGAGAAGCTACATTACAGCGATGGAGAAAGTGATTGAACCCGAGAAGCCAGATCGATAATATTAAAAGACTCTTCTTTGTATTTTGTCTATCATCTCTAAATACATAAAAGAGGCAATCTAGAACCTTGTTCCCAGAGATAGGGTTTCGATAAAACCGCTCAGCCTTCTCTGCGGTGAACAGGTTAATAGGAGCAGGTAGGTTCGCCTATCACACGACCGGTACTGCTTTTATGTTTATTAAGTAGGTTTATAACTTGTTTCCTGTTTTTGATGTAGTTTACCGGTTCCTTTCTTCCAGTTCCGTAATGATTTCACTGTATTAATGTCTACCATGTTTCGATTTTGTAATGATGTTCATACAACGTTCTACACAGCCGTTCCGCGATTGGATTGTTTCAAGCACAGTTGCATTCAAAACAGCAGAAAAGGCAACAGGAAACCACTCCATGGTATTTCTTAGGAGCAAATATGACAATGCACAGTTCAGATATATTTTTTAAAGAAAGCTGTGGAGAACCTTCTACACAGTTTTTAATTCAGACTAGTTGCCTAGTAAGTTAAAGATTCAGGTTTACACAGCTATTTAACTCATAGCTGGGTAGTAGAAAGATGTGTTCATGCCTTTCTCGAAGATATAGCATGAAGTGAATGCAAAAGCTTTTACCGAAATTTGAACTCGGCCTGCAGATTTCTTTTTCCGCACCGATAGCCGTTATACTATCGGCACGTCGAGCGTGGGTTATTTTAAAATGTAAATATCTGAATAGTGAACGCATAGTATTTTTTATAAGAAGATAATATAATCTTTGCTCGATTTTAATATTAATTTCATTCCAAGCAAGGCAATAAAGCCACCAAGATACAAGAATTTAGTGAGTGTGCCAGAATATGAGAAAACACAATAAAAGAACAGAAGATAACGATTAACATTGCATTTAAATCTTTGAACATCAAAGTTGACTGGAAAGAGGCTAGAAGAAAGTTCCACAAGAGAGAGAAAGCGAGAAAAATGTTCGCATAGAATTTATGGTGACATCTAGCCATTTCATCTGTAAGACCTTACTGCCCATCTAGTACTACGTTTAAATTCATAAAGTCTATGCGCCAAAGAGGAAAGCTCATCAGAACAATTACCATGATAATAATGATAGAATATGCACAGAGAATCTACGTTACACCGGTGGGAAAGTGATTGAAGCCGATATGCCGGGTCAATACTAATAACATTTCAGATTTTTCTTTAGATTTTATTAATAATCTCTAAATACATAGCAGAAACTCTAGTTCAAATGTTGCGTCAATATTCAATGTATGAACAAATGTTTGTTTTATAAATATTTAAGATTCTGGCGAAAAAGGCCAAAGAATTCCAAATTATTTACGCCATGTTGAGGTCTTCATACGGCAACCACTCGATGGGCTCCGAGATTTTACTTCCTATTTGGCAGAGAGAATATAAAACAAGAGAAGACAATTTGGTGCGTTCTAAATTAAATACTGGCTAGTGGCATCATAGATAACAATAGCAACGCCAGTCATAAAACAACAGAGTTAATTTATATATATATTTGGAACAAGACTTTTGATTCATTCATTGGGGAGCAGATCCTACATTCTCTGAATTCATTTATAAGCCAGTTTTGTTTGTATTCGGTAACTCTGCTTCTAAACAAAATTGTTTTGTAAAAAATGAATTTCTGAATGTAGAGAGCGTTTCATTTTGTGCAGATGTCTTCGGTACTTCATTTCCAGTGCATATCGATCTCATGAAACCACTTAAGATGGCCTGATACATAATATATTTCGACATGGGAATTTTTTATCCTCTAACGACGTTCATTTGTCTGTTTCGGTCTGTTTACACGATTTATGTTGTTATCTCTCAATCGGCTCTTAATCGCTGCTCGAATCTGTCATAAATTTACTTCCTAAAAAGATAGAATCGCTTGCTGTAAACATTGTACAATGTACATTTGGTTCCACTTGAAGCGTTTAGTCATTTATAGAATGCAGAAGATAAGAAAAACATCCATACTTTGTGTAACGTGAAATGTTATGTCTTTCGAACAAAAGAAACGAAAGAAATTGAAGAAGTCGAAAGAAAGCGGATGCATCGATGAATTTTAAAGAGAAAACATGGCAAGAAATATTAATCATTGGAACAACCCATGCAGAGATTTTTTGTTAAATAAACTTATTACGGCACAACGCAAAATGGAAGCGAATAGAAGTAAAACTGTGTTGCGTCAGTCTTCTGGGAGTTATTGTATTCCTGTCAGTCTTGAAAATCAACACTTACAATCCAAGTCCTTAATTTTGTCAAATCTTGAACCTCGACCGCTCCTGCAGATAGTAAAGAGTAAGACTTGCCCACTTTCTGAAAGGGTCATCTACTAAGTAAATATTTTCAAACTTAAGTATAAACTACCAATAGTTATTCCTGAACCAAGTAAATATTAAGTTGTCACACACGAAATGACGCACTTTATGATTGGTTGTTGATCCAATCATCCAACGAAGTAAGCTTCTTAGGACATAAAAATGTTTTGACTTATTCCTGACTCTTTTTCTCTACAGATAATTTTTCTTTCAGTATATTGTAATCATAAGCCTACTGAAAATGGTTACAATGAAACAATGTCGATTAATCTTACTTTACGTGTACAAGCTGCAGGATGTGTGGATTGCATCGAACCATTACATGCGATGAGAAATGGATACTCTTTAACAACAGTAAGAAAGTAGGCTAGTGGTTAGATGAAAGTGAATCAGCAAAACAATGCCGAAAACTTTCACCTATTTCCTAACTTTCACAAATGTTTACAAACTTAATGATTCCTGAATCAATGCTTATAGACCCTATAGGAAATAAACATAATTACATACCGACTTACATAGCATATTAAAAGAATATTTTTACCTAATATTTTCTACACGATAACAGACAATATTTACAAACATGCCAAAAAGATTCCTCAATTAAAAAAAAAAAAAAAACACCGTTTAAATCGAAGTATCTATTGCTTAGAAATTAACATTATCACGTAAAATATTTGACCAATTAGAGAAAACTAAACCCCGATTTTTCTTCAGCCTACTTTCGGGAAAAAATCTCTTATAAAACCTTAGAGATTTCTACTTTCAGCAGCAGAGATGGGGACTGTTGTGCTGTTTCTTATTTTATTTTCCAAGCTCAACACACACACACTACACAATAAAATTAATTCACACCACGTGTATCAAAAAAAAAAATCAATTGCGCGGGAATTCACCCCTTACCATACCCTGTGGGGTCAAAAACAAGGACGGCGCACCCAAAAGCTCGGACGTAGTGGAAAGCACACCACGTGGTAAAAAATACGAATTTTCGACCAATCAGGGCTCGACATAAGAAACACACTTTTTTTTTATCTCCCCGGAGCTTCACCATCAAGATAAAAGGGAAGCAGAAACTTTCAACGCCAGAGGGAAGAGCAACCAGCTCGAAACACACCAAAAGGGAACGGACAGCTTGGAGCACACACGCACGCACACACACACACACACACACACACACACACACACACACACACACACACACAGAATTCAACAGTTCACACAACAGGCAGTATCACGTATCAGTGAACATTCTTTCACCCTCTCTTTCTCATTTCGCTCGCAACAAACCGTCCTTCTTTTCCCTCTCACATTCCCAGTTCCTTTCTTTCTTCCTTTTTACAGCTTTACGGTCAACTACAATTTTGCATAAAAAAATAATTTTTTTTTTTTACTAAAATAAACAAAAGTTTATTTTATTTTATTTTATTTTATTTTATTTGTAGTGCATTTTTCTTTTTATTTATTTATCATTTTTCTTTTTATTTATTTATCTATTGACCTTACATTTAAAGTCCTGGAGATTGTAGCTGTCGGGGAAGCAAGTATATGGAAGGGAATTCCACAGGCGGGAGGTGCGAGAAATGAAGCTGTTAGAATAGAAATTGCCGTTACATTTTATCGGTTTCACTGTACAAGGGTTGGACCTAGTTGCTAATCTAGTAGCTCGTGTAAATTCATACCTAGGAGGCACTAGTGATCAAAGTTCATTGGAGCAGAAGCCGTGAAAGTATTTATAGAAGAGGCACAGGGAATCCACTTCATTGTCCGTCCGAGCTGTTGTTGTTGGAGATGATTCGTTTGAAGTCGCCGACACATGTTTCTTTCAGCGCGTTCTATGGATGGGAGAAGAAAAGAATATGTGCATCATGTCTTTTCTTGAACATCTTGGAGACAGTGTAGAGGGCCAAGAAGTCCCTCAAATGATCAAAGTTTTGTTTTTTTCTGTTGGCCAATCATCCAAAGTCTAGAACTCAACTAAAGACTACTTTTACTACTTTTTGACTCTTTTCAATTTATGTACACACATAAATTCGATTTATTTAATAATAAATAAATTCCAACGGAGAATCTGTAATGTGATCGATACCGACTTGGCAGCTCGACTGCTTTCGCTATCTCACCGACGTGACGTGGATTCCCTGTGCCTCTTCTATAAATAGTTTCATGGCTTCTGCTCCAATGAACTTTGATCACTAGTGCCTCCTAGGTATGAATTTACACGAGCTACTAGATTAGCAACTAGGTCCAACCCTTGTACAGTGAAACCGATAAAATGTAACGGCAATTTCTATTCTAACAGCTTCTTTTCTCGCACCTCCCGCCTGTGGAATTCCCTTCCATATACTTGCTTCCCCGACAGATACAATCTCCAGGACTTTAAATGTAAGGTCAATCGACATCTCCTATCTCACTAACTTGCATCCATTCTCTTAAGCTCTTTTTGCATCTACTTCACCCTCATCCTCGGTATTCTCATTAGTCTGTTACTCTACACCTGACATTTCTTATAACTCTTTCTCGTCACTTTCCTCCGATGTACCCCCCTCCGCAACAGTGGCAGTAGAATGCCTTGCTTGGGGTGAGATGATTAAAAAAAAAAAAGATTATTTCAACATTGAATGCCTCAACAAGGGTTGATACGCCATAAGAATCAACCAATCCAATCCGAAGAGAATGGATCAAGAAAGTGTTTAATAGAATGAAGCCGAGGAGAAAGAAAGGAATTAAAATGATTAGTCCTTTTCTGTTGGTTCTCACAGCAAATTGGTGTAAGGTTACTCACACTGGATTATTTTCGCTTTTGCATGTGATATTATCTGATTGTAAATGAGTAGCGGATGTTTTAGCTTACATCTTTCACTTGGGAAAATGAATAAAGACTGGGTTTTTTTTTTCTTCGGTCAAAAATTTAATTCCAATCAAGTGAAAAAAACGAAACTTAAATAACTTAGCATTATTTTCGCTGTCAGCTGTATACAACTGTTTACCCAGGCCAATGATTAAAAACGGCTTCGAGTGAATGAACATTGTGGGTCTTAGAGAAAACCATTCTTTCTTCGACCTCCGTGGACTGGCGCTATAGAATCACAAATAAATCTAGTAGATAACAGAGCTGGATATAACGTGTAACTCCAAGAGAAAATAATGACATAACCAAAGTGTTGAAGATGGTTTTGAAGTGACATATTCAGGATTTTTTAAGGGAACTTCTCAAGTCTGGACCAAAAGCCACTCCCAGACTAGAACGAGTTCAAGAATAAAAAATAATTTTTTGACAAAATCCAAAGGACGCTCTGTTATGTTGTTGGTTCTTACCTGACCTAGCATCTCGGCTTCAGTCACTTTCACACCATCCTAGCATGGCCTTTCCCTTTTTTTTTTTTTTTTTTTTTTTTTTAAAAAAAAAAAAAAAAAAAAAAAAAAATATTTTCATGCCAATTGTTCCGGTAAGCTTTCCTTGGTACCGCGACTGGCAACTAGGTCTCATCGTTTAGCTAGATACAATCGGAAATTCTATTCTAACAGTTTCTTTTCTTTCACTTCTCGCCAGTAAAACTCTCTTCCAGTTTCTTGCTTTACTGAAACCTACGTTTTTCAGAAAATTAAGTGCAATGTCAATCCTGGAATATGTTTTTATTGTCTTTTCTCATTTTTCTTCCCCGCTCAGTGATCAAGATGATAGCTGAATAGAAATCTTTATTAGCTGCGTTTGCACAACAATTTCTGGATATTTTCTGCTAATTTTCTCCAAATAATGCACAATTGTTTTTTCTATAAACGTTTTCATGGTAATTGTTCTGATGAGCTTTCCTCTTTGATACCTAGATTATCAATTTAAGCACAGAGCATCAGTTTGCAGTTGCTATGGCTAGATGTAACCGTAAGTTCTATTTTAACAGTTTCTTCTATCGCTTGTGGAACTCTTTTCCGGTTTCTTGCTTTACAGTCAATTTTCATCTTTAAAAATTTAGATGCAATGTCAATCGTTAGCTTCTTCGTTCTTTTTTATGTAGGCTCTTATTATAAAAAAAAAGTTACTACTACTTCTCCCACAAAATTTCTCTTTTCACCTCCCCCTAATCTAAATGAGTCTGTTTGATTGGCTAAGACGATTTTCCTTGACCAATCAGTGGACACCTAATTTGGCGGGTTCAATGCAAAAATCCTTCTATCTACCTCTTTTTTCAAATGTTCTAGCAAGGAACAACAGGTAGGAAATTTCCTCTCCTTATTTGAGGCTACTTTGAACATTCTAAGAGCCGTCTAATTTTTTGGACATTAAAGAACATTTCATAGTTGGACTTCTAAAGCCGCAAACACAACTAGTTTTGCAAGGACTTTTCGTCTCTGTTATTGCCATAATAATTATTTGTTTCTTTATCTCTGTCTTGTCTTTTGTATTCCTTTTTTTTTTTTTCAGCAATTCCAACTAAATTCACCTTATTATTCAACGTTGGCAAAACTACATAGCCACCGCTATTGATTGCATAGAAAGATAAAGTCTTGTAGTTGAAAACTGGCGCTATTGTTATTGTGCTTCTGGCATCTCTCTTAGTTCACCTGGAAATAAACAGGAGTCATTACTTTCGAAACGTTCTTTAAGACATGATGTCTTTTTGATCCATGTTTTTAGTTCTTGTGGGAACGACAATGGTTCTTGAGTGACTCGCAGTGAATGCTGCAGGCGTGCTAAGGCAATTTGTTTTGTACAGGGCTTAGTCTGTTTTGTAAATTCTATTTATACCGGCATACACTACATTCCTTAACGTTTTAGATCTTTTTGCCTAATCTACTTTGCTGGTTAATGATAATCTGAGGGGTGACTGATTGTAAATTTTATGTAAACTACTCCCTAAAAGAAATTGGATACCATGCAATCTTAGGTTAAACAGTTCAAGCATCTTAGCTTAGGCGTTAATTAAATTAAATAAGGTATAAAACTTATTAAAATCAGAGTTTTTAAGAAGATTTCTCAATTATTCAGGCCAGTAATTGTAAATAAATATACTGTTTAAATATATATATATATATATATATATATATATATAATAGTGCATCTACTCATATACGAGTATCCATTAAAAATAATGGATAAACAAATAAATTTAAAATATGTCGGAGTTAATCCATTTCGTAACGAATTTCATAAAATAAATTGTTTACATTAGGATAGAAAAACGAAGCAAATATGAATTTTTCGAAAAATCGGGAAAATGTGTGTACAAAAAACCACTATTTCAGGCTTTGTTTGACCTTAAGTCCTGCGTGGTTAAGTTGTTAAGACACGTCAGATATAATGACGGTTTATTCTAGATGAGAACTATAGAGAAAAGGTACATTTCATTGACGCGCTGTAGCTGTAATGCATTGAAAAGGCGTACTCAAAATTATTCATATATAATAGAACGTAACTCATATCGATTTCAATATCGTTCATTTTTCTTCCTTTAGATTAAAGTGTTCCTCACTTCATTTAAAAACGCCCATAAACAATATTAGTATAGTAATGGAACATCATATGCTTCGGGACTGGAATTAAATAGAATGTAGCATTTACAGTTTTGATTATTTCTTCACAGAATGACATCAGTCGCTATAATTAAGATTAAAAAAAAAACTTAGTGTGGACTTCACGTTAAAGAATGAGGAGGCATGGAGAATCTATAATTTTAAGTTCAAATAATTATCAAGCAATTAAAATGGCCCACAATGCGAAAAGCCTAACAGAGGGACTCAAGATATCACCTCGTTAACAAGAAAAATCATTAGACGACAAGAACAATCTGAAGATCGTCACCAAGGAGATTTTGACCGATTTAAATAATTCTGGCATTAAAATATCTTGAAATACGCTCCATCGAACTTTTCTTCATGGTCTGGCCCCCTATGAAAGACAAAAAAAAAAAGACACCATAGCTCCAATCCATGCATGCAAACACTTACCTGACATTTTTCAAGCGTCATCTTGAAAAAGATTCAGTAGCTTTAGTGATCATTTTTGTCACATGAAACAAAGACAGAGCTTCGAGAGATCAGAATTGTTGCATTTGTTGAGTAAAAAAAAAAAAAAAAAAAAAAAAGAAAAAAAGATGAAGTTTTCAACCGAAAGAATACGGTCCCAACAATCCAGCATTATATCATGTTTGTTTTTTCAGTCAATGGGACTGGTTATCGTGAGTCAGGTTATTGTGAACGAGAAAAGAAGAAAATATTAAATTTTGGAGTCAGAATATTATTCTGCCAGAAAATATCAGTTCATATTCCAACAAAGTGTCATAAAAAGTATTATACTTAGTTCGTGAAAAATATCAACTAGTTTTAACCTGCGAAAATTTCACGGCTTTCCTATCTTAATATTCTGATGAATCTCAATAATTAAGTTAATGATTTGAGTAAGCTCATGACGTGTTCTACAATTCCTCTATCGCATTGTTAAGTATTTGAACTTGACTTTCCATTTCGCCATACCTTCTTTATTTTATTTTCTCACTATTTATTTTGTACAAAAAATACAAAATTATGGCACAAGGCCTAAAAGGGGAGGGGGAGAGGTTGGTTCTCGCTTAACTATCCTATACCTAGCTAAACACTATCACGACCCATTCACTCGTTACAATTTGCACAGTCACCAAAAGAACCCATCCATCTACTCCCAATCCTTCGTACACCACAATGCCAGAAACTTACAAGGGACACCTAAAAAGTGGGGATTTTATTTATTTTCCCAGTAAACCCAAGAAGTGTCTCTGGTATGTTTAGTTTAGCAAAACGGAATAGTCCATTATTTATGAAGTACTAGCGGTATAGCCCGACGTTGCTCGGGTGTCATGAAAGTTTTAAAACTAATCCATGACCCTGGAGCTCAGACACTTTGGACATTGGCACGAAAGACTAAAAAGCAATAGTTGTTTCCAGTTAAAGTGAAACCGTAGACTGAAAGAAAAATCAATGGATGTAAGTCGACTTTTGTTTTCCTGGTATCGATACCATAAGTTTTTTTCGTCATAAACTGAATTTTGAAGGCTAAATAAGTCCTCTGAGTACATGGTATCATGACTGAGACTAAGAACTACAATTATGCCTACTTAGAGCCAAACCCGAAGCAAAAACTAAAATAAAAGGGCTGAAAAAAACAAAAAAAAAAAAACACACATACAGACAGATAAACAGGCACACACACACACATCTTGTCTTTTATATAATCAATTTTCTGCATTATTGTAAGAACTGCAACCTTGAAACTTCTGAAAATCGTTTCTTATGTCTTTGTCTATGAGTGTATCAAATTTGATTAAAATCGGACCACTCCTTCCATAACCCGACTTTTTCGATTATCGATATTTATCGGGGAACCTCGGCACAAAACTTAGCTAAGAACACTTGCAGATGCTTATAGTACAACTGTGTAAATTTTCAAGAAAATCGGTTCAGCCGTTTAGGAGTCTATAGGTAACGGACACACACACAAAGTTCCATGTATAAATAAGTTTAAATGAGCAAGAGAGGGTAAACGCTTGTATTTTTTCTTTTCCTCACCAAAACTGAGTAATGTCTTTTACCCTCTTTCTACGCGATCAAAACGAAATAGTCCATTATTTATGGGGTATTGGCAGGACATAACGGTCCCGAGAACTAACGAAGGGATTGACAAACACAATTTTAATAGGAGGTTTTCAATTAGCCCACCCAGAATCCAGACTGGAATTTGTGGAGAGCTGAAACTAGCAATTAATGGTGAGGAAGTATTCCGGCCTTAACAAGCTAGACTGCATAAAAAACAAGGAACGGGCCAATACCCCCGTTTAAATTTTGTTGGAACCTGAGGTAGTATGAAAACCGATTACAGACTGTGACAATCAATTAAAAAGACTTTATTTACTATCAAAATATAGGATAAATTCAGGACATACCTTTTGTAATAAAAATCAAGATCTAACCACTGTTAAAATGAGACAATTCAGATCACAATTAATTTTATTGCAAGTGAGAAAAAAGAAAATGCAACCAAATATTTTTTAAAGCTTCTGTATCTTGAAATTTCAGAGATCTTAGCAAAATAAAGCAGATTTTGATTGGTTGCCAGTCAAGGCTAGTCAGTCTTGGAAAAATGATAAAGTTAAAACTGTAGAGAAAACAGGAAACCACTTCACTACCTTTCCAAAGAACAATCAGAGCAATGCACAGTTTAGATACATTTTTAAAAGGAACATGTGGAGAGCTACAATCGCTTGAAGTGACATGACAGAAAGATTGAAAAGTATAGACATGAGTTTTTGTGGAGATTAAACCAAAAATACTAATTTGTACATTTCAAGAATATTTTAAAATATTTATCATAAACTGAAAAGCATATACACAGAGTATTTGTTATATTATTGAACCAACTTATTGGAAAAGTTGTTTTCTTTTGCCATGTCATGCAGAGATCAAAATGAGCTCAAGAAAGAGATGCAGTTTTTATTTTATTTTATTATTTTTACATTCAAAGCAAGTGTTTGTTCAGCATTAAAAAAAAAAATATTACACAGAGAATCGGTAATCAGTCATATTACAGATGTTTTTCATTTTTGCTTTTTTTAATGTCACAAAAGTTAGACTTTTGTTCCCAGTGGAGAGCAGAATTAGGGGAATCAGTTTTAAATTATTCAAATTCAGCAGCAGCATATATATATAAAAAAAATTTAGTTTTATTAAAAAAAAAAAAAAAAAAAAAAAGTCATTGTAAATATATATTTAAAAGAAAAAAAATTTCTTTCCTCATTTTATATAATGTACACAAGATGGTTGTTTTTGTAAATAAAAGATAGATATAAAAAAAAATAAAATAAAAATGGAGAAGCTAGGAAGGAAGGTTATCATAGAAATCATCAATTTCTTTTTAGACATTTTTTTCATACGTTTGTTAGTGTAAATAAAAATTAAACCTGTTAAAAAACCCAGGCTTCAATCAAAACAATTGTTTGAGGTGGTATCAAGCATTTGTCAATTCTGTTAGTTCAGATCTCTATCATTTCACCTTTTAGATGCAGTGTTTTGCCCAACTTGCCTGAAAAGAAAATTTGCAGAAAAATGAAGATATACACACTTACCAACTGGTTAAAAATAAAAAAATAAAAATTTCAACTGGTAAAACTTTTGAAGATAGAAATTTTGGCTCTAACACTTGATGGCTGACTATATAAAAAGTGTGTGTGAAATAAACTTTGAAATTTTCAATTGGTATTTGCAAGAGATCAATTTCTCTTAATCTCAGTGTACTTGAGGGGGCACTTGGCTGTATAGTTACAGGAGGTTATTTCTCTGAGGTGATAAATGAAGTATTTTAGAGTGAGCAAACATGGTTCAGCAGACAGAAATACCTGTTACTGTGGGATGGGAGGAGAAACGTGACAAAAATATTGTGATCCCTCAAGCACATGGGTTTGGTTCTCAAGTTAGCAATCAGCCATTATTTTTGTTTTTTTTAATTCAGAATATTTGGTGTTCTTGCCAAATTTTCAGTATAACATGGGTTATTTAAAAAAAAAAATATCAATGTCAGTATTAGCTTTGAACAGTATCTCTTTAAAAAGATTTCAGTTTGTCCTGCCCCAAATTAAAATAAAGGTGGTGGCTTTGTTTTTAATTTCATTCTGAATTTTTTTTTTTAATAAAGACCATCAAAAATAGATCTTCTGAACTGTTCTTTTAATGTCAATTAGGAATTTTAAAAATGCTTATCACTTTAAGATGCTGCATAAGAATTGATTTATTTTTTATGATTTATTAACATTTTGTGGGTTATTTAAATCTGAAACATTTCTAAGTTTTTACAAGTTTGCTTACAGTACCCATTGTTTAATATTGGAGCCCCATCATGGTACTGACCAAGCTCAGTATTAACTTCTGTGATGAAACAAGAACTGATGTTTTCAGCATTACTTGACAGTAAAAAAAAAAAAAATAAATAAAATAAAATAAAAAAAATTAAAGTAATATTTATTTTTATTTCATGTGGTTTGAAAAAAAAGGGACAAATAAATTCAAAATGCAACTTTCTTTCAGGAAACTTATTACTCTAGTCAGGACAGTATCTCAGCAGTAGCTACAAATAACCTTTATCAAGAAGGAAAGCTCACTTGATGGCTCTTACATATTAAAGTAAAAATTGACTGTTAGAAATTAGTTGTTTTGTTTTTGGCCAAAAGCCAGTGATACCAAAATTGTCTAACTCTCCTCAATAATTAGTTAGAGGGATTTAGAGATTCCTTTCTTAATTATGCCAAACTGAAAGTTTGCTTCAGAATATAAATGTCACATTTTCTTTCAGAGAATCTAGAACTTGCTGGATAAAAGTGAATAGTTTTATGATTTAAGTTGTTGAAATCTGAACTGACTGGACAGTAAATAAATATGAAGGAGTCACTGACAAATTTGAACAGGTGTTCAGTTCTCACTATCTTATTTTTTTTGCTTAATTCTCCACCACTCAATAGCACCTTTCAAGTAATGATTTTAATTTAAGTTTAAATATTAAAATCCCTTTTTCCATACAGTAAAAAATTTTTTTAAGCATTCAAGAATTAAGATATACAAAGTTTGAAGATGGTTAGCCCATTTAAATTTGTTTTTAAAAATGTAGTGTATTTTTGCATGAATTTGCAAACTGTGTCCTTTTGTTCAAGGGAGAGATAACATCATAAAATGTAAAGAAGGTGGCATGATAAAGGGCAGGGGGGGGGATATTGTGTTTAGTTATGTTATCTGATAAGATGTGTTTAGTTATGTTATCTGATAAGAACATTTTTTTGTGATTTTACGTGGTTATAGCCACCCCAACATTGTAAAACAGGCAATACAAATATATACAAATATGTGAATGTGGATTTGTTTTATTAAGGAATAGGAAAGAAAAAAAATGTGATAGCATATTGGGCAATATATTAAAAAAAGGAGGTAAAAAATAAAGTCAACCCAGTAGAATGCAATTAATCACAACCAGTAAAACTGTTGCAACCACCAACAGTTTTATTCAAGATAATGTTAATCTTCAATGTAGATCACTTTCATCTGACCCAACCAGATAGATAGAGGTGTTAACATTAATTTGGGCCAAAACCAAGTTTTAAAAAAATTAAAAAAATTAGTTTCACTCACAAAAAAAATAAAATAAAATAAAAAAAAAGTTTTTTAATTTAATTTTGTTGAGTGAACATATTTTCAAAACATTCCAAAATAAAATCAAAATATTGAAACTGAAAAATTTTACAGTTACCAATTCATTTTACAGTGCCATTTATACTACTTAGTTGTTTAGTGGCATATCAAACCCTATGGATTATTTAATGCTGAAACCTAAAGATTTTGTATACAAGGATTTTTAGTGATACAAGTCTTACTAATTAACCCATATCTGGGAGGGAGAAGAGGTGGATTCATACTTTCCCCAAGAGTATTTGCATGTAAGCAAATATAGCAAGCCTAAAAAGAATTGTAACTTGGCTCTCTAATTAACAATTCCAAGTCATTATTACACCACCTGCACATCCAAGCTTACAGCACTTGGTATTCCTAAGAGGTCAACTATGTAGTTACTGACTGGGTTCAATGTTGCTCAACTTTAGTGATCATATGGGAATCAATGTTTCAATTTGAGGTGGCCATAAGCATTTACATGGTAATGACCGATTGTGCAACAGTAATTACGAAACTGTCAACCTGACATTAAAAAAAAATGTTTGTTTTTAATATAAAGCAGACATTAAATGCTGCTAATAACAAGGCAATGTTTTCTATAAATTAATGAAAGGTATGAAATGCTGATGTACAGATGGTACAATGGTTAGTGGTTTGATTGGAGAGAGATAACCAGTAGAGTTTGAATTACAAGTTTTTTTTAAATTTTGCAGACATACCTTTGGAAAAGGTATGTGAATCCATCTTTTCTTCCCTCCCACCACCAGCTGAGTTAAATAGGGTTGACCAGGTTCTCTACCCTTAGTTGGCAGCCAGTATAGAAATGGTGACTCACCCCACCAATAAAGCTTAGGCCACTTGCAGGGATAGTTAAGAAGAAAAAAATGCTTGATGGCGGAAATTTTTAAATCATCTGTATGACACAATCTGCCACAGGCAGATATAGGATTTTTTTAAAAATGAAATTCTGACCGCAAATTTAGCAACACGTGTATAGGCATCAATAAATGGTGGATTTTTTATGATGAAATAAAAGAAAAACATTTTGTTGATAACTTGATTAAGATAGTAAAAGTTCCCTTATATGCAAATGAAGTAAAAGTGACCTACCCACCTCCACACAAACCATCTGAATTCACTGTCTGGCAAAATTAGGGATTTTAGAAAAGTGAGAGTCAAAAACTTAGATTATTTTTCTATTTTTTTTTTTTTGCAGAGCAATATGAGTTTCAGAAAGATTTATTGGAAAATTTTTTCTCTTAATATAGACTTAATATAAAAATGATCACAGTCAAGAAAAAGGTCAACTGCATTCACAACCTTTCCTTCAAAATGCAGTAAATCCTTCTACAGAACCTGCTCATTCTATGTTTTCAATATACTCAGAAGGATGCCACAAATGCCATGGACCAAACATGTGAGCAACAACAAAGTTTTAGAGAAAATACAAACAGAAGGACACTTATACTTAACATTGGGAAGAGATAGTTGATATTTCTAGGGCACATAATGAGCGAGGAAAGAGGGCTTGAAAAGTTGATCATCAAAAGGACAGATTGAAAGCAAGAGAGACAAAGGAAAACAATGCATAACTTACCTAGAGAACTTGAGTAAATGGATGGCAGAGCAAAGTTTAGTAGGAATAAAGACAAAATTTATTAAGATCTACAAAGGACAAGAAATTGTGGAGTGCTATTATTGCCAACGTCCTGAAGGGACATGGCACATAAGAATTCATTATCATCCTTACACACAGACCTTGCACAATTTTTTCCAATGGTTAAGTAACAGTAATCATGGCCATATATCATTTACCATACAATGACCTGAAGAGAACCCAGACAATTTTCCAGATTTCAAGATCTAGCAGGACAACATTCAGTTTCTGAAAATCTGGCAGTGAAAGAATTAAGAAATGTTGAATGATAGTCATAATGAAGATTTTTGGACAGGTGCTAGCAAAAGCTCTCCACGGGTATTCTTTAAGTGTGAGAGAATTTGATAACTATTGGTTCAACTTCATCAATTAGCTTTCAAATGGTCAGAGGATAAGGAAGACACCCCAATGAAAAGGCTTAGAAAGTTTTAAAGAATGGTCTTTTTCAAAAACTATTGGTAGGCAATGGTGGAAGCTCTGAGAGATCATTCTGAGTGGGTCAAGTGAAACATTGAGATATATGCCAAGATCTAAGTCTTGGGTATACTTTGAGAAGTTGGGAGTAAAATCCTGAATGTAAAGTTAAGTTGAGAGAGTGAGACAGAAAGTGGGAGTGAGAAAGTAAAAAAAAACAAAAAAACTGATGCCTTTCAAATAGTTATGCATGTGTTAATAATAGAAAAGTAAAAGCATTTAACCTAAATTTATTATGAAGTCACAATTTAGAAGCACAGAGTCAAAATGAAAGACTTGAAAGAGAAAGGTTTTATACTCTAGTTCTTTCCCTGAAAAAACAACTTACATGTGTGTAAATGTGTATATTCAAATCTACATACACAAATACATAGCAAAAAGCTAGTGTTAGGAGTGATGTTAAAAAATAAGTAATGTGAACAGGTTTTGGAATTGGCTACAAAGTGCTAATTTTGTTTTACAAATAAGAAAGCCCAAATGAAAAATGTCTTCAAATACAAACCTGGAAAATAGCACCTCAAACTGAGGTTTGTGACCTATTATATTTCAGGTGGTGTACACCATTTGTATTTAATGATATATGTGGGACTGGTTTAGTGGACAAGGATTGATCGATTCACCTGAGCTACTAGGGAATATATAGACGCTCACTGAAAACTGACCATCAGTTAAGTAGAGGTGGATACAATATTGATGTTATTGGCTTACTAGAACAAATGGACAAACCAAATTAATTAGGAGCAAAATAGTTGTGCTTTTTTTTTTTATGCCCACATATAAGCTTGAACCAAGAACCAAGCCACTGCATGCAACCCAGGCAGAGGTTTTCAGTGCTTAACACGTTTGCATTGTTGTAATTAAGTTAATATTGTTAGCACTAAAGCATTTATAGGAAGAGTGTAAAACAAATGACAATATATACAGGTTGTGTCAAATAGATTTTATATACCAAAGAAAAAGTTTAATACAAAGATCAAAAAGAAAAGGTGGAGAAAAAAAAAAAAAAAAGCAAGCAATATATAAAATTCAATCAAGATTAATCAACAGTCTGTCATTATATGGGACACAAATCATACACTGAACAGGTGAGCTGTCCAATGCAATTTGAATTTTATCTAAAAACAAAACAATTGAAATATGATAAGTTATAAAATTTAATTTATGATATTAAAAAAATTGTACAAAAAAAAAAAAAAAAAAATTTAATTTATCTTGTTCGGGTAATTGTAATTTTTGTTCGACTTATGTAAGTAAATTAACACTTCTGTTATTTTGTATATTCTTTACTGGTTGTTACATGTTACTTAAACCCAAATATTGATTTGGTCAGACTCAATACCATAGAAATCATCTAAATAGAATTCTAAGTTTACATTAGTATAATGTAATTGATATTGACTAACTGCTAAGTAAGTTGATCAGAAATTTTACATTTCTTTATTATCACTGGCAATAACAGGAATATATAGTTTTGTGGCCATCATACCACCACCTGCCAATTCCAAAGAAAATAAGAAAAAAAATGGACTAGGCCAGAAATTTTAATTGGGAGGGAGAGATTGAAAGGGGCAGAGACTGCTGGTGATTGAATTTTCAACTTTTGGTATCAATATAGATTAACATAGGTCCTTAAAAAAATAAAAATAAAAATAAAGTAAAAAAAAATAAAGTAAAAAAAATAAATTTCATGAAATATGTGCTAGTGGGAATGAGAAAAACTTTTATAAAACAGACAGAAAAACCTTCAATGAGGAGAAAGAGGAAGATTTTTTTTTTTTAGACAGAAAGAAAAAATTCTGCAGTTGGATCGAGAGTAAACTTTCTTGGGTGGGTGGCAGGGGCTTTTCTTTATTTTATTTATTTTTTTTTTTTGTATAAAAAAATTCATAAAACAAAAGTAAAACCTATCCAATTTTACAAGTAAGAAAATCTGTACATGGCAATTTTTTTTTTTTTTGAATTTCCTGAAATTATCTCAGATAATATAAATGGGTGGACAAAAGAAAAGCCCTTACAAATATCTGTTTTTTCCACTTTTGAAGTGCATTGGAAATTATTTTTTTCAGTTTTTTTTCATCAATTTTTAGTATTTTTGTGTTTTTATTTTTTGTTTGCAAGAGTGGCTTTTGCTTTCAGCAAAGCTAAGAGTAAAAAAAAATTTGGTGTTATTGTTGGTATTTATAAAAAAAAGACGATGGTCCCATCAAATCTTTGTTCTTTAAGCAGTATTTTGCAGCTGTGTCGATTGATGCAGTTTTTAGTTTCATTGAGTCAGACTTAAAATTCCCACAAAGTAGAAGCATTTACTTCTTTGCCACTGGCTTTAAAGATGCCATTCTGTTCACCTTTCAGATAGCAACCATTTGGGGCTTTTACTGTGAACATGGACTGCCCACGGAATTCTACAATGAATGGGGTAGGCCCAGTGCTGTCAGCAAATAAGGATCCATCATCACCAATACTCCAGTATTTTCCATTGTGACCTGAGAATAGAAACAGAAAAATTCATAGCTACTCAGCAAAGTTATCTGATTAATAGATAAAAAACACCATTTTGAAAGAATATTTGAAAGAAAAGGTCCAAAATTTGTTCTTGTTTAGAATCATTAAAAAATAAAAACACAGACATCTTAATATATTAATTTTTTTTTTCTCAAACATTTCACTCCAAACAAGGCAAAAATACCACTGGTACACAGGGGGGTTACAGTGAGAGAAAAAACAAGGTAAAAGGGAAGTTGAGGAAAGCGCAAGAGAAGGATGGGAATCAAAGCAAAAGAAAATGGCAAATGATGTTGCATTTAAACTTTTGGACATTGTAGCTAATACAAAGCAAGCAAACAGAAGCGAATTCCATAAACAGGAAGTGCAAGAAAAGAAACTGTTACAGTAGAAGAGACTTATATTTAACTATTTTGAGATATGGGTGCACAGTAGAAGAAGGCAGGCTTTTTAGCATGTATATTATCGTTATATATATATATATATATATATATATAGATAACGATAATATACATGCTAAAAAGTCTGCCTTCTTCTACCGTGCGCCCATGGCCCAGAGGTAGAATCGTCGACTGACGGGTTTCAATCCTGGGTTAAAAGCAATCGGAGTCTAACCGTACTGATGAGCTGTGATACAGCGAAACAGACCTGTTTGCGGATGACTATATAACATTTGAAATAATAAAAATAAACCCATTAATTCTTAAATACATATTTCCTACTGCTACAAAGGTTATTTGAAATGTGCTCTATGAACAGGTTTCGTACATGCTCTCCCCTTTATGGGAAAAACCAGCATTTGGCACACAATCTTCAGGTCTAAAGATTGCATTTAAGCATGAAATGAATTGGCCTCAATGTTCACATGTGCACGCACGCACACACACATATTTTAAATATATTTGTATGAGAGATAATATTTTTATATCAAGAATAATATTGTAGAGATTGTATAACGGAGCAGAAAAAGTTTAAAGTTGGATTCATACAATCGTGTGAAAAATAATACCAACCAAGGTGACAGAAAAAAAAAAAAAGAAAAGAAAATGCAACTGCCAAAATCAAAATTAACACCCATTAAATAGTGAATGTTTAATTAGCAGTATTGTATATAGAGATAACATTAAAATATGATAACTAACTAAAGTCCTGCTTTGGTTTGATAGAAAGAGTGAAAGCAAAGATTTAATAACCACAAATTAAGCCTGAATAATTAAATAATGAAAAATATTAAAATAATGTAGCTCTCTCAAAGTATTATGAAACAAAGGAAATGTTGTCAGAAGTGATTGTGAGAGAAAAAGCATATAATAGCAAGAGAGAAAGATGTAATTTGTCTTTTTAGAAACCTTTATAATGTCACAAAATATGGATAGCGTTAATATATTAAAAGAAAGAAGTGAGCTAATGGTAAACAAAACCAAGAACCCATTGAAAACTATAGAACTGGTTAACAATGGTAACTGTTGCAATGCTTCAGGCATTTTGATATCCACTATTCTTGTCCTTTTTCCAATGAAAATAGGCTATTCCATTATATTTCCTGTCATCATTTAACAAAAGAGCATTAGAACAGAGAATTACAAGTATATATACCTGATGACTATCTCACACATGAAACTAAGTAGCATCATAAGAAACAACAAGCCTATTCAATGGACGCAAGATGTTGGGAGGTGTTTAGGTTGCATTTTTTTGTTCTGTTTTTCATTTTTAAATTCCAGCCACCCATCAGGTATTTCTGCACCCACCACATTGAGTTTGATTGATATGCTGACTACCTAAGATTTTACATTTTGGTTTTGCCATGGCATGCCTAGAGAACCAGCATAACACCAAGCAATGTCACCCATCTGAAGATTGTGTACTAATGTATGCATAAAACTTAAATAGTGGATGGCTGTAAGTTGGTTTTAATTTTTTTTTATGGTTTATCAACCTTATGTAGGTTATTTAAGATGAAAACATTTTGAATTATAAGAACAATTTTTATAAGTGAATATTGCATTAACAACTATTTTGAGAAAAATGATTTTTTTCCAGGTACAAATCCTACTATCTAACCCATAGGTAGAGAGAAGGGATGGATTCATGCCTTTCCTAAAGTTATTTGCACATAATTGAATGTAACAAATAACTAAAATTTGAAATCAGCTATCTGATTTCTCATTCTAAACTGCTAGGGCAGCTGAAAGAGACAACTTTTTAAAAAACAGGATGTGTGTGTGTGTGTATATATATATATATATATATATATAAATTTTTTATTTATTTATTCATCCAACAGATTTTATCACTTTAAAAGTGATTTTAGTGAATACTCATGAGTAGATGCTCCATTTATTTATTAAACAATATATTTATTTTTGTCTACCAGCTCTAGTATTTGAGAATATAGATATATGTTTAGCTACACTGATGAGCTATGATAAAGCGAATATATATATATATATATATATATATATATATATATATATATATATATAAATTATATATACACCCACATGCAAAATCTTTGGCTAGACTATGCCCTGTGCATTTACAACACATGTGAAGCAATAGGCACTGTTCATTTAAGCATTTCATGCTACATGCCAAAAAAAATCATTTTCACAGAAAACAGTATTTAATCTTTTCCTAGACTATGCCCTGTGTATTTATGAGCACAGATATGAAGAGATGGGCACTGTTCATTTAAGTATTTCATACCACATCCAAAACAAATATATAAATAAAAGACAACAATCTGGCATTCCCTCCCAAAGACAATGTACTAATGATGAGGGGGGGTTATGCTGATGACATAGGTATTCATAGTTGGGATAAGAATGATCTTGAACAGAAAACCAACATCCTCTACCAAGAGTTCCAAGAAAAAGGACTCAAATTATATCTTTCCAAAACAGAAATTATGGTCTGGATTTGCAACGATAGTGATGATACATACTCTGAATCTATCATAAAAATTCAGCACGTGGATTTGTAAATGCTAAACACTTCGGTATATGGATCAATTATAACAAATTTAACACAGAAGATGAGGAAATAGGAAATAAACAGCACTAAAAGTAGTTTTGCTCCCACATCACAAATTGCTACAGAACCAAAACATTCACCTGAAAACTCAAGCCATGTTCTTAAATAGCATCATTTTCATATGGATATCATGTAGAGTGCTAAAGAAAAAAAAAAATCAAATCGCTTTGAGCAAGTAAAGCTTATGGATTTTGATGAAGACCATATGACTTAGAACCTTGTGGACTGGTGCTAAAGAACCAAATATTGTATTAAATAACAGAAACCATGTTGCTTGAGGACTTTCAACAGTGGCGACGACTAAAATGGATAAGAAATAAGGACAGAACAAAAATAAAACTACTTTATAACAGAAGTTGAAATATAATCTTTTACAGGATGTAAAAAACAAATATAAAACTTTTATAATGTAAATTTTTCTTTTTAAATATATAGTTTTGCAATTACAAAATAACTACAAAAAATAAAATGGACTTTAAAAAAAGTTGAGATGAATTTCTTTAAAAGGAAATAGTAAAATGTACTATAGAAGAAATAATGAAAATAAAATTCTATAATGTAAAACTTTTACATATATAGCTTTGTACATTTTTTTTTTTATAATCGTGTCGCCCCAAGCAAGGCATTTTACTGCCACTGTTGTGCAGGGGGGTTACATAGGAATATTAAGGAGTGAGAGGTTGCAGGGAGTGTCAGGAAGAGAGTAGGAGAGGGAAGAGTGTACTGATGAGAGTGGGGTGGATGTAGAAAAGCATGAGAGAGAGGATGTAAGTTAGTTAGAGAGGAGATGACTATTGACTTAGCATTTAAATTCTTGGAGATTATAACTGTCAGGAAAGCAAGTATGCAGAAGAGAATAAAAAATAAATATATACTCTGAACTAGGGCCATATAAAGTGTAAATTCAACTGGATTCGGAGTCAGTATAGTTTTATCGACTAACTTCAGTGACCCCTTAAATGCTTCTGACTCCACTGCCCTGTTATCTAACATGCTAGTGCAAATTGATAGCAAAATGGTGTAGGAAAGTTGGTGAAAAAGCAAAGCTACAAAGAATAGAAACTTGTGGAATTTCAAAATTGCCTATGTTCTGAAAAGACAGCACACAGATTACAACTAGGATGTTAAGAGGAAGAACAGCATATGGACACACAATTCAAAGAACTTGAACTGCCACCACAGCTGTAGAAGTCAATATAAATGCGAATCAGCTGATTTGGTTGCTTTGTTCTGATGAACTTCTCTCAATGGTACTTAAACTTTATGAATTTAAGTGCAGTACTAGATTGGTGGCAAGGTCTCATTTTACAGTTTAAAATGGTTAGATGTAACCTTAAGTTCTATGCTAACAGTTTCTTCTATCCCACTTTTTAATTGTGGCTTCTTATTTTCAAATCAACTTTGATCTACAAAAATTTAAATATAATGTCAATTGTTATCTTCAGGCATAATTTTTTTTTTTATTGTTCTTGTCCTCAGAAGGATTTTTTCTTCATTTTCTCTAACATTCGGTAACCCCTTTGATTTTAGTGATTTTATTGCTTAGCTTGGAGTGAAATGCTAACACGTTAAAATTTCCCTTCTCTGATTCCATACGCCTATGGTTTAGGAAGTAGCGACTCCGACTCATAACAAATTGGTCGAGTTTTGATCCCGGTCAGAAGCAAGTGGATGTGTCTAGCCACACTGATGTGATGTGATGCAGTGAAACAGGCTTGTATGTGGATGACTAATATATTACGCTCTCATTACGATTGAGCTCTCTGGAGAAGAAAATTTTAAAAACTGCTTCCACTTCTGCTATATGCGTGACTCTTCAGAAATAAATTGAGTTCTTTCGGTGACTGGCATGTGTATACACTGCTTATATACAACACGTTAAAATTTCCCTTCTCTGATTCCATGCACATATGGCTTAGGGAGTAGCAACTCCAACTGACACCAAATTGGTCAAGTTTCGATCCTGGCCAGAAGCAAGTGGATGTGTCTATATAGCAAAACAGGCTTGTATGTGGATGACTAATATATATATATATATATATATATATATATATATATATATATATATAAGACTTCTGAAGCAGCATTAAGACCAGCTGATAGTGGTTTAAATTTCTGTTTTCCTGAGTTGAACTAAAACATCTCAACCACATTTCTGGAACCACTTTTGTTAGGTCAGCAGCATCTGTGGCACTGTAGCCATATTGCAGGATGACACCATTGTACAGACAGATTTGTATTTCAACAAACAGCTCCTGCTTAGTCTGTCTAGTGTTTTAAAGTAGATGATCTGAATTGTCTGACTATGCAGTATGAAATCTATTGGTAGCACACTGTTTACATCTGAGAACAGTCACAGATTTCTTTACTGACCGTATAAAGCATTTTATTTACATTATTTATATATAGACTATTGTCCTCATCTGTGTTATTTTCACATTTCAGCCATTGTGTCCCCCAGCATTCATATGGTTGATATTGATCTGGGTAACCCACAGGTAATTCTAAACTGAATCCTTTATCTAAACTTATTTATAAATGGAACTTTTTGTGTGTGTGTGTGTGTGTGTGTGTGTGTGTGTGTGTGTATATGTGTCCGTTACCTAAAGACTCCAAAACGGCTGAACCAATTTTCTTGAAAATTTACGCAGTTGTACTATAAGTGTCTGCAAGTGTTCTTAGCTAGGTTTTGTGTTGAGGTACCCCCAATAAATATCAAAAATCGATAATTGAAAAAAATCGAGTTATAGAAGGAGTGGTCCGATTTTAATTAAATTTTATACACTCATAGACAAGGATAATAAAAATGATATATAAATATAATATAAACGATATTCAGAAGTTTCAAGTTCTTACAATAGTGCAGAAAATTGATAATATATATATATATATATATATATATATATATATATATAAAAAAGGCAAGATGTTTGTTTGTGAGTATCTGTTTATCTGCCTGTATGTCTGAATTTGTTTCAGCCCCTTTATTTTAGTTTTTGCTTCGGGTTTGGCTCTAAATAGGTATAATAATAGTTCTTAGTCTCAGCCATGATACCATTTACTCAGAGGACTTATTTAGCCTTCAAAATTCAGTTTGCGACGAAAAAAAACTTATTTGATATCGATACCATGAAATCGAAATTTGACTTACATCCATTCATTTTTCTTTCAGTCTACGGTTTCGCTTTAACTGGAAACAACTATTGCTTTTTAGTCTTTTGTGCCAACATCCAAAGAGTCTGAGCTCCAGGACCATAGATTAGTTTTAAAGCTTTCATTACACCCAAGCAACGCCAGGCTATACTACTGGTTCAATATACAAAGGTAGATTATTCTCATTCCACTGTCCATGTTCGGAGATATTTTGTCTGGTGCTTTCTTTAAGTACTGATTATTTATTGCTTGCCTTCTTTCTACGGATTTGAGTGAAATTTTTTTTTTTATATTTATAGAAGAAGCAGTGGTGACGGATGCATCCAGGTCATAGAATTAACCTCTTTAATGTAAAGCAAGGCATCCAGATCTCATCACCTATAAAATCACTCTCATACCAGTTGCTAAACTTTTGCATACCAAAACACAACCTTAATTTATAGTCAATTTTTGACTGAATTTCGTTGGTGCTAGTATTATAGGTCAAATGAGTATCTTAATATTTCCCCAATAATAATTGTTATATAAATGGAATATAAAGTAAAGGCAAGGTACTCTTCAGGTACAATTTTTTCCCCTCACCCAAATCTTTCCACCATGTTCAGAGAGGGTGGTACTGCCTAATTTTAGAATCACTGCTTCATACTGTTCCAAAAACTGAAAAGAAATACTTATACCATGGGACTTATGTTTCTTGTCAATGACTTTTGGACATTGAGCTAGACTTTGATATTCAATTAAACTTTATGTCTGTTTTCCACCATTTTATGGTAGCAATCATCTTTGTCATATTACATATATATATATATATATATATATATATATATATATGTATGCATGTATGTATGTACACACTCACTATTAAAGCACTTCTGGCTGTTACAAGAAACTTTGCATACAGCCTCTGTATCTTTGTGCTTTCAGCTTCCATAATTATTCATGTTATTTATATTTAGACCATACTAGTAGATTGAAGCATTGGTTTATGGATTTGGTGATAGTGATTGTGAGTTGCTGGATTGGACAGTGTGTACTTAGTAGAAATGAACAAACAATAAATGAGCAGTATTAAAAATAAGAAGTAGATGATATCCTTAGACATGGGAACTGGAACGAAAACACTCAACCCCCATAGATTCAAATTAAGGGTTCAGTTCAGGATTCCTAGTAGGTTACCCAGATATGTGAGGCTGGAGAGTGCAATGGCCAGAACTATAAATATAAGGACAATAATCTGAAAATAAATAATATAAATAATGATAACATCTCTTCCCAGAAATCCAGACAGAAGGCAATCAGGTGTTAATAACAACAAAGATAAGGATAATAATCCGAATGTAAATAATGGTAACTTCTCATTTCAGAAATTCAAACAGATTGATTTTAATTCTGGTTAATTTATGTCTAACTGTACCTGGATAAGATAGATGTGTACTCATGTATAAGATCGAAATTGTACAACATTTTTAAATAACTTCTGATCTAAAACCTGGGTGTATTAAAAGCTTTACAGATGTAGTCTCATTCAAATCATTGGGAACTAGCCAAGTGTTACATTAACAGATTTTATTTGAAAAAGACTTCAATTTTTAGTTGGGAAGTAGGAAGGGAGCTGAGATTTTGCTGCAGTAATCCCAATCCACACCCAAATGACATTTTTACTGCTGCTATCTTTAAAGTGATCAAAATGCTATACACAGTGAGCATTCACAAAAACACTATTAAAAGTCCCACCTCGTGAAAGGAGAGGGAGAAACTGGAGTGGTTTTCAGTTTTGTAATTTAGAGTAATCCACCTGAGACAACTTTCCATTCAAGTCTAGAGAGCCAATTCTACCAATTTATTTTTTTTTTAAACCCATGGTAGAAGAAATAGTTATACCTTCCCCAAGAGCACAAAAATGAATGCAACAAACTGCCAGAACACAAAAAAATTGCCAATTACATTTTCTGCACCAATAACCAGCATGCTACCTGCCCAACCTATGAGCCATTATTAAAGCCTATTTTGAAGAGTGTGTTAATGAAATTAAAAGATTTTTGAGGGTGTATTTTTTAACTACAAGCCCAAGAACCACTCAAGTAGATAGTCAATGAATGAAGCTTTTGTATGAACAAAGTCAGTCAGTTAAGTGCCATACGTGATACACGCTTGGGTGATCATGTCTCGACAGAAAAATGACTGACTGGGCAGAAGATTATCCCGCACTAGATTGCCATTGCTTTCTGCAGTAGACTGATTGCAGACCAAGGCTATAGAACCCAATCTGTCCTGTTATTTAACCCATAACTGAAAGAAATAGGTGGATTAATACCTTTCCCAAGGGTATTTGCGTGTAAGTGAATGCAATGAATTCAGCTGGAATTCGAACTCGGTTCCCGGATTTCTCGTTCCGAGCCGATATCCAATGCAAATCTACGAACAAAGAGGAAGTAAGAAGTATACTTTATGAGGATATACTGGCAGCTCATATACAGTCATTTTCTCACCGATGCAATGTGGCTTCCCTGTGTCTCTTCTACAAATACTTTCACAGCTTCTGCTCCAATGAACTTAGCTCACTGGTGCTCCCTATATATGAATTTACTCAAGCCACAAGATTAGCAACTAGGTCCCACCCTTTTACTGTGAAACCAATAAAATGTAAATGCAAATTCTACTCCATCAGCTTCTTTTCTTGCACTTCCCGCCTGTGGAATTCCCTTCCGTTTACTTGCTTCTTCGACAGCTACAATCTCCAAGAATTTAAATGTAAAGTCAATAGTCATCTCCTATCTCACTAACTTGCATCCTCTCTCTCATGGTCCACTCTCGTCAGTATTCTCATCCTTCTCTTACCCACCTCCTGACGCTCCCAATAGCCTGTCACTCTTTCTCATAACTTTCCTCCTATGTAACCCCCTACACACCAGTGGCTGTAAACTGCCTTGCTTGGGTTGATATGATTCTAAAAATTAAAAATACAGCAAAGATAACAATTGATCATAGATTTGAAACGGTTAAGATTGTAATGCTCAAAGAAGCATCCACTCGGGAGTCTGTTCAACAAAATTCTTAAGAATTTGTCCAAGTGGAACTTCCTTAATGGCATATGAAGGCAATGGGGATGATTTATCGTAGTGTATGTAGCATGGCGGGTCTTAGCTATGAAGGTCTGAACTGGCAGAACTAATGAATGTAGTTCATGTGAACATTTACTAAAGAAATAATAGAGTAGCAAGCAACAAAATTTTGCCTGTGGAAAAGAGACTGAAGAGTGAAATATAATTAATTATCCACGGGGCAGTGTAGATACATTTGAACTCTGTGGGAGTATATTATATATTGGAAAATAAAATATTTTGCAATTATAATTTATTCTAAGCCAAACTATAGATGTTTATCCATCTATAATAAAAAATTTTTTTAAAAAAATTACTTTTCTAAAATTTCTTGTAATTTTTGTCAGACACTAAAATTTTATCAAAGTAAATTAATCTTTGTAAGACAATAAAACAAAATGTAAATTGAAAATAATTTTAAAATCCTTTAATAAATTTCTTGAATAAATAAAGAATCAATTTCATTCAACTCTTTGCATTTGCAATATGGTTAATTTTCAGTAACATCTTACATGTTTTGTATGTTTGGAACATGGATTTATATTCTATCCTACTGTTTATGAGTTCATAAAGGGATGGTATAAAGAATTAAATCTCACTTCACAATTAACTATCCAATTAATTTTGTTGAATTATACCAAAATCCACCTTCACTAAATCAAATAAAATGACCATCATTTAATTTTCTTCAACATTACATCTTTTAGTGTAAAAGTTCTATGCTCAAAATGTTTTCTTTTGCTTTTCTTGCTTTCTATCCTTTGACTATCCATTTCTCCATGTATTTTTACTTTTTTAATAGTTTCACTCCAAGTAAGGCAATAATGCCACAAGGGGTTACTGAGTATGAAAGAGTATGAGAAACTAATATGAGAACAATTAAAAAAAAAATAATAATAATTTTAGAAAAGAGGAATTAAGAGGACAGAAAATAACGATTGACAATACATGTAAATTTTTGACAATCAAAGATAACTGAAAAGCAAGAGGCCAGAAAAGAGTTCCACAAGCAAGAAATGCAAGAGAAGAAACTGTTAGCATAGAACTTACAGTTACATCTTGCCATTTCAACTGTAAAATGATGATCTGTCAACCTAGTACTGCTCTTAAATTCATAAAGTCTAACAAAAAGTAAAGCTCATCATGTCAAGATTGATAACATTGCAGATACTACTTTGGAATTTTATCAAGAATCTTAAAGTAGATGTAAGCACCAGATCTCATTTGTCATAAGCTTTGTCCACTGTTGTTGATATTCATTGAAAGAACAAGATATGTCACTAAATCTTTTCTTCATTTGTGATGAAATTGCCTAGCATTTACTGCCATATAGGAAAACCCTTACTTAACTCTTTAACTGTGGTCAGTGCAGCTTGGTTTTTGAAGGATGAGCCATGGAACTGCAAGAATTTAAAATTTTTGACAACTGCATTTAAAGGATTTATGTATAAGATCCAAATTCTGATAAGATTAGTTACTAACACCTCTCCAAGCAAACTAGACCCATGGGACATTTAAGAAACATTTCAAGGAATTTTAATTAATTATTTATAACTTATTTATGAAAGAAAAAAAAAGAAAAAGTTAGAGTAAAATGATAATTATACACTTAAAGTTTACTTGTAACCTTTTCTAAACTTAACAGGCTTATGGCCAATCATATTGAAACACTGGTTCTCATCCAATTAGTGAAGTTAAGCAGCATCAAGCCTGGTCAGTACTTAGATGGGTTATCACTTGGGACTACCAGGTTCTGTAATTTTGAATGAATGGGTAGTATAATTATAATGACTTAATTGGAAATGAGTAAGCCAAGTTCTAATTGGGTTTGTTTTATTCACTTATGCACAAATATCCTTGAGAAAGGTATAAATCCATCACTTCTTTCTCTAGCTATAGGTTAAGTAGCTGGTTGTGTAAGAGTAGATCATTATCTACAAAAAATTCTTACAAATCTAAAAATATTTTCTGGCTTTAAATAATCTTGTTTTCTAAATATTGAGTCATTTATGAAATAAATGTAACTGACAGGATTTTACTTTGTTTCACATAATTTAAGATTTGTACAAATAAATTTATCATTATACATTTTATGATCTAAAAAACTCCTTTCTTACTTTCACCTATGAACTTAGTCACATGGTACAATAATTGCTAACTCAGAAAATAAAATTCACAGCAAGCAGTATTCTATACCTGGTTAATATGGTTAAAAAATAAATAAAATCACTGTCCTAAGGAATGATATGAATCATTTCTCCCTGTTAACTCTTGTTATAAGCATATTAAAATAATGGTAAAAGGTGGGCAAGTTAGAACATTTGATTGATATTTTTTATGGCTTATTAACCTTTTGCAGGCTATTTAATGCCAGAAAATTTTAGATGCTACGAATATTTTTTGTGGGGAAAGGAATGATTTACTGAGACAAATCCTACTAATTAACTCAGCTGCTAGGAAAATATGTGGGTTCATACCTCTCTGAAGGGTATTTGCACATATGTATATAATGAACCCAACTGAAATTGAAACTCAGCTTTCTGGTTAGAACATATGAGCAAGCTTGCTTTTGAGTAACTAACATTATTGCAGTTTGCACTTTCTCTGGCTAACGTTCTCAGCTGACATGAAGTGGAAAAACTATATTAAATCTCTTACTAGATCAGCTGCTAAGAAAATCAATTAACTGTGCCCCGTGAAAATTTTTCTCTCCAGAAATTAACACTGATAAGTCTACCATTTGCCCATGCCTGGATATCACTGACACATATACTCTAGTGCTCCTGCTATATATTTAGACATTCTTGATAAAAATCCAAAGAATAATCAGCAATATTATTGGTACTGATCTGGCAGCTTGGCTTCAGTCACTTACCCACAGAAAGGCTGCTTTTCTGTGACTTTTTATAAATACTTTCATGGTAATTGTTTGGATGAACTCTTTGCTTTGGTACCCAGACTGAATTTACAATTGAACTAGCTAAATGTATACTGTTTCTTTTCTCACACTTTTCAATGTGGAACTCTCTTCTGGCTTCATACTTTCCAACCAACTTTAATCTACAAAAATTTAAATGTAATAATTTTTATTTACCGTCCTCCTGATTACTTTTATATTTCTACTCACTATTAATGTTTCCATTCCTAATTCTTCCACACCCTGTAATCCCTTGTGTTTTAGTGGCTTTACTGCCTTGCTTGGTGCAGTACTGATTAAACTGTTTTTTTTTAAATATATATATCTTGACAAGAAAAAACTCCTATATAATTTATGTATCTGAAGAAATCAATGAGTAGAATTCAAATTTGAGTTTTATCTGTTCCAACTACTTTTGTGTTATGCCATTGAGAAAGGCATGAATATCATCACCCCCAATAGTTGTAAGGGAAATAAGATAGACTAGGCTCCTTAGTCTTTGATAGCAGCTAGTCTAAGAAAAAACAAAATTCTAAACTGTAGTGAAGGCATTACTCATGGCAATTCATAGATAAAGAAAAAAAAAAAAAAGTAGTCATGAGAGAGCTCAAGAATGAGGTATGACTACTAAAAATCCAGTTATAAAACTGTTCTTAACTCCTAACCAACAAACAAATGATGGTACTAATATGGAACCTCTGGCCAATTTTCCAACAGTTGCATGATAAATAGCTTAAAATTATTTTTTATTACTTTATTTTTTTTAATCATTTCATCCCAAGAAGAGCAATGAAGCTACAAAGCAGAAGGGGGTTAATGAGCGTGAAAGAATGAGTAAAAGAAAACATTAAGGAAAGAGGACAATAAAAGAACTGGAATTAAGACAAGATAACAATTGACATTGAAATTCAATTTTTGAAGATCAAAGTTGACTAGAAAGAAGCCAAAAGAACTCCACAAGCAAAAAGTGCAGAAGAAATTGTCAGCATAAAACTTAGGGTTATATCTAGCTATTTCAACTGAAAAAAAAAATGATGAGACCTTGCTGTCAATCTAGCACTGTGCTTAAATTGATAATCTAGGTACCAAAGAGAAAAGCTGGTCAAAACAATTACCATGAAAATATATTTAAAAAATTACTAAATATTGAGACAGTTTAGTCAAATATTCAGTGGATATGTTTGTTTAAAAACAAAAAAATCAAAAAAACTTACCTTTAAAATGGCAAATTCCCGCGTTTGTGGCTTCCAGGAAAATTAAGTCATACATCGATTTGTTACATACATATTCTGCCTTGGCAGAATTTGCAACTTTGAAAGCTACAAAACCATATTCTCCTTTCATTACAAGGGCTGGCCGATTAACAAGTCGGATTCGAAATTTCTCTTTTTCTGCCACAGCATCACTGCCGGCCACAAGACTGCCAGTTGGTTTATTGTAGATATAATTGTTGTTATATGCCAAAATGGTAATGGAACCATCTCGATTCCAGGCAATGTCAAACAGACATGTCTTCTTTCTGTAAGAGAGAAACAAAATAAGTTTGTTAAAAAATAAAATTTAAAAAAAAAAACAAAAAAAAAAAAAACAAAAAAAACAACAAAAAGCCTAAATTTCAATGATTTAATTATATTAGAAAATCCTAACCAATCTGAAATTCAACTTTAGTTTAATCAGTATCCATTAGAATTAGGAAATAACCATTGTTATAAAGTGGTCCTAGCCAACAAGTATTACAAGGTGCAGCGCTTTGAGTAATCAGAAATACAAAGTTAGAAGAACTGAATAGGTGACTTGCCTACCCACTTCAATCAATTTCTGGGAAATTTTCCTAACCATAGAGCTATACAAGGTAGTTATTACCATTAGCTACAAAACCTGGTATTTTATTTTAAACTTAGTTTTAATAGGTTAGAAGAGGACCACAGAAGCCATTACATTTTATAATTTGCAGTCAAGTTTTAAAAGCACATTTAAATATACACAATGTAAAAACAAAGCAACTTTATATATTCATTCGTCATGTATGATAAACCTTTTTTTTCTCTGGTGCCCCAACTACATGAATTTAAGTGTGCAACGAGATAGGCAAAGGTCTCTCCATTTTATTGCTGAGACAAACTAAATACAACTGCCATTTCAACTCCAACAGATTTTCTCATACTTCCCCATGTGGAACTCTCTTGTTTCCTTGCTTCCCTGATAACACTTTTCAAAAATTTAAATGCTTTGTCAATTACCACCTTCTGTCTTCCTGATATCTATTAATTTTTATCCTTTCTACACCCACCCCTTATTCTCAATCTACTCTTTCTTTTTCACTCCCCATAACACCCTGCATGCTAGTAGCATTATCATATTTCTATATGTCCAATATCATGGAAAATGACAGGGACAACTTTCCATAATAGTGGGGAAAAATAATCATACTTCTGCTTGTTCCTTAGTTAGCATACAAGTTATGCTATGCCAATATATCAATGTGTCATTCTGTTTTGATCAAGAGGAGAAACAAAAAAAGCGTATCAGAGATGCTGTTTGGTTTCAGTGTTAAAAAGAAAAAAATAAAGGTAGATGCAATATGCTTTCATATGTTTAACACCTGTTTCAGTGAAATTGAAAAAGTTGTCAATTTTAAATCATTTCATTTGTACCCTCTTTAAATAATGACCTGCACTCATATTTATGATTGTTTTAATCATTAAAGTTACTAAGCTCAAATATTTAATGAGTTTATTTTATAGTTGTAGAGTTTGCAAGGAGCTTATTTAATCATTAACTTAAATCATGATTTCTCAGACAATTCAAACAGCAAATTTTCATGGGTACTAGCCAAGTTCGAATTCCAGTTGAATCCATTGTATTCACTTACGCGCAAATACCCTTGGGAAAGGTATTAATCCGTCTCTTCCTTCCAGTTATAGGTTAACTGGCAGGACAGACTGAGTTCTATAGCCTTGGTCGGCAACCAGTCTACCGCAGAAAGCAATGGCAACCTACTACGGGATAATCTTCTGCCCAGTCAGTCATGTCTCTTTCGAGACATGATCGCCCAAGCATGTATCATGTATGGCACTTAACTAACTGACTATTAGCTGTGTTTTAATAACTGACAGTGTACTCTTTGTATTTTTTTTTTTTGTTTTTTTTATCTGCCTATGCTTCTTGGAATTTTATTACATAGGATTATACTGTTATCTCTATAAAGAATCCTATATTATTGATGTCAAATAAATATTTTAATCACCACATTAGGAATATCTCATATGCTTCTACTGAATCATATGTCCCCATGGCAATGCTGAATTCTTCATGGCTTCTTTTAGTTCATATACATCCATTATAATAATTGTTTTGATGAACTTTCCTCTATGGAAACTAGACTTTGTGAATTTAAGCACAATACTAGATTGGCAGCAAGGTTTCATCATTTTACAGATGAAATGGCTAGATGCAACTGTAAGTTATATGTTAACAGTTTCTTCTATCGTACTTGCTTTTGAAATTCTTCTGACTCCATTGTTTCCCAGTTAACTGATCTTCAAAACATTAAATGCACTGTCAATCATTATCTTCCATCTTAATTATTGTTCTTTTATTGTCCTAACTCCTTAATAGGAGTTTTTCTCATTCTCTGACATTCAGTAACCCCTTGTATCCAAGTGGCTTTATTTATTGACTTGTTTGGGGGTGAAATGATTAAACAAAGATACAGTATGGATTTTTACGACAGCTTTTTTTTTTTCATTTCTTCATTGTTAATGTTACAATAGTTTTTGGCCACAGTGATGGCATTTATCAGATCTTTGGTAATAGATGGATAAAAATCATTTTTGCACTATTGGGGAGGGAAAAAAGTATATTTATTAATATATTATAGTTACAATGTTAATAAGGGACTGTTACTATTATACTTCAAATTACAGGGTTTGGATAAAGTTTAACCAGTTTAACCAGTTTAACCCTGCAGCAAATTTTGATAGAGTTAGAGAGAGTAAAACTATTTTAGGTTCATAAATCTATTTAAAAGAACTCCCCACCAACCAATATCAAATGAAAATGCAGAGGTTAAAAAAAAAGCACATGAAAATTGGATGCAGATACAAAAATAATATGAAGGGAGAATTAACATAATAAATTGGGTGCAGATACAAAAGTGGGAGTGGGTTGGGAGTCAACAGATTGTAAAAACGAATAAAATGAAAAACAGTAAAATAATAAATTGGTAAAAATAAACAATATAGTGGTGATATACCAGGAGACTTAAGCAGGTCTACTTTCATAAAACTACCCAAGAAACCAGCCGCAAACAAATATAAACTCCACTGAACAATCAGTTTAATATGCCATTTAACAAAACATTAGAATTCTGATGAATAGAGCATACAGCAGAATCAGGCCAGAGATGGGACAAGAACAGTGTAGGTCCATCAAAGACACTAGAACAAGGAATGCAATATTTATGCTCATAATATTATCAGAAAGAGCAACGCAAATACAGAAGGATATTTTATCAGCTATGTGAAGGCATTCAACAAAGTACGTCACAAAGTTCAGTTAGAGGTGCTCAGCAACCTTGACATATTCGGGAAAAACATTAGAATAATCTAGAATGTATACTGGTAGTAAACTACCTGCATATGAATAAAAAATTAAAAAATAGAAAGGGGTGCAAGACAAGGATTTGTCTTCTCACCAGCTTTATTCAACTTATGCAACAAGGCAATTCTGAGAGAATTAGAAATCCTACCAGGATTCATTATTTGTGACCATGTTTTAATATAACATATGTAGATGACAGTGTTGACAGACACAGAAAGGAAACTACAAAAGCGAAGTAGAGTGAGAAGAAAAGACTAAGTATAAACACAAAAAAAACAAAAAAACAAAACAGAATGCATTGTTATCAGCAAAAATATGAGCCATGAGCCCAAAATGCAAATTACAGGTTGCAGATACTAAAATCAAGCAGATACAGAAATTTAAGTATCTGGGAAGTGTTTTAACAGGATGGGAGCACAACACAGATTCAAAGACATATTGGGATGGCCAAAAATGCATTCCAAAAGATAAACAAAATTTAAAAAAAAAAAAAAAAAAAAAAAAAAAAGACAGAAAAACTTTGTTAGAAACAAAGAAAAGAGTATTGAACTATTATGTAATATCTGTCCTCCTGTATGGTAGCAAATACTGGATAATCTCCTCAAAGATGGAGAGACTTGAAGCAACTGAAATGTGGTTCTACAGAAGGATTCTGAGGATACTATGGACCAAATATGTGAGCATCAATGAGAACAAAAAGAAAACTTATACTTAACAGAAGGAAGAGGCAGTTGAAATTCCTGGGGCACTGTGTGTGTGTATATACTTTAAAGTATCAATAAGGAACTTTTTAGTTTTGCTTCCTCACCATGTCTTATATTAAAGAGACTGATATAGGAAATATTTAAAAAAAAAAAACAAAAAAAAAAAACAATCATGATCAAATAATAATAAAAGGAAAAATTATTCTCATAAAACCTAATGAGGTCATAATTGGCAGGTCAGTTTAGTTGTTGATTAACCATTTGGGATAACTGACAAGTTTTTGTTTCTGTATCTTAAATTTTAGATTGGGATTCAAAACTTCAATAGTCTTGAATCATTCTCCACAATCCACTAATAATGATGTAGCCTGTGAAAGTAATGATAGTTCGTGAGTAACCAAAAGATCAGTAAATCAGTAAATTATTTCAGTATAACGGTACAAACAGATATGCTGCTCATGGATTTTCTTTTGTAATGAAATTGTTCAGCATTTACTGTCATATTGTAAAATTCTTAACCCCTTAACTGTGGCAAGAGTGTCTTGGTTTCTAAATTTTTAGCCACAGAACTGCAAAGACTTACAGTTTCTGCCATTTGGTATATTCTTTTACCAATTCTCTTGAACATTTTTTTATAAAGCTTGATCTGAAGAACAGGAAACTCACTTATGATTACTGAAGAAAAACGTTAACATCAGAGACTGAGAAATGGAAAAAATATATCTGGAATTCAAGATATGACCTTCAGATATATCTTACTCGCAGTGTTGCTCGGGTGTAATGAAAGCTTTAAAACTAATTCATGGTCCTGGAGCTCAGACTCTTTGGCACAAGACTAAAAAGCAATAGCTGTTTCCAGTTAAAACGAAACCGTAGACTGAAAGAAAAATGAATGGATGTAAGTCAAGGTTTGATTTCTTGGTATCGATATCAAATAAGTTTTTTTTCGTCGTAAACTGAATTTTGAAGGCTGAATAAGTCCTCTGAGTAAATGGTATCATGGCTGAGACTAAGAACTACAATTATATCTACTTAAAGCCAAACTAAAATAAAAGGGCTGAAAAAAAAAAAAAATTAAAAAAAAAAAAAAAAAAAAGAAGACATACAGGCAGATAAACAGACACACAAACATCTTGCCTTTTATATATTTATTATAGATTTTCTGAACTTTTGTAAGAACTACAACTTTAAAACTTCTGAATATCATTTATGTCTTTGTCTATGAGTGTATCAAATTTGATTAAAATTGGACCACTCCTTCTATAACCCGATTTTTTTCGATTATCGATTTTTGATATTTATTGGGGAGTACCTTGACGCAAAACCAAGGTAAGAACACTCGCAGACGCTTATAGTACAACTGTGTAAATTTTCAAGAAAACCAGTTCAGCTGTTTTGGAGTCTATAGGTAATGGACACACAGAGACATACACACAAAGTTCCATTTATAAATAAGTTTAGATATGTTCAAATGAAAGCTGATAGCAAACATGAAATATCTAGATTCACAGCAATCAAGAATTTCCACTATTGATAAGATTTTGTAAATCACCCAGACAAAAGTATGGGTGAAGGAAGTAATGGAAGTGTTAACAGAAGCAGTTGGTAGAATTTAGAATTAAAATAAGCCAGTGTGGCTTTAACCTTTTAGCATCTGGACATGATTGCAAAATTTGACAAAAATCATCATATAAGTTAAGTCATAAATTGTATTTCAACACTATCTTTAAGCACCTAGTGTATTTAGTCTTTTTCCATATTATTAATAAAAATAACCAAATAATTCCAACTGTTCTTTCATTAGTTAGAGCATATATTACACCCTGCCAATATATAATAAATAATGGACTATTTGATTTTGATCACTTTCAGTAAAGATGTGTGTGAGTAAGTGAGATATTGAAAGCAGCAATAAGGTGTTTACCATCTGCTTTGGTGAAATGGAAAAAAAAAACAACCTTATCAATTTCTGATCTTTTCATTTGTACCCACCTACTTTTATTATTATTGCAATATTTGGTTACAGTTCAGTCAGTTAATATATGCTTGAGTGATCATGTCTCTTGATCTATGACTAAGCAGAAGAGATTTTCTCTGTGGTAGGTTTCTATTTCTTTTTGCAGTAGACTGGTTGACAACCAAAGCTATAGAACCCAGTCTGTTCTGCTATTCAACCCATAGCTGGAGGGAGAAGAGATGGATAATGTGTTTCTCAAGGGCATTTGTGTATAAGTGGTTAAAGTTAAGCTCAAATATATAACAATGCAATAGAGAAATTTTATGGATAGTTGGTAGTTGTGGAACTTGCAGTGAGCTTAATTGTTCGTTAGGTATTACAGTACATCAGAAAAACTAAAATTTTCCATAGTATTTCTAGTCAAAATTAATTCCCATCTGGTATCTAAAATACAGCTTGAAAAATGTGCCATTATAGTGCAATAATGGGTACTAAAAAAAGGTATTGGTCCAAGAAAGAACTTTATCTAGATCTGTTGTTCCCAACCTTTTGGAGGGGAGGGGGCATGATCCACCTCAGCAGCTTTAAAATTCTGATGACCCCCTCTCTCATCCCCATGACACAATTCTTATTTAAAAAAAGAAATTGTTATTAAGAAATTATATATATATATATATATATATATATATATATATATATATATATATATATTATAGTTTAGAACATGTACAAATTACAATCTACTACAAAGTGTACATTTTGTTTTTACATTGAAAGGGAAAAATAGCGTTTACTACCTGATAAAGCATTGTCCTTTCAATGTTGAAACAAAATGTACACTTTGTAGTAGATTGTGATTTGTACATGTTCTAAACTATAATTTATAATAAATATTCATAGCTCTATTGAGCACTGTTTTAAATTAATGTTTTGAACATTGTTAATATTTTCTTTGTTCTTTATTCACTTGGAGATTATATATATATATATATATATATATAAATTAAATTTTTTCAAAGATGTTGAATGCACATTTCGACATGTATCCTCCTGTATCATTTTTTAATATTAAAATTTAATATTAATTAGGATTGGGTTTTGGAATTTACCTTCCTGCTTGGATTAAAGTATTTAAATAAAAAAACTAAAAATAAAAAAAAAATATATATATATATATATATATATATATATATATATATACACACACACAGTAAAAATGTTCACAATTAATAACTCATTCTCAAATTGTATCCTCACCCCCACTGTGTATTGTGTGCCTGAAAGTTCTGCAAGCAATCTAAAGATAAATGAAAAACAATAACATTGTCACAATACAATTTCTATCAAAAGATTTTTCTACAACTTAACATTTGGCAGGTTATTTAAAGCCTGTAAATATTTTCAGAATGTAAGAATTTAAAAAAAAAAAGAAAATTATTTAGTAATAGAAGTCTTCCTGATTAGCCCATAGAAGAGAGGAGAAGAGATGGATTTATAACTTTCTCAAGGGTATTGTGTGCAAATGAATATAATGAACCCAACTGAAATTCAAACTCAGCTCTCCAATTAATAATTCCAAGCATTATCCACTATACCACCTGCTCCTCCAAGCTTACAGCCCCTGGTATTACTATCTAGGTGCTGATCAAGCTCAATGTTGCTTAACTTCATTGATTGTACAGGAACCAACGTTTCAGCATATCACCATAAGCCTACAATTTCTAAGTTGCACAGCAGAAAAAGATTGAGTGAATCAAGTCAAATGTATTTAACTTATCCATTAAGCCAGAAAATTATCTTAAAACATGTCTTTTTATGTCACAATAGACACAAAAGTAATACAGTTTTTATGCTGATAAAGACTGTTAGAATAAAATGAGAAAAGAAACACAGTTATAAGAGCAAATAGATTAAGTATTTCTAAAACCTACCTACAGATTATTCACAAATTCTTTAAGGAAAGACAAAAAAGTTGAAGTAGTAAAGATAAAACTGGTGCTGTTATTATGATTCATTCTAGTTGATTTTTGAACGAAGGTAAACAAGTGTCATCAAAGATTTCAGAATATACAGAAAAATGATTAATAAATTCATGTCTTGTTGAAAATGAGAGAATGACTAAACATTTCAAAGAATTTGATCATAAGTTCAATTTGAATTGGCCAGAAATCACTATTAACAATAGTAAATTTGAATGGATCAAATATTTTTGTAGAAAAAAAAGAAAAATAATGTATTACTCTACTTTTTCATATTTGTGAAAAATTTGAATATATAAAATTGACAAATTACCTTTGTTAACAAAGTCGTTATATGTACAGTGAGCAGCCATGATTAAATATAAAATAAGTAACAGAACTGTCCAGAATTGACAAAGTTTGCAATAAGAATACACGACAAAAAAATAATATAAAGCAACCAAACAATATATGCAAGGCAACAGTAAGAAGGCAAAGCAACAATGATATGGCAGAAAATTTACAAACTAAGAATTGGAGTTGACATCAAAAAGCAAGTTTGAACAAGCGAATGTAGTGTCCTGACTACAAGACTAGACACAGCAGGACTGAGTCAGATAAAGCTGAAAACTGGCCTATTTTATTAGCTTGGAAGAAATCCCAGCACATATTTGTGTGCTTCTGCACATAAATTGAGGAGAGGAAAAGTATTTTGCAGTCATTCCAGTAAGAATTGAAACCAACATTATATAATACCAATTGATACTCATGATCTAATTATCTAATTATTATATTATACCTGAGCAACACCGGGCTATGCTACTAGTTTAGGAATAAAAACAAGACGAGTAGCAGCTAGTCATTAAACTTTATTTTTTGTATCTCGTTCTACTGCCAGTCATATTCAATTTTTACATGTAAGAAGAAAAAAAAAAGATATGCATACATATCAAATTAACCTTTTAGCATTTAAACTGCCCCATAAATACTAGCTCTCAATGTTCAGCACGCCTGTATGTGGGCCCATGCCGTCAAAAATGACAGCAAAATATTTATATTGATGTACCCACTATAGAGTATCTTACATTAGGACATAAAAAAACAACAAAATAATCCAAACTTCTGAATATATATAATTCCAGGTGAAGAGGACTCAAGGTTTTATTATTTTGAATGCCCTGGCATTTATTTTAATATGGATAGTGCTCAATATAATGAGTATTATAGAGCTTAATATAATTTCCATGTCACAATGTACAATTACTTCATAACTATATATATATATATATATATATATATACACACACACACACACAAAATGGTTTTTATTAGAATAGAGACTATATATATTCTTCAATACTTGACAACATAATTATTGCCAAAAAAATAAATAAATAAATAAAATAAAACTTAAATAGCATACATACAACAAGAGCTTTTATAATGGGTAGCAAAGAGAATGAACTGAGCATTCACTGCCTCACTATTGTTTATCCATGAGTGCGACAGGAGGGAAATATATATAGTCATCCACATTCAAGCCTTTTTTCACTATATCACAGCTCATCAGTGCGGCTAGACATCCACTTGCTTCCAGCCAGAATCGAAACCAATTTGGTGTCTGTCGGAGTGCCTACCCCTTAAGCTATCATTGCATGGCTGAGAGAGGAGGAAATTTTAGCTATATATATATATATATATATATATATATATATATATATACAGTGTTTACACATGCCAACTGCTAGAAGAACTCAATTCATGACTGAAGAGTAATGTGTGTGTGTGTGTGTGTGTGTGTGTGTGTGTGTATATATATATATATATATATACACACACACAGTCTTTATTATAATGGAGAGTATCATTGCAAATAATGCAGGAAGTCTCACAAACCATGAAACTGAGACGTGATATTTATGATGCAGGTTTGAATGTGTTGAAATGCTAGCTGAAATGCCTGATTTAATCTATGACAAAAAGTAAATTTAAAAAACAAGGAAAAAATACATTAAAATCCATCTATGTACATGTCTCTTCAGGATATAGGGGTGAAGAGTTCTCCACTGCTTTCCATCTTGTGTACTCTAATCGTCACATAGATGGTCAACAACTCTTTATTTTTGTGTTTGTTTTTCCATCCAATTGCTCTAAGATTAAATGACTTGCTGATTCTCCTCTGCTTCTCATGCATTCATATTATACTTTGACTTAATTTATCCACGCAATTTTATATCATTTGTCATGTCTTGTCTATTGTGTTGTTACGATTCATTGATAGAACAAGCTATGCCACTAAGTGAAATTTATTCACGTATAGGGAAATCCTTACTTAACCCCTTAACTGTGGTCAAAGCAGCTTGGTTTTTAAATGATGAGCCATAGAACTGCAAGGATTTAACATTTTTGTCATCTGTAATTTATTTATAAGACCCAAATTCTGATAAGATTAGTTACTAACACCTCTCCAAGTGAACTAAACCATGTGGCATTTAAGAAACATTTCAAGGAATTTTGATTAATTATTTATAACTTATTTATGAAAGAAAAAAAAAAGAAAAAGTTTGACTAAAATGATAATTATACACTTAAAGTTTACTTGTATCCTTTTCTAAACTTAAAAGGCTTATGGCCAATCATATTGAAACACTGGTTCTCAATCAGTGAAGTTAAGCAGCTTCAAGTCTGGTCAGTACTTAGATGGGTGATCACTTGGTACTACCAGATGCTGTAAGTTTGAATGTGTGGGTGGTATTTATAATGTCTTAACTAGAAATCAAACAGTTGAATTCAAATTCAAACTGGGTTTTTATATTCACTTATGTACAAGTGTTGTGGTGCGTTGGATGTCGGCTCAGAACAAGAAATCGGGGAGCCAAGTTCGAATTTTAACTGAATTTATTGCATTCACTTACGCGCAAATACCCTTGGGAAAGGTATTAATCCGTTTCTTCCTTCCAGTTATGGGTTAAATAACAGGACAGATTGAGTTCTATAGCCTTGGTCGGTAACCAGTCTATCGCAGAAAGCAATGGCAACCTAGTGTGGGATAATCTTCTGCCTAGTCAGTCATGTCTCTTTAGAGACATGATCGCACAAGCATGTATCACGTATGGCACTTAACTGACTGATGTATAAATACCATTGAGAAAGGTATGAATCTATCACTTCTCCCTCCAGTTATCTGTTAAATAGGTCTTATATGTATAAATCATTATCTCCAAAAAATTCTTACAAATCTAAAAATAAGTCCTGCAAACAAAATCAAAAGCAGACAATTTCTAAATTTGAACAATTTTTACCTGATACCTTATATATTCTGGCAGGATCATATTAAGGCTCTACGCATTGTAGGTGCAGTGGATATCAGCTCGACGAGAAATCAAAGAGCCGAGTTTGAATTCCAGTTGAATTCATAGCATTCACTTATGCGCAAAAACCTTTGGAAAAGATATTAATCCTTTTCTTCTCCCTCCAGCTATGAGTTGAATAGCAGGACAGAATAGGTTCTATAGCCTTGGTTGGTAACCAATCTACTACAGAAAGCAATGGCAACCTACTGCGGGAAAATAAACTGCCCAGTCTGTCATGTCTCTTTTGAGACATGATCGCCCAAGTGTGTATCACGTATGCCACTTAACTGACTGATGTCACTCTTGTTTTTTACATTAACTGGAGGAAGTAACAAATAAAGCGTGGGGAGGGGTTTAAATTTCCAAAGTTTTAAGGTAAGGTAAATAAAAGGGGTTACTTTTTTTTCTAAAGATAGAAAAAAAATATTCAGGAAATAGAAGGGAACTGGGTGCATAATGAAGATTAATAAATGTTCAATTTTCATGATATGCATTATTTGTTTTCATGAAATTCCATGAATTCAATTAAAATGCTGGTGGTCACAATTTTCAAAATTTCAATAAGTGTGCAAATTTTTTAAAGAGATAAATAAGAGCAGAAGCATTTTTTATTTATTTCTTGTTTTAGCAGCTTCTATAAAAACTGAATGCAATGAAATTGCTAAAAATTTTAAAAATATTCTAAATACATACTTCTGGCAGTGTTGTCAAAAATCTGAGTTATCATCGGAATTAATATTGACTATCCACCCATCCTACCACTCATTTCAATCTCATCAAAGTCAAGAATGACCTGCAAGGCCTCCTGAACATTTGTAATTTTATTCCTGGCTGTCATAAATTCAACTACCAACTAACGAAAAAGCAGAAAATTACTACTTTCAAAGCCTTTCCCCATTACATGAAAGCAACCGTGCTCAGATAAATTTAATATCATAAGCCCATTTTCTATGACTAATTGGTATTATTAGTCAGTTAAATTTAGTTAAATGCCATATATGATGTGGGCGATCATATCTCAAAAAAGACAAGACTGACTGGGCAGAAGATTATACTGCAGTAGTTGCCATTACTTTCTGCAGTAGACTGGCTGCCACCCAAGGCTATAGAACCCAATCTGTTTTGTTATTTAACTCATAACTGGAGTGAAGAGACAGATTAATACCTTTACCAAGGGTATTTGTGCATAAGTGAATGCAAGGAATTCAACTGGAATTCAAACTCAGCTCCCTGATTTCTCATTCCAAGCTGATATTCACTGCACCACAACGCACATATGGTATTATTAGACTTGATAATAAATGCACTTGTTTGGTGGATGGAAACTACTTAAATAGACTGATTAACCCAGAAAAAAAAAAAAAAAAGAAAATGAAAATTTTTTCCAGAAAATAATTTTTATAGATTAGCATTCATTAGATTTTCCTCAAGCCATGACATTTGTCACGAATGAAAATTTTTTTTTTTTTATTATTATTATTGATTTAGAAGAAGGTGTCCTGTTTCATAATATTGATATAGTGGAAAATCAATCCTTGACATGTTTATAGAATTATTTGATTTACCTTATGTACAAATGTGAAGATTGAAACTGCTTATATTGTAATTTTTAATAGGGTGGGAGTTTTTGAGAAACTCGTGTACAAACATTGAGAAATAATGATTATTTTAAATGAATAAACAGAGATGATCATCATCATCATCACTTAACGTCCATTTCCATGTTAGCCTGGGTTGAACAGGGTTTTCTTGATGGTATTTTTCCAGGCCACCCAATTTTGTGTAAGACCTGGCTGTTATCTCAATTTCCTTAAATCATCTTTAATAAGCTGGGTCCATGTTTTACCTGGTCTACCTATCATACATAATTGAAGCATCATGAAATATTAGATTAGGTTTTACAGCTGTATGCCCTTACTAACACTAATTAGTTTAGAAAACTGGAAACTCAGTATTTTTATCGAATCACTATCTGTAGGAAGATTACCTACCAAAGTTAAAGTGTTCAGCCTACCCGTTATTATAGAAAGTAGAGGTTTTTACTTCCAAGATTTCCTTCTCTTAGACAAATATATATATATATATCTAAACTTATTTATAAACGGAACTTTGTGTGTATGTGTCTGTGTGTATCTGTTACCGATAGACTCCGAAACGGCTGAACGGATTTTCTTGAAAATTTACACAGTTGTACTATAAGCATCTGTGAGTGTTCTTAGCTAGGTTTTGTGTCGAGGTACCCCTGATAAATATCGATAATTGAAAAAAATCGGGTTATAGAAGGAGTGATTTGATACACTCATAGACAAAGACATAAGAAACGATATTTAGAAGTTTCAAAGTTGCCATTCAGAAAATCGATAATATATATATATATATATATATATATATAAAAAAAAGGCAAGATGTGTGTGTGTCTGTATGTCTGAATTTTTTTCAGCCTTTTATTTTAGTTTTGGCTTCGAGTTTGGCTCTAAGTCAGTATAATTGTAGTTCTTAGTCTCATCCATGATACCATTTACTCAGAGGACTTATTTAGCCTTCAAAATTCAGTTTACAATGAAAAAAACTTATTTGATATCGATAACAGGAAATCAAAATGTGACTTAAATCCATTCATTTTTCTTTCAGTCTACGGTTTCACTTTAACTGGAAACAGCTATTGCTTTTTAGTCTTTCGTGCCAACGTCCAAAGAGTCTGAGCTCCAGGACCATGGATTAGTTTTAAAGCTTTCATTACACCCGAGCAACGCTGGGCTATACTGCTAGTATATATATATATATATATATATATATATATATATATTACATATTATACACACACATCTTTGTTCTTTAATTAAAAATGTATATATCTGTTCTTTGTGGGGAGGAGTGTTTTCATGTGCAAAACAACTACGTCCAGATAACTGTAAAAAGTTGGGGGTTGGTTTTAACTGTATTGCTATTACAAATCAGTCAGTCAGTTAAGAACCATACCTGATACACACTTGGACGATCATGTCTCTTTAGAGACATGACTGACTGGGCAGAAGATTATCCTGCATTAGGTTGCCATTACTTTCTGTGGTAAACTGGTTGCCAGCCAAGACTATAGAATCCAATCTGCTCTGTTATTTAACCCATAACTGGAAGGAAGAGATGGAGTAATATCTTTCCCAAGGGTATTTGCACCTAAGTGAATGCAACAAATTCAACCGAAATTTGAACTTGGCTCCCCAATTTCTCATTCCATGCTGATATCCACTGCACCACAACGCACATCCTATTACAAATAAAACTCCTAAAATTATTAAAAAAAGTATTTTTGGGTTCTGACCCTTTGAGTAAGATCTGATGAATTATTATTTCCCTAAAAGATTCTGTTTTTTTATGGGCAGGCCAGTTGACTAAAGCAGTGCTGTTAAATGATTTGGTTTGTCTGTCTAGAAAGGATTTTATTATTTTTTTTTTATTCAATCATTCAAATTCTACCAGGAATTTCTTTTTACTAGTTACCATGATTATGTGACAGTCTACTGTATATAAGACAAAAATTTACTTACATTTCCCTGGCAATAGCCTGGACACCAGAAGTACCTTCCACTGACCAGTAAGTATTATCCACAGTCCTTATAGCCCATTTTTTAGAGTCCTTATCAAATTCTAACTGGAATGTCTCTCTATCTGTCACTTCGTCTTGATTGGCAGATACATCCACACCTGTGAAAAGAGGAAGAAATAGTCTTTATAAGATTTTCATTAATCCATAAGTGTAATGTTTCAGTGTTAGATTTTAAAGACATATACAAGATAAAAGCAATCAACTTCTGAAGTTTTGACAGACAAACACCATCCTTACAAAAGAAAAAACATTTAAATGCCACAGATAATGCAGGAAATAAAAACTTTCTTGAAAACTTTTTCAAGTTTGAGAAAAAAAGGAGGTCAATTTAGTTGTTGAATAATCACTTGGCAGTGACTGACAAGTTTTTGTCTAGATTTCTGGGATGAAGAGTTATTTACATAATGGACTTGTCTTCATTTTTGTTGATATTATCAACTGTTATACATTCCAGCCTTCATCCATCCAGTTGACCACCAGGAAATTACCAACTGAACCCTTTATTTAAGTTAGAGATAGATTGTTCTTATACCATTGCTCATATCCAGGTATATCTCTATTAGTTCTTATTTAGTACTGCTCAATGACAAATAGCACTTATCAGCAGGTAGGTTAGGTTTAAGACTCCAAGTTTTTAACTCAGGATTGTCCTACAGAACAATAGCCTTGTGAATTAAAATTTTGATTTGTGAATTTGGTGACATTGTAATTTTAATCCTTGGGCCAGGCAGTGTGTACTTGAACTTGGTGGAAACAAGGCAAAGAAATAACTAACAAAGGCGAAGGCAATAGTTTGCATGTAAATAATGACAAGGTTTTCCTGGGTTTTTTTTGCCAAAAGATAATCCCAAAAATATTTCACTCTAGTTCAGTTAACTTTATATTGTTTCAGGGTTTTTTCTAATACATTTTAACCCATGTTCTTTTATTTAAACCCCAAACATTTTGGACTGTCATCCCTTTGCATGCTAAAACACAACTAAGCCCTATAGCTCTTGTATTGATTGTATTTTCTTGGTGCTAGTATTGCATGTTAAATAAGTATCTTAGCATTTCTGACAATTCTTATACAAATGGGATACATTATAAAACGATGGAAAGATACAATGTATGTGTGTAGCATGTAATATGGTTCAGATGTGCCTCTGAATGCCCAATTTTTTTTATCCCTTTGGATATTTCCACTACCCACAGGGAGGGTGGGGGTGCCACTCTTTTGTGAATCTAGTTTAAATTAACATCTTTTTTTCACATAACCTAAGACTATAATTATGAACTATAATTATTCCAAGTGAAAATTCCAGTGAACTATGTTAGAAGACTTTCACCTAATATCAAGAAAATTTGAACTTTAAGTAAAAGGAAAAAAAGGCATGACTAAACTGATGGCAGAAAAATATGGGCTAAGACCAAAAAAAAAAAAAAACATTAAAAAAAACTTCAAATCTTTTGTAAGATTAGACCCTCACCCCAGCAAAAAAAAAAAAATCAAGTAATTATTGACCTTGCCTAACAAGTTAGAAAACCCACTGGTAACAAATCAGTCAACTATTTCTATACTCCCCACCTAAACTTGTGTTCAAATAGAAGGTACTAGTAGTACTCACTTATTTTGACCCATTCAGAACAAAAAAAATTCAAACCTCTCTCTAACTCAACCCCTGACATTAGAAACAGAAGAAACATATTTTTAAAAAAGTCACAATTTTTTGTCTTTCATTGACAAAATGTGTTATCTGAAATCATATATATATATATATTAGTGTGTGTGTGTTAAGTTTGTTATGTTTTTTCATAACTGGGGGTCAGTAGTAAGTAGCATTTATCTACTCATCTTGAGTATAAAGTACATTTATTACAAAGTCAATATAACAAGAACCAAACACAGACAATGACTTTCAATAATAACCCACTAAACAAGATGGTACAGAAAGTGCCTTTCTTTAGATTTCTGTTGTATAAATAAGCTATTTTCAATAACTTTTTTCATATATCTTCAGGAAGTGACTGATCATAACTCTCTATAACTTCCTGTCTTTTGTTGCTCAAATTACCTTTAAACACTGCCATCCCTGTTCTGCTATTTATTTGCACAGACTCTTTAAGTAGATTATTAGTTCTCTTGTCTTCAACATGTCCTATGGGTGTAAGAGTTAAGTTCTCTAAGCCCTGTTTCTTTATGTGCCCCAAAAATGCCAATTGTCCAGATTGAGATTTAGTGTAGTCAGTTTCCTTAAGATTTACTTGTTGCCTACAGGCTTTGTCTGTGATAATCTTAGCATTTGTCAATAGAACCACATCTATCGTTTCAACCCATCAAAACCTGCTTGATAAACATTGGCTCTCAATGTCCAGCCTGACACATGTATATTCTGTCATAATATATCTAAACTTATTTATAAATGAAACTGTGTGTGTATCTGTTACCTATAGACTCTGAAACAGCTGAACCGATTTTCTTGAAAATTTACAGTTGTACTATAAGCGTCTGCGAGTGTTCTTAGCTAGGTTTCGTGTTTGAGGTACCCCCGATAAATATCGAAAATTGATAATTGAAAAAATCAGGTTATAGGAGTGGTCCAATATTAATCAAATTTGATACACTCGTAGACAAAGACATAAGAAACTATATTCAGAAGTTTCAAGGTTGCAGTTCTTATAATAGTGCAGAAAATCGATTATATATATATATATATATATATATATATATATATAAAAATAAAAGGCAAGATGTTTGTGTGTGTGTTTATCTGTCAGTATGTCCTTTATACAAATCCACAATTTTTATCCGATTCTTGCCAAACTTCACAAATATTCTTTAGGCTGAGTCTGAGCTCCAGGACCAAGGATTAGTTTTAAAGCTTTCATTACACCCAAACAACGCCAGGCTATACTGCTAGTGACATTATAAATAATGCAGGAAGTCAGCCTAACAGTGAGATATTGAGAGCATCTATTTACAGGATGGGTTTGAGAGTGTTAAATGCTAAATGAGATTAAACAAAGTACAATTTACACACCACTTGTTTCAATTACCCACGTTACTTTAAACAATTACTTTGCTACTTACATAAATATAAAAGCAGTCTTAGTAGACAATGTAAGTGACAGATGGCTACAAAAGGGCGCTGGATTATTTATGGTTCATATGTTTAAATAATGCACCAACTACTGTTCAAGTCACTTGGTAATAATTTTAAGTAAAATGACACACTAAAATAAGTAACCAAGTAAACATTTTAAGTTCTGTATACCAGTGTCACTTTCTCAGTTATTTGCTTCCCACTCATTTTCAAGTCATCTTCTCTTCTGCTTCATCAAAAAGAAGAATACAGAAGAGAAGATGGTTTTATCACAAAAGATCTACATCTGTGTGAGATAGGAAGACAAATATTCTGTCAGTCAACAATAAAGAATTTCAGATTTAAAAGATCATGGTAATCACCATAGAATTAATTGCTTTTGAACAGCTGATAGATATTCTACTGTAGATTTAAATGAGAAAAGATTTTCTCATAAAAATATTAACCAAATGTCTGCAGAACTTCCCACTGTCTCTCAAAGATGATTTATTTTAAAATATTCAGCTTGGTCAGAGTAATACATATTTTTTTTTTAAGAGTTTTTTTTATTTTATTTTTATTAAGAAGAATATTATTATGGACTTCAAATCTTTTATAGCTTCAGGGTAAATTTACATCATGAGTTAGAATATATTGGCCATTATTATTCATGGATCTAAGACTAAACTGCAATTTTCAAGTAGATATTTTGGTTTAACAAAAGGGTTAGATCAAATTTCACTTTTGTTAAAAGCAAAGGGAATATGAAACATGGCAAAAATAAATATCAGATGATATTTCTTAGATAAATTTTAAATACACAGAACTAGAGAAACCAACAGATCATTTATTACAAAAGATATCAACTTGTTTAATACCCATGTGTACTTGTAAAAAATGTTTTCCCCTTAATTTAGAATGATACTGCAAAATATAGGAATTCATCTCTGTAATATGTTAAGGTTTTTTTTTAATATAAGTTTTAGCTTCAGTGCCAAGTAAATATTTCTTTTTATATTTAGTGCAAAAGATGGAAATTTGGCACCAAAATCTGAATGTGCATTGGAAGAGCAAAAGATGCTCAGCAAAGTTTTTTAAGAAACAGGAAAATTCTCTTAGAAACGAAGAAAACGGTAATATATCAATCCTCTAATATGGCTGTGAATGATAAAAACTTTATTTTTATTTACAATGATGTTTAACTTATACAAGCCCCAAGAGCCACTCAAGGGATGTTACAGAGTAAGAGGCACAGTTTAAGCAGATATGTGGGGAAGATTGAATCTGCTTGAGAGTCGGTTCCATAAAGCAGCGGTTTGTAGGAGAAAGTTGCTTAAGTGGAACTTACATCTCACTAATGGAATATGAAGGAAATGAAGGTGATTCGCTACAGTGTGCATAGCATGGCTGGTCTTAGTCCTGAAAAGAAGACTATATGTAACAGATGTAGTTCTTCAGAAAGATACAGAAAATACCATGGACAGAACATGTGAGCAACAAGAAAAAAGAGCAACAAAGTGGGCACATAATGAGGAAAGGAGAGTTGGAGAATTTGGCACTCACATGACATATTGAAGGAAAAGGGTAGAAAGAAATTGCACATAACCTACCTAACAAAATTATACAAAAAAGAAACCAGAACAAAGACTGGTAAAGATAGGACACAAAAATTAGAACAACAAAGAATAAAAGTTGTAAAGAGCTATAATTATCCAGTTGTTAAAAGCATACAAGAATTCTTGAACTTTTAAAATCTCAAAGGGAACATTAAAAAAAAAAAACAGAAACAAACTGAATACTGTAAAATATAGTGTGTGTGCATGGGGGTATATGATGGCTCAGTGGTAAGATGTTCGTCTAATGACAAATTAGTCGGATTTCGATCCCAGCTTGGAGCTAAATGGATAATCTAGCTGTACTAAGAAGCTGTGATACAGCGAAACAGGCTTCTCTGCAGATTATATGCCATCCTCAGACAGATCTGTTTTGCTGTATCACAACTCATCAGTACGGTTAGACATCTGATTGCTTTTAGCCAGGATTGAAACCTGACCGAATTGACGTCAGTCAGTGATTCTACCTCTGAGCTATGGGCATTCAGCAGAAGGAGGCAGACTTTTAGTGTGTGATATACCATGTACACATAAGCCAGTAACTAAGAGAGTTCTAATTAATTACTGAATGAACAATGCATAGGATGTAGAGTAGCTACTGTGTTTTGAAAGTGTACCATTCTTCCAGAGTGCTCACTCAATCAGGGTGTGAGAGCGTAAATATATATAATATTTATTCAGAAATTATAACATAAATATGTTATATCTCTACAAAAGTAGCTGAATAAATATTAGCTCTACTTTGTATTGAGCACTTTTTTTAAGAATAGTGTTTGTTTGGATACAGAATATTATTCCATCCACACCTACCCTATACTTATATAAGGCAAGTTGTTCTCCCAGTTTAGGGAAAATTGATTTTGTTTTTTTTAACATAATACTTCATCTAATGTACCCAAAGAAAAATGTATTTCTATTATTTTTTAATTTCAACACAAATGAAGTTATCATTAAAACCTTATTAGTATACTTTTTATTAATAAAATCAAAATTGCAATGTAATCGATCCTGATCTAACAGCTTGACTCCAGTCATTTTCTCACTGATGGGACGTGGCTTCCCTCTGTCTCTTCTATAAATATTTTCACAGCTTCTGAACTTAGCTCCCTGGTTACCCTCTCTACATGAATTTACTCATGCTACTAGACTGGCAACTAGGCCCCACCCTTTTACAGTCAAATGTAATCAACACTTCTATTCTAACAGTTTATTTTCTCGCACTTCACACTTGTGAAACTCCCTTCTATATATTTGCTTCCTTGATAGCTATAATCGCCAAGTGTTTAAATACAATGTTAATTACCATCTCTTATTTCCTTGACATCTATCTCCCTCTCATTCTTTCCCCAACACCCACTGTATCTTGTTCTTTTTGCTCTACTCTTATGTAACTCTCCTCACACCAGTATTCCCATCCTTCTCTTATTCATTCTCCAAAACCTGCTGTAACTTGTTCCTCTTTTTTTTTTCTTTTTTTTTTTCTTTTATTTATTAATTTATTTTTTTTCACTTTCCTCTCATGTAGCCTCCCTGTGCACCAGTAGCAGTACTCCCTTGCTTGGGATGAAACAATTATAAAAAAAAACAAAACAAAACAAAAAAAAAAAAAAACAACTTTTTTTTTTATGCTAAGTGGTAAAAGGGGACAAAGGGCTTTCTGTTTGGTTTAAATATCTTTATTGTGTGTAAATACTTTGAACATTTTCTGGTCATTTACCCATAGATTACATAAAAGTTATATACATATATAGGTGCATGGTCGAGTGGTTAGAACATTCACTTTCTGACAATGAGACCTTGGTTCAAATCTCACCATCAATTTGTCAGAAAGTTGACTTATTGATGTTATCAATCTGGAGAAGGTGATCTCAGCATGTGACACCTTTGGAAAGTGCATGAAAACCCCACCACAGGTTAACCCAAGCCTTGTGAGTGAAATTGGATAGATGGGACCCTTTAAGAGCTGTTGATGGTTGTGCTAGCATGAAGTCATTGTGATAAAAGACGAACATCCTTGTTCAGACTGCTGCTCATGCTAGATAACAGGCTCTCTTCCCAAAACTTTAAAGCCCACTCAGCATAGTTACAGTATAAACCAGAAATGGGCTCTGTGAGTGTTGAGAAAACAAATGTGCTAGAGCAAGCATCTTCAATGGGTATTAGCTAGCCAGCCTAGCAGACAGGCATCCTTGGATATGAGTGGCCAGCCATATGTAAAGGTTATCTGGATTAACAGACATCTGAAGAAGGCCAGAGTGCACAATGATCAAAAAGTGATAACAAAAGATGAGGACATACCAAAATTTAAATAACCTAAACTAAAAACATTCAACAGAATTGTAATCAGGATTCTGGTAACCTGTCAACAAATCCAAACAAAGAAATTTAGGAGAGAGCTTTAAAGAAAAAAAAAAAAAAAGACAGTTAACAGAAGATAGAAATTAAATTCAGAAAAACCTGGTTAAACTGACATGACTAACTGGGAGACCTTAGAAACAAAAAACAGTTTGTGTGTATGTATGTATGTATGCTTCCTATCATGCTCATGGAAAGAGAAACAGTCAGTATTGGCTCAGGTCATTTTCTTTACTACCAGTTATTAAACTCTACTACCAGTTATGAAAGCTCTTGCATGTTTGCCCTTTAACAGTGCCTTTTTTTTTTTTGCAATAATTATGTAGTCAAATAGTGAAGAATATATATCTCCATCCTCTCTATTATGATAAAGACCGTGTGTGTATGTATAAAATCTTCCTGTCACACTCAAGAGGTTTGGGTTGTTTGTTTTTTTCTTAGGTCTTACTGTAAGATACTCAATAGTAGATACATCAATATATATATATATATATATATATATATATTGATGTAAGTTGCAGTTATTTTTGACAGTACAGGCCCACTCGTAATACAGAATCTGAGAAAAATTTCTCTCTTCAGAAACATCTAATGTAAATGAAGAGAGAAAAGCAGATGTTTAAATATTACATATTATAACAAAGAATACATTTTTAAACATATTAAAATGGTAAGTAGAAAGGATCCATTGGAAACTATTTTTTATCAGCTGATAATGCTGGCAAAAACAGTTCATTATTTTCAGGTGAAAACAAACATTGTTAGCATCTAGTTTTATTCAGGTTTCAAGTGTAAACATTTGTTAGAAACAAAAAAAAGAGTACTGAGCTGTTATTTAATATCAGTCCTCCTATATTGTGATTTTCTGGACATTCTTCTCACAGATGAAGAGACTTGAAGCAACAGAAGCATGTTGAGAATACTATACACAAAACATGTGAGCAATGGATACTTCTACTTAGCATCAGAAAGATGCTTTAAAATTCTTGCGCACAGAATGTGGAAAGAAGGCTTGGAAGATTTGATACTCACAGGATAGATTAAAGAGAAGACAGAGGAAAACAATGCATAAACTACCTAAAAACTTGAATAAATGAATGACCGAACAAACAAAAATTTGTTAAGAGTCCCAAACTAGAGAAAATCATGGTAAGGTATGATCACCAAAGTCTTGAAATGGTACATAGAAGAAGTGGAAATAAATATTATGGAATCTGGTGGAATAAAGTGATTTTCACAAGAAAAAAAGTACAGGAAGTCTTTCAATGGTATTTACATATCAGATTACCAGCAAGCAGCCAAAATAAACACAAATATAAACTTTTTAAATTGTACAACAGCTGTGCTGATTTATTTAATATTCTGAAATGCCACAATCGAAAGGCTTCTGATGTTTTGATTTCTTTTTCTTATAAAAAGAAAAAAAAAAAAGATTTACAGCAAAGAGAATATCTGACAAAATAGCTTGTGGCATCTCTAAGATTAAATGTCAAAATGAAGATGTCAAGCAAGATGGTACAATAAAAAAATGCCAAGATATTAACTGTTTCCAAAACAATTTCAGTAAACTAATCAACAATTTTTAATGAAAAATGAGCAAACCTGAAATTTTGTACCTGAAGAAAAAATGCTATGTCAAAAGGAAATTTATTTTTTTCATTTGATCACCTATTATTTTAACTTCTTCGATGTACCCTGTCTTTTCAGGGCATAAGCAATCATGGCTTTCCATGTCTCCCTATCCTTGGTGGCTCTCAGCACGCTTTCTACACCACACAACCCTTGTACTATCATCCACCTGATCAGGCTCTTCAAATGATATCCGCTGCTTTCCCCCGTCTCTTTTTCCCCACTATCTGGCCTGTTAGTATCATGTTCTCCAAGCCCTCCTTCCTCATTGCATGTCCCAGGAACTTTAGCTGTCTCTTCCTGATGTTCAGTATTAATTTCCTTTTCGTTTCCATCCTTTCCCAAACCTCATCATTGCTCACATGCTCAATCCATGATATCTGCAACATCTTTCTGAAGAACCACATTTCAGCTGCTTCAAGTTTTTCCTTGATGATATTGTCCAGCATTTACTGTTATATCGAAGAACTGACATCAGACTAAAAAATTAGGGATTATATATGTAAATGATTTTTTTCCAAATCTTTTCACAAGATTTATGAAAAATTCATAAGAATTTCAATATTGTTTCATAAGGGCATTAAATGTAAAATTGGTTGAGTACAAATAAAAATTGTTACAATATATTCCAGTAGTATTAAGTAACTAACAAGGGTTATTTGCAGAAACTAGAATCAACATTTTATGGTATATATCCAGTTAAGGCAGAAAGAGTAAAATTAGGTAATTTATTGCAATTAGGGAATAAATTCATATTTTAAGACAGAAAAAAATGTCCATAAAAAATTCTAATATGAATTAGAAATCAAAAATGATCACATGTCCAAGTATAAATTTAAAATTTTGGAAATTATTTAATTTTGAAGAACTTATAACCATAATGTTTAAGTTATTTTCAGCTTTGCTGATTTTATTGAACTAATTTAATCCTTAATTCTGAAAACAAGCTCATAAAAAAAAAAAGAACACACACAAAACAAATATTGTAAGAGGTTAATTTGACAAATTTAAGCAAAGAATTGCTTTCTATATTAGAAATCATTAATAGATCTTGAGGTAATTAGGAAATTGGAAACAGAGCCAATGTTTTTTAACAGAATGAGAAGCATACAGTAAATATGAACAGTGTATACTTTTGCACAAACACTGTCAATTTTTCTAATCTTAAAATAATTTTTTCTGAATTAAAATCAGTTCCTTAATAAATTTTAAACCCAAAATTGTTGGTTGACCTAAGCACTAACACTTACTGAGTGACATGAAAAATATTCATAAGCAGTAAACTAAAATATATGGGGTGTTTGGAAAGTATCCAAAAACTTAATATTAATGAAGGAAAAGTAGCCTATCTAGGGCAATGTCATTTCAGTCTTTATCAAAGTACTCTCTAGGGCCTAACATGTTTGTCTTAGCAATCTTTTTTTGCAAAAGAAACTAAGTTCTTTCAAGATTGCTATCTTATTGTATTCTCCTATATCTCATAAACAGTGTTTGAAATGTTGATTTTAGCCACAAAAAGCTGAATTCAAATTGTTGGAATAGTAACAGACCTGTGTAATGCAATGCTCTCAAAAAATAAAAATAGATAAAAAATAAATAATTAAATAAATAAAAATAAAGTGACAACATTATATGATGGTCACAAATTCAAAATAATCTCACTGCCAATTCAGTGATCCTGTTAAAGAGTATTTATACCTGTGCAATAAGGTCCCCCTCTAACTGGTTGCCAAACTTGAAAGCCACACAATTATTTCTTAAAATATTAAAAATGGATACTCTTCTGATCTCATACACTATGTACCAATTCATAAAAAAATCTTAGGTTAATTTGAAGTTGATGGTATCAGAGCAGTACCAAAATATACAGTTCTTTGTTACTTAATGCGATTTATTTACAGGTCAAGAATAAAAGGAATTATTCATCTTAGGAAGATATCAGATTGGAACAAAAGTTCTGTCCAATTTCATGGTGTATTTTGCAAATGAAGATGCTAATGCTTATACAAATATTTAATCATTAATATCACCTCCACTTCTTTCTAAAACATTTCATCTATCAACAAGTGTATAGATGCCATATTTGTAAAATTCTTTAGGTTTTGATATAAAATATGAGACCAACTGATGTTCTCTTAATATCAACTTTAGGCCATCCAAATGGTTTTGCAAACACCTAAACAAAGGTTGGGAGAATATGGAGATGAAGCAAATTTTTCCAAGTGAGCTCCTCCAAGAGCTCTTTAGCCAACTGTGCAATGTGACAATGGGAATTATCGTGATGAATAATTACTCTTTCTGTTGACTAAGCATAGATGTTTTGTCTAATGATGCTTTCAAATGACAAAGTTGTTGGCAGTAGAGATCAGCATTGATTGATTGTTATCTAACAGTTCATAATGGAGGATTCCTTGATTATACCACCATACACTCAACATTATCTTTAGATAAAATTATCCCAGTTGCTGAACAGGTTTGTTTCCTCAACTGATCCACTTATGGTAAGGGATACAATTCCCATCATTAGTAACAAGCCTATCCAAAAAGAGTACTTGAAGTTGTCTAAGTAATGATTCATAACAACCAACAGATTTGTTGGCAATTCTCTGGAGACAGGTTGTTTGGGACCCATTTTCCAACCACTGAAAATATTCCAATCTTTTGCAATTCAAATAAGACTGTTGTATGATAAACATTTAAGTCCCTATTATGAATAATATTCGTATCAGTCAGTTAAGTGCCATACATGATACACGCTTGGGCGATCAGGTCTCAAAAGAGACATGACTGACTGGGTTATCCCATTACTTTTTGCAGTAGACTGGTTGCCGACCAAGGCTATAAAACCCAATCTGTCCTGTTATTTAACCCATAACTGGAGGGAAGAGACGGGTTAATACCTTTCCCAAGGGTATTTGCGCATAAATGAATGCAAGGAATTCAACTGGAATTCAAACTCGGCTTCCTGATTTCTCGTTCCAAGCTGATACTCACTGCACCACAATGCACATCCGTATAATATTCGTATAATTGGAAAGAAAAAAAAGAAGAAAAATTGCTCATAATAGAATTACTAAACAACAAAGAGGCAATACTTTTTAAAATTTTGTTCAACATTTTCACTTAAAAATTGTACAGAACTTTTGTTCTAACTTGATATTTGTATACATGGGGGTGAATAATTCTATAGTTAATCTTGAAATTCTCATATAGAGAAAGAGAAAATTATTGCTGCCTTTCCATGGCAAAGTTTCAAATGAGTGGTTTGTTATACAGCTATCTCACAAACTTCAGATAGTTCAAAGAACAAGATACTCAATTCTATGAGACGCAGAGAGAGAGACACACACACACAGAGAAAGACACAGAAACACAGACCAACAGACAGATAATGTCTTTACTACCAATATTTGATGTCTTGATCAGTTCAGATCAGGTCCAAGATACATACTATACAGAGATATCCAAGCATATGTTGCACTTTTTTTCCTTTCACTAAAATTTCAGTAAAAATCAGGGGTGTGATCTATCCACTCAACATCATAAAGAATTTGAAGTAGACTGTGGCATATCAGTAGTTCAGGGGAGTACCCTTGGCTCAAGCATAAGCTAGAACAAGGGAGAAAAAGATTTTCCCAACATTTTGCATTTTGATTTATGCAATTGCATCTGCTGACAGTACTGTGTCAAATATTATATAAAAGTGCTGTATCTGCACTGCTCATTTTTACAACTATCTGATTTACGATGAAAAAAAAAAAAAAGCCTATCAGTTTCAAGTGATTTTAGGACTGAAGCAATAACTGGTATTCAAGTTTTCATCTAAACATAGCATCCTCACACTTGATAAGTAAATATCACACAATTACAATAAACCAGTTTTTTTATGTTTTGGTATATGTAAGCAAAGTTTTGAAATAAAGTTGACTATTTGAAAATATTTAACACATATCAGTTATATTTACATAAAAAATTCTATTTAAAAAAAGAGGCCATGTAACTCCAGATTATAGTGCAACCTATCTGTGAGTATACTGCAAATATCTACTGGTATGACCTATACATGAATATATACAGTAATTCTCAATTTTCTTTCATCTTTGAGATATAACTTGCTTTAAAGTCACAGTATATGCAATATAAAATAGGGTAAAAGCCATCACCAAGTCTTTATTTTATAAATAGAATCTGTTGAGAGAAAAAAAATTTCTTCTCCAATTGATATAATTATTGGAAAGGTCAAAAGAAAATGCAGTTTAAAATTTTAAAATCTTTGTTTTGAAAATTGACAAGTGTCCTAATTAAGTGTTATTCTTCTACTGTACAGGCAAAGTTGGCATTTATATAAAAAAAAAAAAAATCGTTCTCCATTATTTAAGGAACCAGACTTTTAGAAATATAGGACAAAGCTCAAGTTAATCGGTTCAATTCTAGAAAAGGGATTTAAATTTATGAATGATCAATTTAAAGTACCCATAGCAAAAGCAATTTCTGCAAAATGTATTGAAATTAGTACTAGAGTAAAAACTTTACTTAAAAGACATTTTGGCACTAAATACTTTACTGCCTATAACTTGTCATTCAGAGTACAGAGTGTTTAGAAAGTAACTATATACTTATATATATATTAACAGACAGGTTTGAATATAGAATACAGGAACAGGAGGAGAATATTAACAACAATTATAAATATTGTTAAAACCATAGAGAGGCAAAATTTGAAATATAAAAAATGTGATCAGAAAAGTCCAGTAATTTTAGGAACACCCTGTATTTAAGTAACACTACTAACAGTGACATGTTCTTTCATTCCATATGGCCAATATTTTAATGACAAGAGGCAAAGAGAAATTAACCCATAATAGCTTCATTTATATTTTTCAGTAAACCCAGCAAGAAGGTGGAATGAATTATTTTCACTGAAAATATTTGCAAAGAAAAGATTGGATAGAAAAAAACAAATTCTATAAAATAAAAAAATATCAGCACATTTAAAATTCTTTTATATCAATTGAAGAAACAAGACTTAGAAACCAATTTGAAGCACTGCATACAATGAACATGACTTCCAGAAGTTTGGAAAATAGGTCACAAGTTGTCCTACAAGATATTCTTCACCCAATTCCCAAAGGAAACAAAGGAGCACAATAATATATTTTGAACATGACTGAACCAACTTTTTTTTCCCTCTTAAATGCCTAGAACCAAAAATGTCAGAGTTTGCACTTTATTAAATAAAGACTTGCATACTTAAAAGTACATTCAATTGCTTTAGTAATCACACTGAATTTTAGATTTCCAAACTTTATACAATAAAACAGCACAAAGGTTGTCAAATTTCTTAACTCATAAATATAGCACACCTTAAAACTATATAAGCAAATATCAAAAAAGCATCCAATGACACAGGATAGATAGTTTAGTGATTGGGGATGGGTGAATGTTCTCAGAGTAACATCTGGCTAATAAAAAAGCTATAAAGATGAGATAAGATAATTTAATTGCTGTTTACCTTCAACAAGAAGGGCTTACCTATATTAGCTACATTAATATTTCAACTTGGTTGCTGGTGCTGCTAAACATCAATATTTACATAACTGCATTATATTTATAAAATATCAAAACCATTTCTTGCACTTTCTCATTTATAGTCATTATTTTCTAAATATTGAACATAACTTTTTTTTTATTTAACCGAGAAGGTATTTGCAGCATTTCACGATACTAATAGAAGTGCTCTGCAATGTCATATCACAGGGAGTAAATGACGCCTACTATTATGTGGCTACTTGGACAGCTTTCAACTGCAAGAACAGAGATTCTTAATATTCTAATGTGCACTTGGAGGTGCTATGATCTCTGAAGAAAGTTTTCAGTAGAGTTATATGTGAGACTAAAATTTTAACAGGCACTATGATTTGAATTTTGAAACCAAATTGAGATGAGTTACAGATTGAAACCAATTATTTTTTTTTTTTTGTACAAATACATATGTTTGTATTTTTGTCTATATATTTACATTTTCAAAAATATTTTTAAAATTTAGCTGCAGTTGTAATGTAGTTGTACGATATAAAAAAGTCCAATCTAAAGTCCAGTAACTTCTGTGGTCTGACTTGGTGACCTTTCTGAATATTGAACAAAAAAGGATATTCTATTTATCATTGAATAATTATGATTTCTATAGAAGATGACAATTTGTAAAGTAGAAAATTCTTTCACGCATGAATGATAATAGAAGAACCTACCGTGGAATGCTATTTACACTCTAAGACTAATGCTAAGCAATTCAAATTTTTACACCAAGGCTATCAATTCCTGTTGAGATAATGACAAAGAAATAATTGCTTAAAATCATTTAAAAAAAAAAAAAAAAAAAAAAAAAAAGTGATGTATTAGCAACCTGGCCTGATGAGTTTCTATTTAGTAATAATGCATTATTTACATTGTTTGAACTGTTTTCCTCAACTTTATAATGTTTCGACTGTTGTACACTTCGGGTGATAGGAATTTTGAACTGAATGCTTTATTTCAAAATAAAGTGTTTGGTTCAAAATTCCTAGCACCTGAAGAAGGCCAGAGCATACAACAGCTGAAACATCGTAAACATAAAGATGAGGATAACAGTTTGAACAATGTAAATACTACCTCATCTCAGAAGTATAGACAAATAGTAATAAGGCATGTTTGCTTTGAGAAATGCCACATGATATAACAATCTCATTACAAAGGAATGAAACCAGATTACATGACTGATGCATGTGTCATTTTATCACATATCAAAAAGATAACTCAAGATGTTTCATTTTAGATGGTTGGGCAGGGGGAGGAAATGGAAAATGCTACAAATAGATTAAGCTTCTAGAAGGTTCAGCTTATAACTTTTTTTCATGACATTGCGCATAGAGATTCAGTCAAACTGTCAGTTAAGTACCGTATGTGATACATGCTTGAGCAATCATGTCTCTTTTGATTTATGACTAACTAGGCAGAAAATTTTCTCACAGTAGGTTACTAACCAAGGCTATAGAACCCAGTCTGTCCAGATATTTAGCTGATAACTGTGGAAAGAGAAGAGTTGAGTAATACGCTTCCCAAGGATATTTGCATGTAAGCAAATGTAAAGAACTCAAATGGAATTTGAACTTGGCATTCTAATTTTTCATTCTGAGCTGATATCCATTACACCACAATGCACAACTTCATATAAAGATTAGGATAAGAGAAAAATAATTATTTGCTCACCCTGCTAAATATAATTAGGCATCAAAAATTATAATTTTCTAAAAACCTATGGCCAAAAATGAGAAAATAATGTAAGTTCATACACTTAAATTTATGTAACTGTGTTACAAACTGTTAGATATGGTGGTATAGCAATCATTTCTAATATCATTTGTGCTATGATTTTTTCAGTGTTTTCATGTCATAATTCTTTTCCATTTTTCACAAGACAACTTAAAATTTGTTCAAAACCTAGTTAATACCCATAAGATTTTAGGAATTCATGAAAACAGCTTCTAGCACAGAAAACTAGAACTTCCAAGGTTATTTAAAAAAAAATTTTTTTTTAAAGAATATTTGTGCAGGGTAGCACCCTTCCATATTAAAATTAAACTGGTTAATGGAGCAAAGTTAACATCACATATTCAAGTTTTGTTGCTTTATAGAAGCAAGTTACAAGGGATATCATCATCATGAACCCACTGCCAATGTGTAGGAGTGAACTAAGGGACTCCAGTTAACTAAGCCTGTCTCATTATTGCTGCTGGTAGAAAGTGAAGTGAAAAATTTTAACAAGGTCATTTGTGTGAATTTAATTTTGGTGGACAACCCTGTGCAATGGAGAAGCTCACATCCTTGGTCAGAAGCACTTCCTTTGCAGCTCAATGGAACTTGAGAGACACAAAATCTGGCAAACCTGGTTTTATAGCAGCACCAATCACAGGAAGCAAGTATTTCTTCGTACATCCACATTATACAAAATGTGACACAAGGCAGTGTTTAATGTGTGATTTTGGAAGCCTTTCAAAAATTGCTTAACCCTCCTTCCCACTCAAGCTTCAGGTAATGATTCCATCCCCACTCCCAAAGGAGAGAAACTGAGAGATGGCTCTCTGGGGCATGAGCTAATGTCAATTTTGATACTATCTGGCCAAATGCCAAGGAAGTACCAATGAAAGTGGTGTGAACAGTCAAGTTGTGGTTATCCAGTCAGATCAAATGTGAAAAGTATCAAACGGAACAGCCATTGATTAAAGTAAATTCTAATTCTCTACTGCTTGATATCCTTTTAAGCCAACATCTATGACCAGATGTTTATCACTTCAGGTAAACGTCAGAAAATTTTTAATTAAACACTCCATTTAATCTAAAAGGATATCTTGTGCTTATTTCACTGACCATGTCTAGGGAGAGCAGTACTATCAGTGTCAAATTGTTTTATAAGTGTTCAAATTGCAGGCAAAGAAATTTGGCTAGTGAAAAAAAAAAAAAAAAAAAAAGCCCATGATGAGATTATATGATAAAGAAGTTGATGATGATCTTTCAATTGTTTTGAGAAATGCAATGAATGCTGGGATATTTGTATATGTGGTCCTCAGTGAAGTACATAGATGACTCAAGTACCGCTGTTCTAGGTAGGATATTTTATCTATGAATAATAAATAGCTTGAATTTATTTCAGATTTCACTCACTATTCAAATAGAAACAGATTAAATTTGATTTTTATTTACCTGTGCTCACTATCAAATGAAAATCACTACAGAATCCAGTATGGTAATGATAATATTAGTTGTTTCCTTATAAAGAAACATGTGACTGACTGAGCAGCCAGTACTGTTGTTTTTTTTAACTTCATACTTTTTCTCTTAAAGCAGTCTTTCAGGAAAATTAAGTTTTGGTAGCTGCTATCACTTTCCAGTATTGAGAAGGGTTTCCTTCCTAATCTTTTGTCTGAAGTAGTGCAGAACATCATATTGATTATATCATTTTCTCTGAAATACATATGACAACCACTTTAACTTTTTTGTTGAAAGTCCTGGTTTCTTTTATTTGGTAAAGTTCTTTCTTTGTGATTCTGTAGCACCGGTCTGAAGAATGCTCCTTGCTGAGGCCTACAAGTAAGCCACTTTTTAACCACTGATCTGAGAAAGCAGTTGTTAGATATTTCTGAAAGGTTTTGGCACAATGTGTGACAGGAACATCTTGATCCAATGGGGTTATTTAAGAATATGACTCAAGTTTTTACATTAGTATTCTAGTTTTGTACTTTGAATGCAGCTTGTTCTATGTTCAATTTTCATTTTACTAAATTTGATATAACTGATTTATCCAGATATTTATAAGTATTTCCTAATATAGGTTTACATTATAAAAAAAAAAAAATGACTTAAAAATATATTAAATCAGTCTATAAACTTTCAAGCATAATTGTCAGTTTCACAAATTTGATCATCAGATTCCTGGAAGTTTGTTAAGAACACCACTCTATAGAAAAATCGTAAGAGGTGATTTTTCTAAGCCCAGCTTACATGTGGTACAAGGTTGAAATTATGGGGGTACCCAGTGAGAATGAAACTCATTACTTCAATTGGAACAGTTTCTAGTGAGACAAACTTGCTGTTTCATTATATTGATATATCTTTATGAGAGAAAAGGGAGTGTTGTCAAAAAAAAATAAAATAAAATAAAATAAAAAAAAAAGCCTTCAGGCGAGAAAGTTAAAACTTCATTGAAAATAAGTTATTCATTTTACTACCCAAGTTAAATCTTGCAAACAAAACCACAGATGTAGACATTGGTCAGGACCACAATCAATACAAATGCCACCCCCAACATTTTCTTCATTTTATTTTTAAGGAAGGTTGGGAGGTGAGTGCACAATATACTCAAGTCTCCCACCCACAAGTATAGAAATATCTTTAAATAAATGCACCTTAACTGGGTAATGGTAATATTAGCTGTTTTTCATAAGAAAACATTTGGTATTCATTACCAAGTAGCTAGCGCTACATTTGGTTGAAATTTATAAAATCTTACTTTTAAAACAATCTTTCAGGGAAAATAGGTGTCTCAAATCCGCTAGCTGTTATTACTCTTTCCACTATTCTTGTTTGTCTCTTGTTCAAGATAATGGGAAAAGTCTGCGTTTCATTTCTGTCATTCTTTTAAGTTACATGTGTTATCCATTTTAGTTGTTGCTTTTGTTGGAACTCAACAATTTATGTGTTTTCTGTTATTTTGTATGGTTTATTATAATTCTGTAACACTAATCCACTCAGACACACACAGACTCACTTGAAGCCATTTTTAATCAGTAATCTGAGAATGTGACCTTTTATAATAATTGCTAACAAAAACAATGAGAAAAAAAAATCCATTGTCAGTTATGACAAACACAAACTGCTTATTTGCCTAATAAGATACCAGAGTAACTGGATTTATTTATCAGGATAACATTAAAACATTGACAAAATTAACTAAAGAATTAATTTATGTCAAAGTTAATTAAACGAACACATTTTCAGTCAATCTATTCAATAATTAACTCATTAGAAACATCATTATACTTTTAGAATAATAAACTGAACATAACTGAATTATTAATATTTCAACAATAAGCTCTACCTCAAGTGACTCTTGAGCCTTGCACTGGACAAACTTCATAACAAAAATAGATTACTTCAAAGATGTTTCCTTTTGGTTTTGAGCGACTGTTATGGAGAGTTTTCAACCTTTATTTTATTTTGCTGCAACTAAACTAAAAAACTGCATGCAGATTAGTTTTAAATGCTCTACTTTCTAACCTTGTGCCAGACTAAGCGAAGTAAATGTCTTTCAAGTCATACCTGGAGTGGGAGTGTTTTCCTGTGTGATCAGCAAACTAGTTTCAAGTCATGACTAGTTGCTTAGACTAAACTATATTTAGTCTTTTTTTTTTTTTTTTTTTTTTTAATCTGAGTTCATTTTTGATAAAAGTTAATATGAAAACAAATTTTAGGGAAAAAAGAAATTTTACTCTTGAATTTTCTATAAGAGTAAAAACTGACATTTACTAAAAAATTTCATTTACAAGATGACTCATAAATAGCTTAAATATAAAATAGGTAATATTCTACACTTACAGACTTGTAAAATCTGCATTATCCTTGGTAGGGAGAAATTATTCATCTGCAAATGCTCAATATTTTAGCAAGAGGAAGGTGGAGAAATACCAAAGGAAGAGTAAAGGGAACTAGTTTGACCTATGGTCAATTGACCCACTTGGCACTATTCTTACTGTACTCAGATGTGACAAGTTGAGACACTACAAGTCATAGTTAACACAATATTAAAAGCCAGTGACCAACTCAACTCTACATATACTAATTGACTAAAGCATTGTTTTTAAAATAGCAAAAAGCTTAGCTACATTTTTTTCGTTGAAAGGCAGATCTTAGTGTATGTGTGTGAGAGAAATATCAGTCACAAAGTCTTTACCAGTAAAGACTGTCTTAATTCCTGACAATTTCTTTATGATTTTGAATAAGATTACCAAAACCTGCAAAAAGTTGAATAATTAAGTGGATTAACAGTAATGACAGTGGGCAGTAATAAGAAAAGCTAACATCTCTACATATGAGCTTATAAAGTACATTTTCATTCCTCAGAGTAAATGAATTCTAACAAATCATATTCATATCATTTTTGGGCATAAAAAAAAAAAAAAAAAAAAAAAAATCAGAGAACCACGTTCAAATTCCAGTTTAATTTGTTATATTCACATAAGCACAAATATCCTTGGAAAAGGTATTAATCTATTGCTTCTCACTCCAGCTATGGGTTAAATAGTACAGATTAGATTCTATAGCCTTGGTTGGCAACCAGTCTATCATGAAAAGTAATGGCAACCTACTGCAGGAAGATCTTCTGTCCAGCCAGTCATATTTCTTTTGGGACATGATCGCCCAAGCATGTATCACATGACATTTAACTGACTGGCTGATATAAAAACTGAAAAGTGGGGGGAAGGAGCAAGAAATAAATTCATATATACAAGTTAATAAACTATTTCCTTTTAATCTGGCATTTTTAGTGAATACCCATATTTGAGTAGAAGCTTTGTTTATTTTAAACAGTATTCATTTTGTCTACAGGCCAGCAGACACTAGAAAACTCACGAAAAGCAAATGTGCTGACCAGTAGGATTCTATGTTAGCTGCTATCTCTTAACCACTATAGACAGTTCCTCTTACATAGCATAGATCAAGCTAGTCTCCCTGAAATCGATTCACTGTGCCTCCTCAGCCTCAGCCTCTCAACTGACCTCAAGTGGAACAACTACATTGAATCAATAAATAAATCTACTGTTAGGAAGGTTGGGTCATTGTGTCGGGCCAGAAAGCTTTTCTCACCTAAATCTATCTTTATATATATATATATATATATATATATATATATATATACAAATCAACCATCCACCCATGCATTGAATACAGTTGTTGTATCTACTCGGGCACCCCTGCCATTCATCTAGAGGTTTGCAATATGGTCCAGAGGAGAATCAGCAATGTAACTGATCCTGACCTGGCAATTCAACTCCAGTCACTTTCTCACCAATGGGATATGATTTTTCTCTGTTTCTTCTATAAATATTTTCATGGCTTTTGCTAGCTTAGCTTCCTGGTGCCCCCTCTACATGAATTTACTCAATCAACCAGACTAGCAACAAGTCCCAAATGCAGCCACCACTTCCACCCTAGCAGCTGCTTTACTTGCACTTCCCAATTGTGGAACTCCTTTCCGTATACTGGTTTCCCTGATAGCTACAATATCCAAGAGTTTAAATACGCAATGTCAATTGCCATCTGTTATCCCCTTGACTCCCATCCTTCTCTTACCCTTTCTCCATCACCCCCTGTATCTTGTTCTTCTCCCTTTTCACTATTCTCACACAACTCTCTTAATACCAGTATTCCCATCCTTCTTTTAACCATTCTCTGACACCCACTGTAACCGGTTCCTTTTTCTCTTCACTCTCCTCTTATGTAACCTTTCACTCTTTTATGCAGCCTCCCACCCCCATGCACTAGTGGCAGTACTGCCTTGCTTGAGATGAAGCGATTATAAAATTTATATATAAATGTTTGTTCTTATAACCAAAAATAGCGAATGTGATTTATACTAGAACTCGTTTACTTTGATATGACACCTGAAATAAGTTGAATCTGATATAACAACTAGAGAAAAAAATAGCATTTATTATAACCTTGTTCGGTTGTGTTGTAGCCAACAAGGTGACTGAAATGTTGGTATCACATGATTGTATATCTTGGTCTTTGTATGTTCAGTTAGTAACGCATAACACAATTGATCCACAGTAGATTCACAGCTGGGTCATTTGATAGATTTGTCTGAACTCCAATTACTCACTATTTGCTCCATGATCAATCACTCAATGCCCCAGACTTCTGTCTGGTGCTTATATAGTTATTTAGTGATCACCTGTGGAATAATCCATTTTTTTTTTATTATTCTTTCACTGGCAATCAGTGTTCAAACATATGTATAGTCATTTATACTTTCTACTACATGACACATTGAACAAATATTACAGATTACACCAAAACTTACTTAAAAGAACAAAAACAACCTTTCATTCTGTCTCTTTACAATAAACAGTATTTTGTATTTCCTTAACATTGTTTAGTTCTTACAGTTTCTTTTCAGTGTTTAGCATTAACACTATTTCATCTGCAGATCTTATGTTGTTAAGCTTAAATAGCACATTATCAATTTCCCAACCAAACTGAATATTTTCTGACATTATTATTGATGATGTTTTTGTTACATTAATAAAAATGTCATAAATCATTAATAATAATGTTTTTAAAATTTAATCTGGGCAGAAATAATTGTATTATATTATACTGAAGAAAAAGTAAACATTCCACTTTTATTCCTAAATATGACAGTCGTACTCCATTTTAGGCCTGATCTGGAGATCACACACACACACACAAGTGTGTGTACACTAAGGTCAACACCAAGTGGCAAGTTTTTCATTTGCAAATGCAATATTCAGACTTGTTTTCAATCATAACACACTTTTCAGTCCGAGTTGACTTGTGTCTACCTTTATACTTACATATGCCCTATCCTCCATATTTCTACTCATAAATATTGCATTCCTTAAACCTAAGAAAAACAAATTTTTTTTCTTAAATGTTATTACTTCAGTTGTCAAATCAATAAAAAAATCTATCACTTATATATCCTTTTAGTAGGTACACAGCTTTGAATAGACATCCCTGTTTATGAACAAATTGTAAAATAATTATCTACTGATTTAAATCAAAGTCTTATAGGGATATATTTTCTTTAAGATTTTCAATGATCTAGGTGTGTATAGCATCAAAAAAGAAAAATCCCTTTGCTGTTTGAGAAAGAGTGATTTAACATGGTTCCAAGTCTCAATTTTTGCAAAGTTTGAAAATTGAGGTAAAATCTGGCAAAACAGATCTTAAGGAGCAGGGAAATATTTTCCAGTGTCATGTCAAAGATTGTTTTGTTTTAATGTTGCAATGTAAACTATGGTAACTGTTATTTGTAGACATAAATGAAAATGAAGAGAAAAATGGAATATTTCACAGTAAAAGAATTTGATACGTTTCAAGAATTTGGTAAGTTCTAGCAATTAACAATGGATATCAACTAGCAGAATAAACTATGGTAATTTAAAAAATAACATATGTTACAAACACACACATTATATATATACATATATTTTTTTCTAAGAAGTAATGGATGTTTTACTTAGTAATCAGACAGATTTTATCACTTAAATGATATTTTTAGCAGAAACCCATATTTGAGTAGGCATTCCATTTATTTATTAAAAAGTATATTTCTTTAAATTTCTTTACTTGAATATTCAGTCAGCCAGTTATATACCATACATGATAACACTTGGGCAATAAATAACTGACTTGGCAGAAGATTTTCCTGCAATAGATTGCCATTACTTTCTGCAGTAGACTAGTTGCCAATCAGGGCTATAGAACCCAATCTGTACTGTTATTTAACCCATAGCTGGAGGGAAGAGACAGATTGATACCTTTCAAGAGTATTTGTGCATAAATGAATGCAATGAATTCAACTTGAATTCGAACTTGGCTCTCCAATTTCTCGTTCCGAGCCAATATTCACTGCACTACAGCACACACTTTAATATTAGAAGAGAGATCTTTTAAAAGAAAAGATGTGCTCGCTAGCAGGATTTGAACCTGCATCACCCAAGGAGAAGAAACAGTTATTAAATCAGGTGTATTTCAAACCAACTCAGCAATGAAGAGTTTCAGAGTATTTTTCTGAAGTAGTAATGAATGTTTTTATTTATTAATGCAACAAATTTTATTAGTTCAAACATTTTAGTGGATATTCGTTTGAGTAGATGCTTTGTTTAAAAAATGCATCATGATAGAAATTGCTTTATTTACATTTGGATATGAAATTGGAAATCTATGAGAAGAGGGATTTTGCAACATTGCTTCACCAGTAAATGTCCTTCATGACAGGGTCAGCTCTAATTACGGTTTCTCCTGCCAAAGAGGATACGGATTTGAATCCTGCTCAAGGGCATATATTTTTCTTTAATGAGATTTTTCAAATATTTAAGCCAGTACATGAAAATAAATACACTGTCTAATAAATAAATGGAGCATCTAAAATATGTGTATCTACTAAAATACTGTTTGAACTGATTATATATATATATAAAAAAAATACATACAAAAATAACCTGAATAATTATTTTCAAGAGAAATTCATTAAAAAAGTATGGTCATTCTACATTTTTTATATGCATCACAGTAAAGTATATAAAGATTCATTGAATTGTTGAGTAATTAAGACTTTTGTATTATTATTACTACTATTATTATATTACATTAAAATATAAAACATGCATTTATAAGACTTCAACCATTTATTTATAAAGTTCTTTAATTGCTCTATTTTATGTAAAACTAATAAAAACAAATTCCCAGTGCTAAACAACCATTCTAATTGGGAATTTTTCTGTATCCGCCATCATTTGAAGAAAAGAGTTCACACAGAAAATGAAAAGGTTTATTTTGCAAGTTGAAGTAAAAGATTACTACTTATAGACACAATTATCAACAGCACTTTGAGACCCCACTTTCACAACTCTTATATATGCAACTGAAGCAGGTTTTTTTTTTTCATTTTACCATTATCCAAAGTATATCTATCATACAAATATTGGTGCTTTTATATTTTAGTTTTGTATTAAAAGAATACTTGAACAGAACAATGTAATCATTTCTGAATTGGATGGAAAGTTTAATCCTAAAACATTTCTTACACATATTTCAAGACAATGTTTTTTGTGTGTGTGTGTGTGTGTGAGTGTGTGAGTGAGTGAGTGAGAGAAATGTGTTTACAGTTACCAGCTTGACTTGATTCTTATGTAATAGCAATGTTGTACATTGGAAAGAACTTGTGTTAAGACAATAAAAACAAACTGCTTGATTAACATCATTCTTTACAGGAAGCAGACAGATTCTTACTATTAATCTACATTTTTCTCACTAATTAACTTGGAAAAGAAAATGGTGTGTGGTCTTTTTGAACAGAGTTTTCAGTACAAGAAGATTCAAGTTTTTGTTTAGGTGGTTTATATTGTTTGCACTGATGTTCTTAGTAAAAGGAATTAAATATTTTTTTTTTTTGCAGGCATGAAGTTCCAAGTTTGGAAAAGAACTAAGACAGCCAAATACAAGATGGCATGACAATCTGACCAATAACCTTGGCCCAGGTAGGGTTTCTCCAACAGGAGTGAGAAGGTCCTGAATTCAGAATTCATTTTCATTAACCAGCCTCAGGTGTTGATTGCAACTGGCAAACTTTAAATATTGCTTTGTTCTTTACCCCTTCTCAGAAATTAAACAACTGAAGTAACCAAAAAGTTGTGAAAAAAAGTTGTGGTTTTTCTAAAGATGACTTAATTGACTAGAAAAATACTGTCATGCTTGTGCTTTCAAAAGGACTTTGTCAGACTTGGAAAAAATATCCTATGTGATGAGTCACAGTCTGAAGAAGTCATTTTTAAAGACCAAACATTTCATAGGATATTTTACACCCCACCTCATTTAATTGCCCAACATTAAATATGTAAAGAGTATACATCTTATTTTGAGAAAACAATCTGTAATTTTTACAATATATATATATATATATATATATATATATATATATATACATATACAAGAACAATTCTAAGAGAAAAACGAAAGTATGACAAAGTGAAAAAGTTTTTGTGTGATGTATTTCATCCTTTAGGACTTCAACTAAATTGATCTAAACATTTGTCCAAGAGGATGAAATGAGTTACACAAAACCTTTTTCCATTTTGTCATACTTCTTTCTATGAAAATATCTTGTTCTCCCAGATGGTTAATTGTGATTTTTTTTTTTAAATTACCATAAGAATTTTTATTTTTCATATATAGATTCAGTTAACATGTTTGTTGAAATTTGGATAAAGAAAACAGAAAAAAAATATTGGCAAGAAACCAGCCATGGAAATGAAATGCCTTTGACAGATGAGGAAAACATTAGGAATGTCACTGTACTTTAGAACTGTTGCGCATGTTTCGAGGTGCATACTCTGAATTTTCTTTCTTTTAATCAGGCAAACAGACAATATTACCTCTCAAAAGAAAACAGATATCACACAAATTCCATTGTCAATATTTCCAATGAGAAAATGTGATCAGCTTTTAAACTATTCTTGTGCTATCTTTTTGATAGAAGATAACTCCTAACAGTATGTAATGCATTCTTTATGATTAATCCTAGGCTATTTGGGAGTCTTATACTCATGCGAATGTGTGTTGTGGTGCAGTGGATATTGGCTCAGAACGAAAAATCGGAGAGCCGAGTTCGAATTCCAGTTGAATTCATTGCATTCACTTACACACAAATACCCTTGGGAAAGGTATTAATCCGTCTATTCCTTCCAGTTATGGATTAAATAACAGGACAGATTGGGTTCTATAGCCTTGGTCAGCAACCAGTCTACCGCAGAAAGCAATGGCAACCTACTGCGGGATAATCTTCTGCCCAGTCAGTCATGTCTGTTTTGAGACATGATCACCCAAGCGTGTATCACGTATGGCACTTAACGGACTGATACTCCATCTATAATAACATTAAATCAAACAGAGGGATTACTGAAACCCAGTACACTACAAATATCATTTTTAGGTTTAAGAAATTATATATATATATATAACTTAGTCTGACAAAAGGTTGTGTGTGTAGGGGCATCTAGTGACATAACAAGACAACTTCTTCAAGTATATTTGTTAAAATCTTTGGCTTAATTTTTTTTTTTAATCATATCACCCCGAGCAAGGTGGTAACGCCACTGATGCGCAGGGGGCTATGTAAGAGTGAAAAGATTGGAAAAGAGAAAGCCAGAAACCACATCCTAAACAGGGAACAAGGGATGAGCCTCTTCACCTGTTTGCAATTGTTATAGAAGAACAAAGATTGCATGCATATTGATTATGCTGTGGACAGATACAGCATTACAATCTTACCAGACTAATAAATATGACTGGCAATGAGACAGCAAAACAAGGATCAGAAGATGAATGCAAAAGCAAATATCAGCAGTTATTTGAAACCAAAATAGGTGGTTTTATTATCTCTAAATTGTAATATTGATTTTCTAAGTGTAGCTTAGATGTGGCACAAAGTCAAAAGTATGAGGTACAGAGTGAGGATCAAACTCACTACTCCATGTCTATTGAACAGGTAATCCCTTGTTCCCTGTTTAGGATGTGGTTTCCGGCTTTCTCTTTTCCAATCTTTTCACTATTACATAGCCCCCTGCACATCAGTGGTGTTACCGCCTTGCTCGGGGTGATATGATAAAAAAAAATTTTAAAAAAATTGTAACAGGATCTAGCAAGATATAGGATGCATAAAGATATTGATAACAATGATTAAACAATGATGGTGTTCATCTTTTGGGAGTGAAGATCATTTTTCTTCACACATTGCTACTAGGTATTATGGGTGTGGAAATGGCTAAGCAGGCCAATCTTCACTCTGAATTTTCTGCTGTAGTGTGGGCATGGAATGTTTGACTGGGAAGGGGAGTTTGACCCGTCTTTTCAGTGTTGTCACTTTTTCTGCAGTTCTTGAATGCATTGCACTTCAGGGTCTGATACACCTCTTTTGAATAAGATGCATCAAGCAGGGCTATCTTGTACAGCTTCTTTCCAGTAAGAAATAGGAAGATGCTGCAGTACTTCAAGAAGGCCTTGAAGGTGTCCCTGAAGGGCTTCTTTTGTCCACCATAAGATCTCTTCCCTTTCTTGAGCTCCCTGTAGAAGAGGCACTTTGAGAAGCAGTTGTTTTTCATGGAATGTACATCATCAAAGCTAGGAGCACACGAGTGTGGCATGGATGCTCTATCTGGGCTTGCTCAAGTACCTCCATGTCTGGAATTTTGTCCTGCCACTTGATGCAGAGCAACTCATGTGAAAGATGCTCAGTTACCTGGCATGGCAACTCTAGATAGTCCAAGCTCCACAACCAGGTCTGGGATCAACATGGACTGAGCCTGCAGACCAAGCTGAAGGTGTACCATGCTGTGGTACTTCCTTCCCTACTACATGCCTCTGAAACGTAGACTGTCTACAGTCACCATTCCAAGTAGCTGTTTAACAATAGTTTTATATCATATGTCAAAGTGTGAATTTTCATAAGATAGTGGAGTGGTTTTCCAGTTTTTTAATCATTTCACCCCAAGCAAAGGCAATAAAGCCACTAATATGCAAGGCGTTACTGGGTGTTAAAGAAAATTTACTATTGAGGAGAGAGAGGACAGGAATTAATACAAAAGATAATGATTGACATTGCATTTAAATTTTTGAAGATCAAAGTTGACTGGGAAGCAAGAAGCCAGAATAGAGTTCAACAAGTGAAAAGTACAATAAAATAAACAAACAAAAACTTAGCATAAAACTTATGTATACATCTAGCTATTTCGACTGTAAAATTATTTGATCTTGCAACCAATCTAGTCTTCTTCCATGTGCACTGTCCCTTCAGGACGTAGGCGATCATGGATTTCCACGTTCCCCTATCCCTGGTGGCTCTGAGCACGCCTTCTCCTGTTACACCGTGCAATACTCATTCTGTCATCCACCTGATTAGGTCCTTCAAATGTTTTCTGTTGCTTTCCCCTGTCTCTTTTTCCCTCTATCTGGCCTGTTAGTATCAGGTTCACCAGGCCCTCCTTCCTCATTTGCATGTCCCAGAAACTTCAGCTGTCTCTTCCTGATGCTTAGTATTAATTTCCTTTTTGTTTCCAACATTTCCAAGACCTCATCATTGCTCACATGCTTGATCCATGAGATCCGCAGCATCCTTCTATAGAACCACATTTCAGCTGCTTCAAGTTTGTCCTTCATCTTTGATGGTATTGTCCAGCATTCACTGCCATATTGAAGGACAGACATCACGTAGCAATCCAGTACTCTCTTCCTAGTTTCTAGCAAAATTGTCCTGTTTCTTAATACCTTACTCAACTTCTGGAATGCTTCCTTCGCCATGCCAATTCACCCTCGGATCTCTGTGTCACACTTTCCGTCTTCTGTTATAACGCTTCCCAGTGCACTTAAATTCATAATCTAGATATCAAAAAGGGGAAGGTCATCAGAACAATTACCATAGAAGTATTTATAGAAAAGGCACAAGAAGGCTATGTTAGAATAGTGGGAAAAGGATTGATGCCAGGTTAGAACCAATATCATTGCAGATTCTTTGGATTTTATGCAGAATCGCTAAATATATATTGCCTTCTCCATGGTTCAAAAATCAGAATTTTCCTTCTCTTAAAAGCATTGTTAACCAAGATTAGGGAGCCTGGTCTACCTTACTATTTAATACATATCTGGGGAGAGTAAAGACATATATAGCTTTTCCAAGGGCATTACTATGAAAGTGAATGTAACAGACTAACCCAGTACTCAAAATTCCATTTCCAGTGTCAATATCTGGAATGCTATTCTCACATTTTTAAATTGAAAATGTTAATAATATATAAAAATGGGAGTCTTATAGTAGATCTGTTTATCTTGTGATATAAAAGGTAGCATCCTGTTTGATGAAAATTCAGTTTTTTGGTGGTAAAAACGGAGGACTGTTCAATGGTATATGGAAGTTGTGTACTACTGAGATCACATAATTCTCCCTTCAAATCATACATATCCAAAAGAATACAGTATTACATTTGGGACCAGCTTGACTGCAGGAGTTGCCAGATGATTGTCATTGTTGACAGCCCAATGCTGTCAAGGATCCACACTAGTTTTTTCTATATGAATTTATTACCATAGCACTTTCCATGTTTGAATATGACCCCAAGGCAGAAGTATTGACAAATACTGAAAGCAGTGGAATTAAAAAAAAAAAAAAAAAAAAAAATCAGGGTTTTCCTTCTCCTACATAAACTGTCTAACCCAGCTGACAAGCTGCACCTACCAAGAGCATGTGATAAGGTGACTGGTCAGCCTTTTTATCTTCACCTGCTTGAAGCTGGATTTTGTTGTTAGAGGCTATTTGGGACATGCCACGAGAGCATTTTATAGACAGTGGAAGAGGGTCTTGCATGCTATTAAAAACTATATCAAATTAATTTTGATCTGAAATTTCAACTGTATAATGTTTAGTCTATATGATTCATATTAACCACTGGATTAAGCACATTGACAAGAATGAGATGTTAAAAGATGTGTAAAATGAATACAATTTACATTAGACTAAACAAGTTGAAATTATAATTTTAGATAATCATCATTTAATTTAAATCCAGTTTTTACATATACATATATAAATGTATGTATATTAGCCATCTATATACAAGCCTGTTTCGCTGTATCACAGCTCATCAGTGTGGTTAGACATCCACTTGCTTCCAGCTGGGATCGAAACTCGACCGATTTGGTTTCAGTTGGAGATATATATATATATATATATATACACACACACACACACATATACTACACACAAAAATAATTCATATTGCTCTTTTTTCTTTTCACACACAATTAATAAAAATACTAGACTAGACTTTCATAGATTAACATTTTTTGTAATTCTTTAATCTACTCTGCAAAAGGTTTCAGCAATTAACTGCAATTTTTCTCATGCTAATTACTCACACACACAACATAGCATGGTAACTGACAATTTCACACTTTAAATATAAAACCTGTTACCATGCAGTATTGATACCTGTGTCCACACTGTATCTATAAATGCACAAATTTCTGATAATGAGTGCACTTTCCTTATAAATATAGCAAATTTCAACTTGTACAAATAACAGCAAATATTTTTAAAAAAAAAAAAAGAAAAAAAAAAGAGTAATATGAATTATTTAAATCTATGCTATGAAATATACAAGTAAGCTGTTGGACAAAGCCATATTTGGCCTAAGCACCCAGGAAATATTTGAGTTGTTTACATTTCAAGCCAGATGTTAATCATTTAATTCACAAGTGCATCATGTTTGAATCTGACTCTTTTCAATTCAGGCATTTTGAAATACTTGTTCTTTTTCCAAAATAAAGTCTTGCTTCTTGAGGCAACTTAAAAAAAAAAAAATTAAAAGAATTACTTTCCTAAGAATAGAATAATCACTTTTGCAAAATTTGCCTGGTGTTCACAGTAATCTTCAAGTATTTGCTTTGCAGATAATTATAAAGGAACATTAAAAAAAGTATACGTTATTTCTTTCAGGTGTTTCACTACAAATTAAATTCACAAGATCAGCTTGATCTGGCATTTTCATTGTAATGTGATTATTAGAAATATTTGGTCAAATGCATTGACAAAGAACAATTATGTTAAAAATTAAACATTTTTGTGCAGAATTGTCTTAAACATGCCATTAAGCCTGTAGGTTTAAGATATTTTTTATACTACAATATCAGCCCTAAGTGCCATTAAAAGGTAGAGGGTTACTAAATAGGAGTTGTTTTACAGACATAATAGTTATAGATTATAAAGATATGCAGGACAGCAGACCCCACATTTAAAGAGGTTAAGATAGCAGTGGTCAGGAGGTTTGTATCTTTCAGAAATTAGTTCTGCAAAGAAATGGCCCTTGAGAAGAAGCTGCCCAAATAAAATACAAAGGCAATGAGGAGGATTCAACTGTGTAGGTGGCATGAGAGATCTTAGCTGTGAAGGTCTGAATTAGTAAAACTATGGAATGTAACTCACCAGAACATTTCCATGGAAATAGTAAGAGAGTAGCAATACATTTGACATGTATAATCTACCATGTCATCAGTTTTTATATATATATATATATATATATATATATATAGAGAGAGAGAGAGAGAGAGAGAGACCGAGTGCACAGTCACACTACTCACTGTTTAAAATTAAAATGGGGGTATCTATTTCAAATCTATTTTATATAAAATTTAAAGTAATAAATTATATAAAACAAAAGATTTAGGGTTTTTTTTTTTTTACTGGCCTTTCATGCAGGAGATGAATACTCCTCAGGCCCTTGCTGATAATTTAAGGTGAAAAGTGGTACACACATTAATTTTTTTTTTTCTTTTAATAATATCACTCCGAGCAAGGCAGTAATGCCACTGATGTGCAGGGGGCTATGTAAGAGTGAAAAGATTGGAAAAGAGAAAGCCGGAAACCACATCCTAAACAGGGAACAAGGGATGAGCCTCTTCATCTGTTCAATCGACGTGGGTGGAGTGTGAACCGGGCGATAGTTTAGTCTATCTACTCCAATTGAAAAAAAAAAAAAAAAGGAAAAGGAGTGAAATCATTGGAAAAGGAAACATGGTGATAACAATAAAGAAGCCTAAACAACTTTTGAAGTGACAGTAAATTTTTCTCATCAAGATGTCCCAGGGGCAATGAACGAGATTTTGAAAATTTAACTTAGCCTAATAAATATTAATAATGAAGAAATAGGACATTCTTTTTCTCTCTCCCCAACCAAAGTTCTTTTTACTGGTTGTAAAGGAACTAACCTCATCAAGATGCTGATGTAAACTCCTGCCCATAGGAATCCCATCAGAGAAATCCGATGTTACTCTGCTTGGCGTCCCAATCTCTTCCCCAGCATCATCTCCAAGAAATATTCTTTCATCAAAGTCTCCCACACTAAGCACATATTCTTCATAAGTAAGATTTATTGCTTTGCTGTTGGCTTCAAAGTACTAATTCCCCACTTAGAAACAGGGCTCACATGCCACATATAATGAAAGAGATCTTGCAGACAAGAGTAAGGATTTATTCACTGTGATTTAGGTGCAAATGATTCTTTTTTTCTTTCAAGATTTAATTAATGGTTTAATAGTTATCCAAATTAGACAAGAAAAATTCACGAGATTGCGATAAAGAAACAAGAGGAAAAATATTGTATTCAAAATGTTTTTTTGTTTTTTTTTTTAATACAGAAAATATTTTAATGCAGTATAAATGTCATATTCTGGGATTTAGTATTGAATCTATCCATTTAAAGCATATTACTAACAAGTTAATATAAAAGCACAGAAACTGCCTTCAAAGTTCTTATTTGCAAAACAGTTCACCTGAGAATTTCTGACTACACATTACCTTTTAACTGCACTTTTGCCAAAATTTAACTTTATATCAACTGGGAAATATATACTCCTTTTCACATTGTATGAAAGAGGAATAAGAAATTATAATACAGAAAAGAAAATCTAATAATCCAATTCATAGTCTATCACAACTCATGAAGTACATGCTGAAAATAAAAAAATTAATATTTACATATAGGTTAAAATGTCCACATTTATATATATATATATATATATATATGAACCATTAAATGCATCATACATAAAATATAGAGAGAGGAGTACAAAGAGATCTTGCCTTGACCCACTTCAAGTACCTCTGTGTGTGTATGTGTAAGAGTGAGAAAAAAAAATAGTTTTAAGGTATGCAATATTCATGGATAAAGTTCTCAATATCCAGGATTGAGCATGTATAAATACAAGAGTGAACATTGAAGTTAACACCTACAATCTTCAGGCCTGAGGACTGTGTTCAAGCACGAAAGATTTCCACCATATTGTACTGACTGACCTCAGTGTCCACCACACACACACACACCCACATATATATATATATATATATATATATATATATAGATATGATATAAAATTCCAGACTCAGAAGTGCTGGAACATGCCAAGTGTGACAGCATTCACGCCATGCTTCTGTGCTCTCACCTTCGGTGGACTGGTCATACACAGCTTACAAAGACAGCTTAAAAGAAGCCCTCAAGTGCTGTGACATCCCATACTTCTTCTGGGAATCCACTGCTAAAGACAGAGCTGTCTGGAGATCCCAAGTGAAATCTGGAGTTGCAAAATTTGAAGAGGGTTGCATCAGGGCCCTCAAAGAGAGATGCCAGAAAAGGAAGGAGCTCAAAAGCTCCATCTACCAGCTTGGGCCTGCCCTTGCTGCAACAGGCTCTTCTGCGCAGAGATTGGCCTTATCAGCCAACTCTGCAACCACCCAAATCCTTAGTGACCAGGAGTCATGGTCTTCTTTGCCTGGGGATGAACATCATAAATATGACAGTGTTTCTTGTTTCAAGGCAATTTTCAGATATAGCCTGAAGATTATGTTCAAGCATGAAACACTATTGCCACTTAGTGTTGACCTCAATGTCTACTTCACATACACTCTCCCTGATATTGAACACTTTTATCCATAAATATAGCACATCTTGAAACTGTGCTATGGGAGTGTAAAAGAGCTGTTTTAAACATGAGGCACAGGAGTATAAAAGTTTAAACCATGTGGTATGAATCATGGATGTGCATTGTGGTACAGTGGATATTGGCTCGGAACGAGAAATCAGGGAGCCGAGTTCGAATTCCAGTTGAATTCCTTGCATTCACTTACACTTAAATACCCTTGGGAAAGGTATTAATCCATCTATTCCTTCCAGTTAGGGGGTTAAATAACAGGACAGATTGGGTTCTATAGCCTTGGTCGGCAACCAGTCTACCGCAGAAAGCAATGACAACCTACTGCGGGATAATCTTCTGCCCAGTCAGTCATGTCTCTTTCGAGACATGATCGCCCAAGTGTGTTTCACGTCTGGCACTTGACTGCTGGTATGAACCATAATACTAAGTTTCCTATTTTATGTCAGAGATTATTGTAATTACATACCTCTACAGAGACTTCTGAATTAAATTGAAGATATCAGAGAAGGTCTTAACTTGTTTAAATGCAATGGATAGGAATAGTTGAAACATTGGTACCTAGTGATGAAACAATTTAGTGTTTCATAACACAGTTCATGTTACCAATAAAGATTACATATTTACAGCTCTTAAATTTAAATAATTCCTATGGCAGTTGTTGCTCCAAACAAAAAATTTCAAATAAAGACATTTAAACACAAAGAAATGATAAGATTCACAAATTAACTTGTTTGGTCATTAAAGCTTAAAAGGAGAGAGTCATTTATGGAAGACTTGTATAATAAAAAAAACCTAAGGAGCATATTGATCCCAATGATCCCAGAAAAATAGTCATGGGTCTAAGAAGAATAAGTTACTGAGCATGAGATATATATATATATATATATATATATATATATATATATTAAATCTAATATGTTTTACTTTTATGTAATATATATATATTAAATCTAATATGTTTTACTTTTATGTAATATATATATATATTAAATCTAATATGTTTTACTTTTATGTAATATATATATATATTAAATCTAATATGTTTTACTTTTATGTAATATATATATATTAAATCTAATATGTTTTACTTTATGTAATATATATATATATATATTAAATCTAATATGTTTTACTTTTATGTAATATATATATATATATTAAATCTAATATGTTTTACTTTTATGTATTATATATATATATATTAAATCTAATATGTTTTACTTTTATGTATTATATATATATATATTAAATCTAATATGTTTTACTTTTATGTATTATATATATATATATTAAATCTAATATGTTTTACTTTTATGTAATATATATATATTAAATCTAATATGTTTTACTTTTATGTAATATATATATATATTAAATCTAATATGTTTTACTTTTATGTAATATATATATATTAAATCTAATATGTTTTACTTTTATGTAATATATATATATATTAAATCTAATATGTTTTACTTTATGTAATATATATATATATATTAAATCTAATATGTTTTACTTTTATGTAATATATATATATTAAATCTAATATGTTTTACTTTTATGTAATATATATATATATATATTAAATCTAATATGTTTTACTTTTATGTAATATATATATATATATATTAAATCTAATATGTTTTACTTTTTATGTAATATATATATATATATATTAAATCTAATATGTTTTACTTTATGTAATATATATATATATATATATTAAATCTAATATGTTTTACTTTTATGTAATATATATATATATATATATATATTAAATCTAATATGTTTTACTTTATGTAATATATATATATATATTAAATCTAATATGTTTTACTTTTTATGTAATATATATATATAATATAAATCTAATATGTTTTACTTTTATGTAATATATATATATTAAATCTAATATGTTTTACTTTTATGTAATATATATATATTAAATCTAATATGTTTTACTTCTTATGTAATATATATATATATATTAAATCTAATGTTTTACTTTTTATAATATATATATATAGTATATTAAATCTAATATGTTTTACTTTTATGTATTATATATATATATATATATTAAATCTAATATGTTTTACTTTTATGTATTATATATATATATATATTAAATCTAATATGTTTTACTTTTATGTAATATATATATATTAAATCTAATATGTTTTACCTTTATGTAATATATATATATTAAATCTAATATGTTTTACCTTTATGTAATATATATATATTAAATCTAATATGTTTTACTTTTATGCAATATATTTATATTTCTGTATATAGATTTTATATATATATATATATATATATATATATATATATAAAATCTAACGTTTTACTTTTATGCTTCTTCAGAGATCTGTTTAAAAGACAAGAACTCAAAATATCTATTAAAAAAAAAAAAAAAAAAGCAAAGAGTCAGTATACTGGAATGCTGATAGGGGTTTGATTTTAAATTGGTTAAATATGTGTCAAATGCATGTAATAAAGAAATAAACATTTGTTTTAAGTGCATATGTATGCAAGTGTATGTCTGCATATGAACATTAGTTTATATATATGTATGCAACCTGCAATAAAGCACACATACATGTAATCAGAGGTTGCGGAGTGCTATGATTACCAGCATTCTGTAGTGACACTACATGTTAAGATTGGTAGCCAAAATAGTAAAATGACAGTAAAGACTTAAAAAAGTTCATGTTTATTAAAATGAGTCACTTATTCTTCAAACAGGAATCCTCAATGAAGAATAATTCATTAATATGAGAGGATTAAAGAACAGTGCTTCAAGAAGTATGGTGATTTTCTAAGTGTAGCTTAGAAGTGGAACAAGGCTAAAGGTATAGGATACCCAGTGAGGATTGAACTCACTATTCCATCATAATTGCAGTACTTTAAAGAGTATGAATTGTCCAGCTTATAAAACCCTATGATCCTAAAACCAGAACAATTTTCCTTGATCCCTATCCACCAGAAATATCTATGATATTTTGAGACATACATACAACTTATTGAATTTTTTTTTTTTTATTCAAGAACCCTCTTAAGAGTTAGGCAAACATTATCACATGACTGACATGTGATCACTTCAAAGGTTATGAGGGCCACAGTGATCAAGACACTGCAAGCTCAAATCCCCTCTCCATGAAAAAAAGGATTTTCTGTAGTTCATTGCTTTGACTGAAGGAGACTGTATTTCATGATTAATCAATAAAAAAATGACATTAATAATCACAGTTGGTTGGCTTAAATGTTGAAGCCATTAAAATAATTTAGGCTAATAACTTTGGAAAGAAGCTGACATCAAAACTAAAGTTTCAATCTGATTTGTACCATTAGAATACACATACAATGTTATATATTTTTTATATACTAGTGTCCTCAACTTGATTAGTATTTCAGCTGAAACATTCTGGCAAAAACAAGAAAGATGACAAGTCCAAACAAATCGGTAGACAATTCCTCGCAAAATTTTTTTTTTTTAAATCAGACAATTGGTGCCATTCATTACAATTTATTTTGTTTACAAACTTTTGAAAGAAATTTAAGTTTAGAGCAGAAAAGTTTATATTTGTGCATTAAAACATTTTTTTTTTGTCAGACTGAGCACCTTAACTTCTAAAGATTGGAAATAAGTCATATGAAGTCTACATCTCTTTTATAAAAATGAAAAGAGTAATGATTAAAAAAAAAATGTATGTAAAGATACTAACTTTATATCCTCATATTAAGGAATTGTGATGTTCAAAATAAAAATATCAAATAAATTAGTAGCTATGACTGAAGAGTAAGCCTGTAACAAAAGAATCTCACTGGATTGGTAGAGAGAGGAACAAAGAGAGAGAGCTGATTAATAATAAAATTAACATCTTTTTGTTCTTCGCCTCAGTCTCGCTTAGTCTCTTGTTCTAGTGTGTCTCAGCTCATTGGTTTACAAGGTCGATGTGACAGAGGTTCTCCAAAAAGCCAGAATGTGAAAGAGTTGACAATACTCAGAATTGAGAGTGGGTGGGGGAGAAAAATCAAAGTCAAGGCTGACAGGAAACGAGGTCTGGGAAAATGATGGAGGAGACATCATTTAAAGACAAGGGTTGTCGAGTCTGACTGAGAGAAAGCTACCGGATTGTTAGATGGAGTGAGGGGTAAAAAGTGGGATTAAATGCAAAAGTGGCAATTTTTTGTTTGTTTGATTTTTTGTTTTTGTTTTTTTTGCTAAAAGAGAATATAAGATTTTTGACACGATGACATATGGGTCAAGATGGTTTCTTTTTTGTAAGCCAAGTCACTTTCTCTAAAAAGCAGTGACTAGACAGTCACGAACGGAATTCTTTGCCTCCTCCTCCTCCATCAGGGAAGTAATTTAAGAGAAAGATGGGAAGAGTAGTAGGGAGCGTCATACCAATCTTTATTATTTCAATTCATTTTCAATTATTTAACATCTTTCTGCCAGCTGTTTTTTACTTTTTATTTAAAAAGTGTCACATTTATTTATCCTAAATAAAATTATGTATTCACAGAAAGTTGATTTCAGTCGCAAATGAAAAGCAGGTTCTTCACAATTTCAGAAAAAAATAAAATGCAATTAGATTAGAAATTTGGTAACATTTTTAGAAGTCTTGACAGCATTTATCTGAGTCTGAGATCATCATATTGAATCATTGTATTTGATGCATATAACATTTTTCAAGCCTAGGGCATTCTTCTGTTCATCCTTAATTTTCCGACTGTGGTCATGTGACCATAACCCAGTCAAGTGTAAAAAGAAAAAGGAACAGAGGTTCATCTGTATTTTTTTCTTTTTTTTAAGCAATCAAAGAAAATGTGACAATATTGTTGACGTTTTAAAAGATTTCCAATGGGGCATAGGCAAAAACTTGTGAACTATTATTGTAAGATGCTTTTAACTATTTTTTTGCAATTCTAATTTTTAGGAATAGCTTTAATTTTGTCTTTTTTTATTCAAACGAAAATTAGTTGGAGATAAAAATGCTTAAAAAAACAAAAAAAAAGTGTAAGAAGGAAAAAAAATTTTCTACAGTACACTGTTACAGACTGAACGGGATGGGGAAGAAAAAACGATTTTCTGATCTAATAGCCGAAATTTTCATTTCGGTCTTTGAGAAATGAATATTCCTTGTTCGCGTGATGGCAATAAAACTCTTAATTCGAGACTGATGTCAGTGACAGAGCGAAACAGCTTTTTTCTTGCAACTAAATGAGCTTTCTTTAGAAGACACTTTCAGTTGCAGAAAAAAAGTGCACATAGCCGGTTCGAGCACACACACAGTAGGTATGGTGGTGAAATAATAAAGGTAATTTCTTTTTAGTGAAATAGAAAAATGTTAAAGATTTTTCGAAATTTATAAAAAAATTTTTTTTTAATTGGTGACGTCAAACTTTAAAAAAAAAAAGAATATAAAAAAGATAAGCATGGCATGAGAAAATGTGACTAAAACAGGCGAAAAAATAAAAATAAAATATATTGCATTTTTTTCGAGGAAGAGAAAGTTGAGGTAATTTTTTTTAATAAAAAGTTTTTCTTGATGCAAATAAAAGCAAGAGTTGTAAAAATTATGATAATCATTTAGATTTTGATTCTCTAATCATTTTGTTTGCTTCTTCATCCCAGCCACCACCAATCCATTCAAGAAAAAGATGAAAATAAACATATCATTTCATTTAATTAGTCCTTTTTTAGAAGATAAATGTTAAATATTCAAATTCTGCTTGATATCAATGTCATAATTGTCATTTTTAATATTTGGCTGATTTCTTTAAACACCGATTAGATTTGTAAAATGAAGGTGTACACACACACACACACGTAAATTGCAAATAAGCAATTTTTTTTACACACAAAGAAATTCTTAATAAAAAGGTAACACTCTCGAGAAACATTTATTCCAAGTTGTCAAAAGTAAAACAAATTGCAATTGAAAGATTTGGAGAAATTAATAATCTTTAACAGATAAAGAAAGCGGCAGTCGCGACAGATGTAGAACCGGTGATGAAGTCGTGGTAGCAGTGGTTAAAATGAATTTCCAAGGTCTAGGGCAAGAAATATGAGAAAGGGTAATCAAGAGAAAACTGGATTGGTAGCAGCAGTGCAGCGGACTTCATTCATTGTCAGATGAAAAATAAGGAGTGAAGGAAAGTAGATATTTCAAATGAAATGGAAACAAAACAATAAAATTAAAAAAAAAAATAAACAAAGAATAAGTGAATTTAAGGAGTTGAAAAAGCGGGGGCGAATAAGATTGTTCGCTTCCAAAAAAAATTCCTTAGGGCAATACTAGCCAACCAGTTTGAACGGTAACACACTATAAGTCACTATATCGATATCAAGGGAAAGGAAATCATGCCCCCACCACGCGTACTTTCCCTAAATTAATTACTTTTGTAAATTAAAGGTTAAAAAAGCGAATTGTATCTCCCTTCCACACACACAACCAAAAACTAGATCTTACTTTTATTTACCAAATCACAATTAACACACTAAAAAACTGTTTAACAGAAAATTTTTTTGAGTTAAGGTTCTGAGAATAATTTAAAAAAATAATGAATCGATGTCAAATTTCAGGTTGATTGAACACTAAAAACAGCCAATTCAGACTAGTGGGGGATTTTAGGGAGAAACGAATCCTTAACGCCAAAATGTGGGTATCAATTTTAGTTTCGTTTCCGTTAGGAAACCCCTGACAACAAGCCACATTATTTAATGATAAATGTTATCTTAAAGAGGAAAAAATTAACTTAAATACAGAAAGTGGCACGGCTTGTCACATAAATGATCGTCCTATACCCAAGATAGTAATTGCTCAAATGAGTAGACAGCCGCAAAATTTACTGCTTTTGGTAAAAACGTGGGGATCTTAAAGCGGCAGCAACGGAAAAAGAGAAAGGAGTAGATGTTGAAAGTTACTACTGCAAGAGTTGAGCTGTTTTTACTTGGCATTGTTCTGTACTGTGTATTGTAACAATAAGACAACAGTGTAAAAAAAAAATTAAAAAATCCTTGTCACCAAGAAAAAATAAACAATAACTTGTCACATAGCAGATAACACTTTCATCATCAATTCATGGACACAAGCTAAAAAAAAAAAGTTAGTAAAAACTTTAAAGTATTATTTTAAAATAGGTCTTCTTATTAAAAAGAAAAAAATATTGCGCGCTGTTTTCTTAAAATTTTTTTTTTAAATAACGAAACCAAAGCACGCAAACACAGTTACTCGGCAAAAATGGCGATTTATTTAAAAAAAAAAAAAAAGTTTAAGGGACAGAAATCTAGCCAAATGAAAAAAAAAATTGCCAGAATTAAAACGCTAAGGTAATTTTAAACAAATTTTACAGTACACTAAAAGGTAACCAGATTTTCAATAGCTTTCTTCATTATTCATTTCATTCCTAAAATCCTGATCCCGTTATCGATTGGTAGCTAAACAATCGTTTGGAACTGTCACTCACCTTGTTTAATAGAGATCAACCTTCCATTATAGGAGGTAAAAGTAACCTGAGGATGACTGTCTTCAATTGTGAATAATTCATCTTTGGTGATGGTTTTATTTCTAGCCTTCATCACAGCTTTGGGACCAATAGCGGTCAGGTAGCGACCCTCGATATCCTTAAGGGCAAGACCGGAATGTTGACCAGACTTGAGTTCCACCGTGAATTGTGTGTCCTGGCTCATTTCGTTGACCAGAGTGCCATCCCTGTGCAAATAACGATTATCACAGGTGACCAACGCGTACTTGCCATCGACAAATTTGAGGATGATAAGCGAGTTCTGACCCCAAGGAATTACCTCAGTAAATTGGATCTCGCCTTCTTCAGAGGCCAGTCGCGCGTACCGCTTGCGATTTACGTTTTTCAAGTTGACTTGCGGGTGGATGGCCAATTGTAAAGTCCACCATTCGCTAGTTGAAGGCTGTTTCGCCTGTCCCACTATATTATCACCACTACCTCCAACGTAAAAACCGTGAGCCACATTCCGCAGTGCCCACTGACCTTCTGCACTGTATTCGATGGCAAATTTTTCTTCATGGCCAGGTTCTTCGCTCTCGCCGCTAATATTACCGTATTTATCAGCGGCCAGGTAACGACCAAGGTGGCTTCGGATGTAAACCACCTCTTCCTTAGAATCCTGCTCCAATGTCCATGCTTGTTTCTTTTTTAAACCCGTTCCTGAAGCATTGATCTTAAAGCCAAATGTTTCGGCGGTCAAGTATTTTTGTTCAGAGTTGATCAAGCCAACTTTCCATTGCAGCCCGATAGAATGGGCTCTATGACCGTTAATTCCGTTTTCCGACATCTCTGGAGTATTTTTTCCTGAAAAAAAAAAATCAACTTTTTTTGTTGTTGTTTGTTTTATACACTTAAAATGATTTTTTTTTGTGTGTGTTTTTTTTTTTGCTTATATAAATACACACGATCTTTGTTGCAATATTTTTATATATTAAAATTATATATAATTATTAAACTCCTAGCGGCTTCTCGCTAGAAGGAGAGACAGGTGTAATAAAAAATTAGTCTCACACTTCTAGGAGATCGATCTGATAATGATGGCTACTTTTTTGTATATCGCAAAACAAGAGATAAGACAACCGACTGTAAGGCCTGAAAGAAAAGTGCCCGTCTCACTCCGTGTTGGTCGGCGACTGTTGTGTATTAGGATTGTAGTTGCTGTAAAAATGTGGAGAGACCGAGAAAGAGAGAGACAAACAGTAGGAGAAGATCGACTTAGGGAAGACGGAGGAGTTGGTAGCTACTCTCCAAGAAGACCATGACACGAGCTGCTTCATTCCGATTGGTTGTTTAATTTGCATCTCTTCTTTTTCCTCTCATTTCTTTCTTTTTTTTGCCATATGAACCGGCTTTTCTATATATATTTTTATATACCATTTAGGTTTTTTTCTACCTTTCCTTTTTTTCTTTCTTTCATCTAACCCCGATCTTGAAAAAAAAAAAAAAAATTCAGTCTTACTCTTACTGTCATCTCAACTTCATTATTTTTTTTTTTCATTTTTCTTTGTTCCGTTTTTTCTCTCTCTCCTTTTTAGTATTGGACTTGCTTTTTTTATTGTTGTTCGTTGGCTAGTCAACGTTATTTTCTTTTTCTTTCAGATTTATTGTATTTTTCAATTCTATAGTTTGATTTACTTAAACGAGTGAGTTGTTTTTCTAATTTTAACATTTCTTTGTCTCTCTCCCTTTTATTCTTTTACTCGTTCTAGCTAAGTTTAAACTTGCTTTTTCATTCATTTAAAATTTATCATGTCTGATTTCATTTATGATCATTTATCATCTGGTTCAAGGCCACGTTAGCGGAGCACCTAGCGGTGATTGAACCAATAAATAAATAAAAATTCAAAGGTCTGTGACACTGTATACGGCATGTAAATCCACGCCAACCCTTTTTCTTTTCTTTTCTTTTTTTTTCGCTCCCATATTGTCATCAGCTGACAACACTTTTTTTTTGTCTTTCCTTCAGAGTTCATTTTTTGAAAACAAAATTATCTGTAAATAAATAAAAGTACAATTAAAAAAAAATCAATGCTTTACTGGTGGGTAGGAAATCGACCGAAAAAAAATTTCAGGGCCGGTTAAGGTTTTTCCTTTTTCCTAATAATAGGAAGCAGTAAGTCATTCCGGGCACGACTTCTCGTATTTCATTTCGGACAATACGTAAACGAATTATTACTTACTGTGAAAAAATGATAGGGTGTAGTTAATAACACGGTGGGTTGTGGGAATTTTCACTGCTTTTTAATCTGATAAAGGTAAAAATAATGTCACCCACTTAGCAATGTGGATGGAACAGAACAGAATTCAATTCAATACTTAAGAACGGGGTATATACTACCTACAATGTTTTTTTTTTTTTTCGTTTGTTTGAAATACAGAAACAGGAAAGACATTTTTACTACTACTGCTAGGTATAATTTGTTTTGAATTTTTAAATCATTTTCATTTTGAAAAAAAAATCAAGCATATCTGAAACGTGTAATTATCAAATGTTTATGTGATAGAAACATTTCTTTTTTTTATCATTCTTCTACTGAGTCATTTGGATGGAGTTTTTTTTTGTATCTTATTTTTCTTGTCAATCTTATTCTTGTCCATGTGATTTTTTAAAAACGCAAACATCCACGTTCCTCTTTATTTTTTCTAAAACTTTAGTTTATATATTGTTTTGAGAATTGCGCACGTATTTTTTTAATATAGAAAATACAAAACAAAAACTACCCAGAAAAAATAAATTTTTCTAACATAGTTTTAGTATTCAAGCGAACACACGCACAAGCAAACAAAATATTGTGTATTGAACATTGAAAAGTTGTTTTTATTTTCTTTATTGTTCAAGCAAACAGCGAGTAACGTGTACTTTTTCATCAGTTACCTATTGGATTTAGAGTCCTTTTTGGTGTGTGTGTGTGTGTGTGAAAACTGAATTTTTAGAAAAACAAAACAGTAAACACATTTTAAAGCAGGCTTAGTTAACTAAGCTTCCGTTGCAAATGAAAAGCAAAATCATAAAAAATAAAAATTTAAATACTAATAAAACAAGTCATTTTTAGAGAAGAATAAGACAAGGGACTGGTTTCCGTTTTTTTCTTGAATTAAAAAAAGACCATACAATGGATTGGAAGTGCAGGAGAATGCCTTATGAAATGCGTTGGAGTAAATTAAACTAAAACACTAACAGTTGATACTGAAAATTAAACTAATAAGGGCAAGAAGAGTAAAAATGTTTGATAGACGAGATATTTTCGTTAATTCCCAACCGGTATTTGAAGTTGGTATTCGAGTCCCAATCAAGATGTCGAATGGTCATTTATTTTCCAAGGCATTGAAAAGAAGCCACTCTAGGATTGGTGCAACAACAACAAAAAATATTTCTACCCTTGTGACATTTATCATATGTCTACTGATTTACTGTTTTGAAAAAAATTTTAAAAAAAGGAGTAATTGTCATGTGACAGTGTTTTAAAATGTTTTTATCACTGAAAGAAAACAGAGGAGTTCTTTTGAAATTGATTGAAAAAAGAAGCACTATTTTATTTTGTTATTGTTATGAGCCTCACTAACCAGGCACATGTGATTAAAAAACAAAACTTTTTACAGCTGAGGACAGTGTGTTTTTATTTATTCTTACAATATAAAGTTTGTGTTGCCATTTGATAAGTGTCGCTTATATGCGGCACAAGGCCCCAAGTATGGAGCATTAAAAATTTAAGTGAGGATCGAATTCACTACTGAATTCAGTTGTATCGGCATCGCATAGGGAGACAATTTTGCTAACAATTTTTTGTTTACACTACGTCGAAGTGCCAAAAAATAATATTAAGCTTAGTTGAAGGCCAGTGAGAATTTTACATTTTCATTCAAATAACCAACAAGATTACCCCACACTGGGCTACCGTAGAAAATTTCTGTGTAACAACAATGTTTTTACACAAATCAATCCCACACATAACGATATTCACCTACCCGGACCTGAAGATGGACCCTAAAAAACGTGAATAATGTTGTCATGGCATATCCATAGTTTTAATAAAATTGTTATTTTCTAAAAACGTTGTGAGGTTTGAGTTTTTTTTTAGAGAATGGGTTATTTTTTTGACTATATTCTCGCGTGTAAAATTTTTTATAGTATGATTTTATGGTTTGATTTTTAATTTTTTTTGACAGGATTAAGTAAGAAGAATGTATTTATTTATCTTTTCATAAACCATTAAGAATCTTTCTTTATTCTTATGGTGTACAACACATGTACAAATAACAAATATTCATTATATCAAAACAAAAAATTAAAAACCTTTTTGTTCGAGACAACATGCTTCTTGCTAAAATTAAATAACAAGACAAGATGCATTTATTATTTAAATTTTTTAATTCAATTCCAAATAAATCCATAGTAAATGAATTTTATTATTTTTTAGCTGATTTTAAAAACTTATTTTCCGTAATCTTTCTTCCCAAAGATATTTTACAAGCTAAGTGCCGTAAAAAAAAAAAAAAAAAAGAAACCGGTCTATCAAAAATTTTTTAAAATTATTATTTTGGCAAAAGTACTATAAATTATTTTGTCGTTTGCTAATTGGAAATGTTTTTTTATCGATAAAATAATAATCCTGAATCTATTTTTCACTTCATTCATTTTCTACTAATTTTGGCCAAACTTATGATTCGAACCATCATCGATTTGAAGCGAAAACACGTGTCATAAAAAAAAATGCATATTTTCTTTAGGTGGGGAAAAATATAATAATTGTGTGATTTCACTTTGAATGAATAATAAAAAAACCTATTCATTATTCGTCCGTGAAAATAAAACAAAGAAATGCTAAAATAAAGAATTCATTCATTCTTTCTTGTCACGAGGAAACGAATTTTTACCCGACGAAATTTGCAGAACGGAACAAAGAATGAATAAATTAAGGCCAAAAATGTAATTCCATTTTTGTTGAAAACGTTCAAAAATTCATTTTTCAAAACTGCAGTTTTAAATTCCTTTATTTTATTAATTAAAATTATTAAAAAAATAAAACATTTCGTAAAATATAAATAAAAATTTTAAATAAAAAAGCAATTAAAAATCCTTTCTTTTTCGGAGATTTTTTACTTACTTTTCAGTTTTCATTTTTATTTTTTTAAGAATGATAAATAATTACCTGATTGTGCAAACGAAAGCTAAAAAAAAGCTTACACTTAAAATGCATGAATAAATATTTAAAATTACATTTCCACTTTCATCTCTCGTGCGACAATGTGTAGCCGGCATTATTTGGAAAAAAAGAAAGGCTGAAGGAAGAATATGCTTGACAGCTTTTAAAAGCCTTCGAACATATGTTGTTTTTTGTTTGTTTGTTTTCAGACAAGATCGAACTGGTTCGTTAATAATACTGAACTATGGATTTTAAAAAATACTAGTTGTTTTTATCTAAATCTCTGAATTAGCTTGACAAGACTAAAACAGATTCATTTATTTATTAATTTAGTTATGGCTTACGCATTCAAATAGCTCAGCGGTAGAGCATAGGACTCTCCATTTAACTTTATTTTGGGTTCTCAATTCATGAGCTTCGTTTCTAATGCATTTATCTGGTTATTCATTCGATTTTTTTTTTTTCTGACAGAGGCACCAAAAAAAAAAAGGTTTCATTTTAAATTAAGAACCGTTGGATTCTTAAGGAAAAACGGCAAACAACTAAAAAAGAAGAGAGGCTGTCGGACATAGAGGAAAAGAAAAAAGAGTAAAAAGACTGACTTTTTAAAATTAAAAAAAAACATGACGACAAGCTCTTTTTCGTTGCTGTTAGTGTTATTATTATAAACTAAAAAAAAAATGATTTTTTTATCTTATCTGATTCAGTGTTACTGTTAGTGTTAAATTTATTACCAGGCATATTTTTTCAAATAAATATATATAAAAAAAATGATTTTTTTTTGTTTAAAAATCACTTCCATCCAGTTCATAAGGACACCCAAAAGGGAAACGTTTAAGCTCTTTTTCTCTTTTGATTTCATGATTTTAATAAAAATTGCCGTCAAAATTTCGAGGATATTTCTAATTGGCTGTTATTTAATACTTTTCTTTCGTTTTAAAAAAGACATTTTAAAACAATAAAACGATAATAAAGCAATTAGCAATCAAAAATGAAAATAAATTTTCTGGGACATCGTGTTTTGTCGTAAAGTCACTTCTTTAAAAAAATTACAATTTTAACAATGTCATTACAACACTTCACCAGACTTCTTTGCTTCAACGTGAATATCATTTCGATATTACAAAATCACTGAACTACATTCAGTCAATCATTTAAGTGCCATACGTGATACACGCTTTGGGCGATCATGTCTCGAAAGAGACATGACTGACTGGGCAGAAGATTATCCCGCAGTAGGTTGCACTTGCTTTCTACAGTAGACTGGTTGCCAGCCAAGGCTATATAGAACCAAAATTTGTCCTATTATTTAATTCATAACTGGTGGGAAGAAATGGATTAATACCTTTCCCAAGAGTATTTGTGCGTAAGTGAATGCAAGGAATTCAACTGGAATTTGAACTTGGCACCTCAATTTGTTGTTCCAAGTCAATATCCACTGCACCACAATACACAAAGTGTTCAAATTACTCCTCAACGAAACCTTCTAGCATTCTCCACTTTGATTTTAAAAATTTACTAATCATAGTTTAGATGTGAGACAATGCTGCAGGTATAGAGCACCCAGTGAGGATCAAAACTGCTATTTAATATTTTATCTGATTTAATTATACTTTTTATCTTTTAAAAGTACCAAAAATTTTTGTTAGTATCTACTAATCCTTTTTAGTGACTCATTAATCTTCTTAAAAAAATGCTGAGACAACTTGACAAAAAAACAAAATATTATTATCCATGCTAATAATCAATGTGTGTATACAACTGGATAGATAAATATGAACAGGAAACAGATAGATAAATAATGAACAGGTTTAGATAGACAGATCTGAACCTAATAACATATGAAGGTAAGTATTAAAAAAATTTGCACTTTCACCATAACATATCTTCAAGTTTGTCACACTGCTTTCTGCTCATGCATGCTTATAGTTGGTACTAGTAGTATAGCCCAGCGTTGCTTGGGTGTAATGAAAGCTTTAAAACTAATCCATGGTCCTGGAGCTCAGATTCTTTGGACGTTGACACGAAAGACTAAAAAGCAATAGTTGTTTCCAGTTAAAATGAAACCGTAGACTGAAAGAAAAATGAATGGATGTAAGTCAAATTTTGATTTCCTGGTATCGATATCAAATAAGTTTTTTTCGTCGTAAACCGAATTTTGAAGGCTAAATAAGTCCTCTGAGTAAATAGTATCATGGCTGAGACTAAGAACTATAATTATACCTACTTAGAGCCAAACCCGAAGCAAAAACTAAAATAAAAGGGCTGAAAAACTGATTTTGATCAGACCCGGTATATATTATCGATCATCTGCACTATTGTAAGAACTGCAACCTTGAAACTTCTGAATATCGTTTCTTATGTCTTTGTCTAGGAGTGCATCAAATTTTATTAAAATCGGACCACTCCTTCTATAACCCAATTTTTTGTTCCGATTATCGATTTTTGATATTTATCGGGCGTGCCTTGACACAAAACCTAGCTAAGAACACTTGCAGATGTTTACAGTACAACTGTGTAAATTTTCAAGAAAATCAGTTCAGACATTTCAAAGTCTATAGGTAAAGGACACACACACACACACACAGAGATAAAATTCCATTTATAAATAAGTTTAGATTTAAATTATTGTAGTCATGGCATCGAGGCTTAAGCATGATTTTGGCAGTTTTCTTGCTACTATTACAGTATAAACATTGCTGCCCTGCTAACAGTGTGCGCAAATGAGGAACAAAGAGCAATGATCTAAATCTGCAGTGAACTCACCAGTTTGCCATTACCATCTCTCGAGCTTGTTAAATCTTCTCATCAGTGGTGAAGGTTCATAAGTGTCTTGCTCCTTCTTTGTGTATCATGCTTGTCCAGCCACTTTTAAACTTCTCGAAACACTCATGCACACTTGATGCAGGGCCTCAGTAAGGCTGTCGACCCCACAAGCTTTTGTTACATCGAAATTTGTGACACAGTAAAGACAATGAAAAGATGTGGCAACATGTAAAATTTAACAGATGTCAGTTTTTATTAAGATAAAAACGAGTGATAGCAAGCAAACAGAAATCGGGTAGTCGTCTGGCTTGGTATCTGGTAGGTGTTGTCAAACTTGGTAAGTCATGGTCAGCGAGTTGAAACCTTTCAGTTAGGAAGCACAGTTGTCAAATTGGGCAGGCCGGATTGGAAGGGACTCTGGTTGTTCAAACCAAGATCTCAGGAGAGGAAGCTCTAAAAGTTTTTACTCCTCAACAACAAAATTTCTTTCAGTCCAGAGTCCCTTCCAGTCCGGCCTGCCCGATTTGACAACTGTGCTTCCTAACTTAAAGGTCAGTGGATGACTGGGCCAGGAGGAAACCTGTACAGCTTCAACTGGGACGTTGTCAGCAGTTGGCAGGAATGTTGTCAGTGTCTGACAGAAACATTGTCCATGGGGTTCAGCTGCAACCTAGCGCATGTTCGCTCTCACGCAGATCTACCGCAGACGAGTCAGACCACAGCAAGCTATCACGTGCACTTCGGTCATGGACTGGTACATGTTTCTCATCCTTTGCAGGATTTGAGTACGGTTAAACAAGATCTCTATGAGCTGGCATACACTTCATTTGACCAGGGTTAAACGTGGTCACTGTGAGCTAGCATGTGCGAGCCACAGCAATTAGAGTTGAACAGTTGTCTCCTTTGCCAGATCGACAGCAGATAGCGGGATTTCAGACAGACTAGACCATTCCACCTCTGAAGTAGTGTCAAACCTAGAAAGGGATTGACTGCTAACTAAGATGTAATCAGCTCCAGGAATCAACTACAGATAACGAGATTGCAAACAAAGTGCACACCTAGCTGGAGGTGGCTGGAGAGCAGAAAGTATGTATTTAAGTAGTTCACAGATACTACACCTTAATCATGCCCCCCTTGAGCTAAGGAAAAGTGTTATTTACCTAACCTTCACCAATGAGGCATGATGTGACACAAGGTTGGTATTTTTAATATGGGAATCTGGAGCATATAGGCTGGGCTACTGGTCAAAGATTACCTACCCCACCCACATACATGGTAACTGGATACTAAGTTTGTCTTAGCTGGTCTAAGCTTGTCAAAGTTGGTCATTTGCCTTCCAAACCCACACACCTAACACCAGGTGGTGAGTGCTGCAGGTGGCCCAAAGGGCAGAAAGTGAGTATCTGAGTACAAATACTATATTTTTATCCTGCCCTCCAAGTCAAGGAAGTATATTATTTACCTAGCCTCCCCCACTGAAGCAAGATATGACACAAGGTTAGTTTTTAAAGTGAGGACCATGGGTATGAACACTCAGGTAACTGGTCAAAAATTACCCACCCTCTGCATACATGGTAACTGGGTATTAAACTTGTCTAAGCTTGTCAAAACTGGTCATAACTTGTCATAGTTGGTTGTTCCTCTGCCAAACCTACACACCTGCCACATGGTGCCGCAAATGGCTGAAGAGCAAAAAGTGAGTATCTGAGAACAAATACTACACTTTGATCCTGTCCTCTGGGCCAAGAAAGGGTTATTTACCTAACTTCCCCACTGGAGCATGACGTAACACAAGGTCGGTTTTTAATGTAGATATCCCAAGTACACACACTCGAGCCACAGGTCAAAGATTACCCAGCTCCCACATACTCAGTAACTGGGTACTAAGCTTGTCTTAGCTGGTCTAAGCTTCTTTTAGCTTTTCAAAACTGGTCGTTTCCCATACATTCATACACACCAGCCACCAGATGGTAAATACTGTAGGTGGTTGGAGAGCAGAAGTGAGTATCTGAGTCATGCACAGATACTACACATTGATCTTGGGTAGTAAGCTTGTTTTGTTAGTCTAAGCTTGTCTTAATTTATCATAGCTTGTCAAAGCTGGTCGTACTCTTCCAAAACTACACACCCACCACCAGATGGTGAGTACTACAGGCAGTTGGAGAACAGATAGTGAATATCTGAGCATAGATGCTGCACTTTGATCCTGCTCTTCAGGTCAAGAAATGGTGTTCTTTACCCTACTCCCCCACTGGAGCATGATGTGACACGAGGTTGTTGGGAATTTCAAGTGTGTATGTTCAAGTCACTGGTCAAAGATTACCCAGGCCCCACATATACAGTAACTGGGTACCAAGCTTGTCATAGCTAGGCTAAGTTTGACAAAGCAGGTCACAGTTTGCTGTTTCTTTTCCAAACCTACACACAGGTCACCATGTGAAGAGTATGGCAAGCTGTCAGAGAACAGAAAATGGGTATCTGATCTTGCCCTCCAGGCCAAGCAAGAGTGTTATTTACCCAACCACCAACCTCTAAGGCCAGGTTTGACAAAAGGTCATTTTTTTTAAAGTGGACACCCCAGGCATAAACGCTTGAACCACTGGTCAAAAATTATCTAGTCCCCATATATGCGGTAAATGGGTACAAAGTTTGTCTTAGCTGGTCAGAGTTTGTCAGAGCTGGTTATAGCTTGTCGAAGTTGGTCATTCTCGTTCAAACCTACACAACTGCCACCAGTTGGTGAGTGCTGCAGGTGGATAGAGAGCAGAAAGTGAATTTCTATGAACAGATACTTCGCTTTTATCCTGCCCTCCGGGCCAAGAAAAGTTGTTATTTACCCTGCTTCCCTACTGGAGCACAATGTGACACAAAGTTGGTTTTTAATATGTGGATCTCGACTGTGTATGTTTGGGCCGCTGGTTAAAGATTACCTAGCCCTTGCATATGCAGTAACTGGATACTAAGCTTGTCTCTGGTTATTCCTCTTCCAAACCTACACACCCGCCAACAGGTGAAAGCACAGTTCTTTAAAAAAAGTGACACTGATTATATGGTTTCAGATGTAAGCACCAGCTCCCTATCTTGCTGATGATTTCCGGTGATGGAAAGGGAATGGCAAGGTCAAGGTCAACCATTTGTTTATATTCTGACAAGCCATAGTGACAGACTGTGACACACTTTTATGCAATAGCGGACTGTCTGTATGTTATAGTGTTAAAAGCCTTTAATGAATTTCAACCTTTGACATACCTTCTGACCAGAGAAATTAATCACTGTTCTTTGTTCTTCTTTGATGCTCTCTGTTAGTATAGTGGCCATATTTACACTGTAACAGTAATAAGAAAACTGGTGCAGTCAAGCGCAAACTTTGATCATGTGACTACAAGAGTACCAACTTATACTCATGAATAGGTGTGAAACATTGTGACAAACCTAAAGATATGTCATGATGAAAGTGTAGATAATTTTTGACTTACCCTCATAAATATGAACAAATAGACAATATATTTGGATAGCTAACTAGTTTACAGTAATATAATTAATGTCTCTTTTTCAGTTAAGATTTTTTGTAAAGGCTCAAATTAGATTTTCCATGTATTCTCTCAATAAGAATTTGTTCTGGACTTATTCAAATTAAAAATCTGAAACCTGATGAATTGGGTAAACATATTTGTGTTGTTGAACTACTGCTCCCTAACAATAATCACAGGTGGCACAATACTTGAAAGACTCTTCCTCTTTTCCCTTTGAGTTCTATAGTGGCAACATGTTTCCTTTCACTCTGATAGACATGTAAGGACTTCAGAGACACAAAGATTGTATTGACCTTAAACTTTGTGTATCATACTTGTCCAGCCACTTTTAAACTTCTCAAACCACTCATGCACACTTGATGTAGGGCTTCAGTAAGGCTGATGACCCCACAAGTTTTTGTTACATCGAAATTTGTGACACAGTAAAGACAATGAAAAGATGTGGCAACATGTAAAATTTAACAGACGTCAGTTTTTATTAAGATAAAAACGAGTGATAGCAAACAAACAGAAAAAACTTTAAATTAATTTCTTTCATTATTCTTCTGTAATGTGCCTTGTTAATAGATTTATTAATTGTCGTTTGTTTGAATTCCATTTTTTTTTTTTACTCCAGACTCACATGAGTCCACCAAATATTTTTTACAACACAAATGTACCAGAAGGCATAAAATGATAATACTTTCAATTCCCATAACAGTGTATTCATATTTGTTTTTAAATTCAAGAGAATTCTATTGCTATTATAAAATAAACATTACCTGCTGTGTAATCAATTTTCAGTTAATAATTAGTGATTATGCAATTAACAGATTTTTATATATTTTGAAGGTGAAGATGATTTTGGAAGGAACAATGAATGAAAATGAAATGGACTTAAATCAAGCATATTCCTATTTTAATGATTATGGCAAACATTATTTACACAACATTTATTATCATAGCATTTCAGGCACTGTGCCCTCTGGTCTTTTTCAGATGTCTTTTGGTCCAGGTAATCTTTAGGGAATTTCAAAATGATCCCTTAATATATAAAAAAAAATATTCTCCATTTTTTCATTCTCTCTTATTTATTGCAGGACTAATGTCTTCATCTTTGTTGTTATCACCACCTTTGGGCCATTATAAATTCTGGGATTCTTTAGATGTCTGTTAGAGAAACCTACAGGAAATTTCTTTATTTACAGTTGATCTAATCTTACCTTTGTTGTTATTATCACAACATTTCAGTCATTGTGCTCTTCAGCTTTTTTCTCTATTAAATAAAGGGATCAGTTCAAATTAATTGAAGGTTATTTAGCTCTGAAGAAGTCCAGAGGACATAAGTGATAAAATGTTGAGGACATTAATCTGAATGTTAATGATGTAAATAATAATAAATTCTTGTCACAGACATTCAAACAGAAATTAGATGAATATTTACGTAACTAAAGAGAATGTGAAAAGCTGGAGAAGATTTGTTTAGAAGAGGAGTCAGCAACCTTTTGGAGAGAGCAGACCAGACAGCTATGCAGTGTTTCAAAGGAGGGCCATAATATTAAATCTACTATAATAAATTGTCTCAACCTCAGACCACTCTGTCCAGAAGGCTGCCTTGGTCTGGATGTTTAAAGAAAAAAAAAACAACAACAAAATTAATGCTATATTATTTAAACAAGGTTCCTTATTTTTCTGCAAGAATAACAACTAACGGAATCAACAAAAAATGTAAATTTCTTACTATCAGTAAGTTGGCAGACCAGATGTGGGCTAGGGTTTTGCCAACTCCTGGGTTAGAAGTTTAGGTTTGCATTTTTATTTCTCTCACTCACTCCTTCAACTATCTCTCTCATATATATATATATATATATATATATATGTGCTGATTGCCATGTTTTACTCAAATGAGAGTTATCCCTCACCCTCCACGTGGGTCTGCATGGTTCTTAACTCACCTGCATACCACTTTTCAGTCTAGATGATGACCTGCAAAATGAATGCAAACAAGAGGCCTGAAGATTGCATTTAAGCATGAAACAGACTGTCACCACTTGTTGTTGACCCAAGTGTCCACTCAGATATTTATCACCTGCTTTGTTGGCAAATTCAATATTTATTAGGTTTTGTTTGTCATACTCAGTACGAATTGAACTCGTTACAAAAAATTGGCTAATGACAGTAATCTGTTAAATACATGACAATACTATGACAATATGCTCCCAAAGTAATTATTAAATTTGAAACTGCCATAAGAGTGAAGCATCCAGCAGTAATCTTATAAAATAAGCTAATGGTATTAACTTGTTATTCATTGCCCCAAGATGAGATGTAGTTTCACTTAAAAAACTGGATTTGAGACTTGATCATTTTTTAAATTCCATTTTGTGTTTGTTTATGTCAAATCTCTGTATGTCCCAATTAGCATTAGGGTATTTTAAATTTCTTATTTAAGGATCCATGATGTAGTAGATTTGTGAGAAATGAGAAAATGAATTGCCAAATTTGAATTCCAGTTGAATTCATTGCATTCACTTACACTCAAATACCCTTGGGAAAGGTATTCCTCCAGCTATGGGTTAAATTGCAGGACAAATTCGCTTTTATAGCCTTAGTTGGCAACAGTCCACCCCACCTGGAGGATAAAGAGGTTTGAATTAGGTCAATGCCTCTACCTGTAAAAAGACAAGTTACAGAAGCATTGACAACCCCCTATGGGAGTGATGGGGTTTAAGTTGACTGTGTTGAGTAATTGGCCATGGTTAAGTATAACTAGCAAAAAATGCCCAACAGACAGAATTGACAAATTTCCAATAAACAATAACAAAAGAAAGAAAAAGAACAGGGTAAAATAATGCTAAGCAATCAATATATACAAGACAAATGTAAGTAAAGTAATAGTATTGAGGCAAAAATACAAAATGTTATATATATATATATATATATATATATATAACACAAAATGGATACAGACAAGTAATCGTACTATTCTGAAGACTGGAAGACAAGAAAGAACAACAATATGGTGGATGAGACTGAGAAGTGGTCAATTTTGTTGGTTAAGAAGAAATCTCAGCATGTATCGGTAAAATTTGCTTACAAATTTTGGGAGGAGAGGTTTTTGCTGTTATTCCTTGTCGGTTTGGAACTAACAGGAGTGAAAACCAATTAAGATGTTTCACAAGGGAAAATATAATTATATATATATATATATATATATATATATAACTATATTTCCCTTGTGTCACATTAATGGGGAGAAAGACAATACTGTGTCAGCATTGGCTCAGTTCATTCTTTTTAATACCAGTTATGAAAGCTTTTACCACATCTTTGCTGTTTAATTGTGCCTAATCATTTTACTTTTGTGCAATAATTATGTCATCAAGTAGTGAAAAATATATATATATCCTATGTATTATAATAAAGACTGTTGTGTATTAATTTGTTTGTATGAATATATATATATATATATATATATATACTAGCAGTATAGCCCCGGCGTTGCTTGGGTGTAATGAAAGCTTTAAAACTAATCCATGGTCCTGGAGCTCAGACTCATTGGACATTGGCATGAAAGACTAAAAAGCAATAGTTGTTTCCAGTTAAAGTGAAACCGTAGGCTGAAAGAAAAATGAATGGATGTAAGCCAAATTTTGATTTCCTGGTATCGATATCAAATAAGATTTTTTAGGTGTAAACTGAATTTTGAAGGCTAAATAAGTCCTCTGAGTAAATGGTATCATGGCTGAGACTAAGAACTACAATTATGCCTACTTAGAGCCAAACCCGAAGCAAAAACTAAAATAAAAGGGTTGAAAAAATACAGACATACAGGCAGATAAACAGACACACACAGAAACATCTTGCCTTTTATATATATATATTATCGATTTTCTGCACTATTGTAAGAACTGCAACCTTGAAACTTCTGAATATCCTTTCTTATGTCTTTGTCTATGAGTGTATCAAATTTGATTAAAATCGAACCACACCTTCTATAAACCGATTTTTTCAATTATCGATTTTTATCGGGGGTACCTTGACACAAAACCTAGCTAAGAACACTCACAGATGCTTATAGTACAACTGTGTAAATTTTCAAGAAAATCGGTTCAGACATTTCAAAGTCTATAGGTAAAGGACACACGCACACACAGATAAAGTTCCATTTATAAATAAGTTTAGATCCTGTCACACTCAGGGGTTTCTATTATTTTGGTTTTTTTTTCCTATGTTTTCATGTAAGATACTCAATAGTAGGTAGTCTACTTTACTATGTAACCTATAACTTTGGAGAGAAATTATTGATTCATATCTTTTCCCATGTTATTAATGCAAAAGCGTATCAAACAGATTTGGTTAGAATTTGAACTTGATTTGTTGATTCCATTTTCTTTACAAATAAACATTATGCCACCTGCACATCTATGTTCTTGTTACTTAATCTGTGTCAAATGATGCAACTTATGTTAAATTCCTCTTTTTGAAAGTTGCACCTTGTTTTCATTTTTTCCTTCTTATTGTCTTATTCTTGACTTATGTATATCATTGAAAAAGATTTGCCAAAGATGTTAAAAATTTCAAGTAACTATCTAAAATCAAAATTGATAGTTTGCTTTGAATTTTTTCTGTTTTTTTTTTGCTTACCAGTACAAAGATTATGTCCCTCCCCCATACACACACCAGTTAAAATTTATATTTTTTATTTGACACAAAAATTCAGTTATGCTTGATCAAAGGCCCATCACCAGAGTGTTTTGAGTGTGTGTGTGGAGGGGGTACAGTCTTTAAATGGAAGGAAAGGTATCAGTAAATATTTTCATGCTAAAATTAGCTGATATCCTTATGGAAAAGACCAAATGTTTTTGTACAAAGGGAGATCAGGAACTTGTGACACAACTGCTAAACCCACTTTGAAGATGAAGTCTTCCAATTTTCTAAGTTTCTTTGTTTCTTAGTACTTTGTTTAGCTTTCAGAAGGCACCTTTCACTATCTCGATCTGCCTTCACATTTCAGTGTCCCACCTTCCATCCTTTGTTAAAACTCATCCTATATATTTAAATTATTGCATTAGTTTGATATTGGTGTCTCTAATTTGTAATTTTCATGTTGGGCTGTTCCAAAAAGTTTCATAATTGATAATTAGAAATTTTAATTTTAAAATAATTTTCTTTTTTGTTTTTTTTCTTAGCCCTTTCATATATGAATTTTTATTTTCAAGTTTCTGATTATCAGATCTAAATTGTTTGGAATCTGATCAAAAACTAAAAAGTAAATATAGATATTACTTTCTCACTATTAACATGAGAAAATCAAGGTAAGATGTTACTTTGAATTCTAAAAGTATTGTTTAGAATTTGTTTAGAATTGTATTTTAACTTTGTGTTTAAATTTTTGAAGATTGCCGGTGGCTGAGAAGCAAGAAACTGGAAGAGAATTCCACAAACAAAGTGCAAGAAAGGAAATTTAGAAATGAACTTACAGCTAGATCTAGCTTTCATAAAAATACTGAATTTTATTAAGATTTTTTTAATTGGTCTCACTTTCAAGAGTTGAAGAAAATGACCTTGATTCTTCAGATATGTCTAAACATGTTTAGACACATTTGAATTTCTAAATATGTTTCTGAATCCAGAAAAACAGCTCCTAACTCACACCAGCCCTGGGAAAATATAGACAATCTAACTGTATGAATATTCTTCAATGTTGGTTACATGAAAAACACAAATACTTTTTTTTAAGGCTGAGAAACTTTCACAAATTTTACAAATTTTCTCTTTCATCAATTTATATATATATATATATAAAGCTTATGGCTATATTAAGCTGAAACACTGGTTTTCATACAATCATCAAAGTTATGCTACATTGAGCCTAGTAAGTATCTAGATGAGTGACCATTTGGGAATACCTGCTATGGTTTAATTCCTATTACCTGTATCAGTAAAAATTTTTATCATTTCCAAAAAATTTTTAGAATCTAAAAATATATTCTGGCTTTAAATAACCTGCAGAAGATTGATAAGCCATAAAAAATAAATCAATGTTCAGAGAAAATGAGGTTAGCACAAAATGAATTGCTAAGTAGGTTTCTGAAGTTAGAAAAACAACTCCAAATTGAGAAAATATGGACAAACTTGTAGAATGAATATTCTTCAATTTGATCATTGCCAGAGAAAGCATTTTCTTTAATAAGGTTTCTAGAATATCCTGGCCAATAGATGTAATACAGTTTAATAAATGAAAAGGCTGTCTCTATTTCAAATAAGATGTATCCACTAGAATAACATTTAAAGTAATGTAGGAGTATATATATATATAAATGGAACTTTATCTGTGTGTGTATCCATTATCTATAGACTCTGAAATGGATGAACCAATTTTCTTGAAAATTTACACAGTTGTACTATAAGCATCTGCGAGTGTTCTTAGCTAGGTTTTATGTCAAGATACCCCAGATAAATATCGATAATCAAAAAAATCGGGTTATAGAAGGAGTGGTCTGATTTTAATCAAATTTGATACACTCATAGACAAAGACATAAGAAAGGATATTCAGAAGTTTCAAGGTTGCAGTTCTTACAATAGTGCAGAAAATCGATAATATATGTATATAAAAGGCAAGATGTTTGTGTGTGTGTCTGTTTATCTGCCTGTATGTCCTTTATACAAATCCACAATTTTTATCTGATTCTCACCAAACTTCACACAAATATTCTTTAGGCTGAGTCTGAGCTCCAGCACCATAGATTAGTTTTAAAGCTTTCATTACACCCGAGCAACACCGGGCTATACTGCTAGTATATATGTAAATACAAGTTTTGCTAAATTCAACAAAGTCTATCTAAGTTTTCATTGTAATTTTCCAATTCTCAAATGAATTACTTTCCATCCAAATCAAAATTGTTGGTTATGTTTGAAGTTTATGTTTTTGTTTTGTTTGCTACAGCCTGGCATTTTTGGAGGGCATTCAGATTCAAATTAGTCTCAAGTGACATTATGAATAAGAGTTAAGTTAAGCTACCATTACACATCATTTTATGAATTTGAATTGCAGAATTCTAAAACAATGCCAGGATGTAGTCAATAAAATTTGTCTACTATACTGACAATACACTTTTTTTTTTTAATCATATCACTCCAATCAAGGCAGGATTGCCACTGGTGTGCTGGGGGTTACAGAAAGGGAATGAGAGAGAGAGAGAGACAGACAGACAGAGAAAGAAAAGGGACATGAGGTGTATAAGAAAGGATAAAAGATTCAGGGAGATAGAAGATGGCAATTGACATTACATTTAAATTTTTGGAGGTTGTAGCTATCAGGGAAGCAAGTAAAGAGTAGGAAATTCCACAGGCATGAAGTGTGAGAAAAAAAACTGTTAGAGTAGAAGAGGTGGTTACATTAAACTATTTCAATGGTAAAAGGATGGAACCAATCTAGTAGCATGTAGAAATTTATCTAGTTAGAGCACCAGGGAAAGAAGCTTGTTTGAGCAGTTGCCATGGAAACAATTGTAGAAAAGATAAAAGGAAGCCACATCACATTAGTGAGAAAGTGATTGGAGTTGGGATGCCAAGACAAAATTGATTACATTACAAATCCTTCTTTGGATTTTGTTGAGAACCTCAAGATGTATAGCAGGAGTACCTGACTAGATATCGCAATAGTATTCAATGCATGGATGTGTTACATCGGGTAACAGAATTATGTGAAATAATACAAAACAACGTAATAGTATAAAAGTAGGTGTACTGACAGGAAAGAGAAGTATTTACAAAAGGTGTGGATTAGTAGAACACAGAACAAGGTAATTAATATACAGTATCATCGTAGAGACGTGATAGATTGACTAGTAGAACACTTCAGGTACAATACCGGAAATATCCGACTGACTCACTCACTCGACTTCCCTACTCGAGGTATAATCACTACTATTTTATATAGTGATTCGAATAGTCCATTTCCGTGGAAAGGTGGAGAGCACCCCAACAGGATGAATGGTAGATTTATAAATGTGCAAGATGGATTCTGATAAGAAAAACTTTCTAGCTCAGAAAAGTGACCCAACCTTCCTAGCAGTAGATGCAGTAGATGCAGTTATATATAATAATATATATATTATTCAATGTAGTTGTTCTACTTCAGATCAATACCCAGTTCTTGATAATGACCATTGAAAGTACCTAAGCAAAAACATTGTTCCATCTACCCAATTTCACTCACAAGGCTTGGAGCAACTCATGGTATGACTTTTCAAAAAGGTGCTACATGGAATCATCTCCGTAGTTTATAACATCAAAAAGTCACTTGGTTGCTAATCGACTATGATGAGATTTGAACTTGTGTCTCATGATCAGAAATTGAATATTCTAAACACTCAGCCATGTGCACACACACATATATCATATCTTTTCCAAGGGTATTAACACATAATACACACACACACATATATATATATATATATATATATATATATATATATATATACACAGTCATCTGCAGACAGATCTGTTTCACTGGATCACAGCTCATCAGTACAGTTAGACATCCGATTGCTTCTAGCCAGGATAGAAACCCGACTGAATTGTCAGCGATTCTGCCTCTGAGATATGGGCACTCGGTAGAGGAAGGCAGACTTTAGCGTGTTATATACAATGTAAACACACGCCAGTAGCCGAGAGTGTTCAAATTCATTACTACATGAACGATACATAGATATATATATATATATATATATATATATATACACACACACACGTATTCATGTATATATGAGCTTTCCTCTTTGACACCTTGAAATTATGCATCTAAATGCAGTACTGTCTGTGGCAGCATTCACCCTGGATGGGTTGAACCAGCTTCTTTCCTAGAAGTTTCATGAGACATTTTGGCTACATGAGTTGTCTCTGACTGCATGTGATGCGGAGATTTTCCTACAGTTGGTAGCCAACTCTTACTGTGATACACTGCTTGCCAACCCAGTCTATAGAAACCAGTCTATTCTGCTATTTACTCCTGGCTGGGGGTAGAAGAGATGGATTCATATCTTTCCCAAGGGTATTAACACATAAGCAGATGTAATGAAATTCAACTGGAATTTGAACTTTGCTCTCGGATTTCTCAGTCCGGGTTGCTATCCAGTACTCCACCGTACCTCCGTACAGTACTAGATTGGCAGCTAAGTTTCATCTTTTTACAGTTGAAATTGAAAGCATAATTGTAAGTTCTATGCTAACAGTTTTCCTCTCTTCTTCTTCTCACTTCTTGAAATCTCTTCTGGCCTCTGATCTTTCTTTGATCTTCAAAATTTTAAATGCAATGTCAATCATTATCTTTTGTCATTTTAAGTTCTGTTCTTTTATTGGCCTCGCTCCTTAATAATATTTGAAAATAACAACCGAGCATCATCCACTCTTCAGCAGATTTGATTGTCCAATATCAAATCTCAGGAAAAGGGGATGTGATTCCATGATTCTCTATTCAGATTTTTAACAGTTAAGTAAGCAAATCATTATTATTGTTTTAATAACTGTCATCATCATCATCATTGCTATTGTTTTAATAACTGTCATCATCATCATTATTATTGTTTTAATAACTGTCATCATCCTCATCATTGCTATTGTTTTAATAACTGTCATCATCATCATTATTATTGTTTTAATAACTGTCATCATCATCAACAATAACAATTTCTTGATATTGAACACCAATTTTATTAAGTACATTATCTTCTAGGATTACCCTGGTCAACTGATGAAATACAATCTTTGTTTTGTTGTCATTCTCTCTTTCTCTTTCAATCCCAATCTCTCTCTCTCTCCCTCTCTCTCTCTCTCTATATATATATATAGGATAAATTTTCACCATTTTGTATTTTTAATTTCACATACATGCATTGTTTGTTTTTTATTTTGTTGACTGTAGAGTACAGTAGGGTCAGTTGGATACTGCTTGTGAGAAAAACAGCACCATGGTACAATTAACTCTGCCATAAATTTGGAAACAGCATACTGTACTGTTTTGGCATTCATACTGGAAGCTCTAGTATGAACAGTTCAATGTATTTGGTTGTCAAACTGTACAGAGGATTCAGAAAGAGTTGGCTGAGTCTAATGGTGATTACGATGATGTTTGGAGTGATCACTAGTGATGGCAATATTATGCCCACATTCATCATCTCACAGGGCCCCAGACTCAACATAGAGATCTACATGAAGTGCCTTGGGGAGATAGTGTGGTAGTGTTGCTCTGGGTCATGAAGGTGGCTGTTGGAAGACCCTATGTCTGGCAACAGGACTCTTCATCATGCCACACAAACAAGAGATTCCTGTTATGGCTCTCAGACAATTTCTGCAATCCCATAACCCCCTTACATCTGGCCACTTAATTCCCTAGACACCCCCTTGATTGTTATGAGTGGAGTACAGTTGAGCAAGAGATCAACTAAACTCCTTGTAACACCAAAGATGAATTGAAGGCAAGGATTATGGCAGCATTCATCAACTTAAACAAGGAAACTGTTGAAAAGAGTTGCAGAAGATTCCAAAGTCATCATGGTTGAAGGCAGTGGCAATTTAATTGAATAAATTTACTCTTCAGTATTTAAAATATTTCTGTATAATTTTGGTGAATATATCTGTTAAAATGAGATTTCAGTATTATTTTCATTTTTGCATAATTTAGACAACTTATCCATCATACCCTCTCTCTCTTTGTGTGTGTGTGTGTGTGTGTGTGTGTGTGTGTGTGTGTGTGTGTGTGTGTGTGTGTGTGTATTGATCAGTGCTTGGTTGTATGGTTAGAACATTTGCTTTCCAATCATGGGATCCAGTTTCAAATCTGAACATGAACAATTTATCAGGAAGGTGAATTCTTAGTGTTATCAGCCTTCTGGGGAGGCAATCCCAGCTTGTGGTATCTTTAGAAAGTTCCTGAAAATCATACTATAAGTTGACCCAAGCCTTGTAAGTTAAACTGGATAGACAGAACTATTTATCAATGGTTGTGTTAGCACAAAATAACTAGTGATTTTAACAGAGAGTTTGAGTTTAATGTATTTGATCAAACTGTTGATCATGCCAAATGATGCTTTCTCCCGCAGAAACTGTAACTAAGGCCTGCTAAGCACAGTTGCAGTATAAACCATGGGTAAGCTCTGTGGGTGTTGAACAAATGCAAATCTGTCTGAACAGGCACATGCAACAGGGATTGGCAAGCTGCTTCTAGCAAATTGGTATTCATGGAAATAAGTGGCTAGCCATTATTATATACATGGATTGACAGATTTTCTAAAAGTATGTGTGAGTCAGAGAGAGAGAGAGAGAGAGAGAGTGTGTGTGTGTGTGTGTGGTTGGGGGTGAGAGTGTCTGACAAACAGGTTCTTTGTGAGTTCTTATTTTTAAAGTGTCCATCTGGTCAATTAAATAAACTTGTTTTTGCTCTGGTTAAGGTAGGTGAGTTATCAATTTTATTTGTATTTCACTCATGATTTGACCAGCCTTTCCTCAGAAACACAAAATTCATTGTTTTGATTTTCCACTTGTGTAGGATTCAAATTTTTACTTTTCTTTGATTAAAATTCAAATTTTACAAAAAACAAAAGAAGAAAAAATACATTTTCTTTTTTTATTACTCAGAATAAAAAATATATGAGTGTGGAATTAAAATGTCAAATTCATTTGATCTCTGAGAAAAATATATTTTTTATTTGTGACAGAACTAAATTAAAAGTTTATTCAAAATTTTATTTTTTTAGATTAAAAAAATTAGATTAAATTGAAAATATTTAAATAAAAATGTTTAAAATATTTAAATTTCTTTCTTTGATTGCACTCTGCATTTGTGCAATCTGTTTGTTAAAGTTTTCAAAATATAATAAAAGTAGATAGGTTTGCCTATTGTCCGGTTCACACTCCTCCTCAGTCTTTGGAAAAAGAGTAGAAATTTATCCCTTATTTCTTGTTTAGGATTGGGGTTTTGGTTTCTTCTTAAGTCTTTCAACTCTATATTTCTATCATCTCCACCTAAGCTCAGAAATTGTTTTTATTATTGTTATGGTGCCCTATCTATATTGGAATGAACTCTTCCTCCTTCATAAATACCAACCTGTGAGACTTCCTAAAGGAGGCAATCAAGGTGCAGTGTAACTTGACAGTTCTGATGGACATTTCTATCTGTGGATTAATAGCACTCTTGTGGAGATATGTTCTGTTATTCCAGTACACTAATTTAACCTACCTTCTTGTTTTCGTGTCTTTCTTCCTGGCCCTAACCAGCTACAACAATTTTTTTTCCTCAATAGGAGTAGATGGGTTCAATTATCATCTGGTTCACAGTCCTTACCAGTCTTTTGAACAAGAGTAGTAGTTTATTCCTTGTTTTTTATTTAGGATTTAGTTTACAGTTTCTTCTAAAGTATTTTTATTCTCTTTCACTTCCTGTAGGCCCTAGCATCTTAGGGGCATTATCACCTTGTCTGGGGTGAACTAATTAAATAAAATATTTACATAATAAATATAATGAGTGAATTTCGGCTTATAATATCTGTTTTTGTTAGAAATATTTAGAAAAACTAACCTTGCGGTGTAAGATTTTAATCTCATTTAATTTTTGTGGTGTCAGATTTTATTCTTATTCAAAGCTTGTTCATCATATTGTAGATAAATATCATAATTCTGCTTGTTCCTTTATTTTTTAGTTAATTAGTTAGCATGAAGAATAGATATGTTCAGCTATCATCTGGCTCACACTTTTAAAACAAGATTAGAGGTTTATTCCTTGTTCCCTGTTTAGAATTAGTTTTCCAAAGTCTTTTCATTCCCTTTCACTCCCAGTAGTCTGTTGTGTCTTGGGGCATTATCATCTTGCTTGGAGTGAATTGATTTGAAAGAAAAATACTTTAAGCGGAATGTAATAGTAACAGTAATAATTTTCTTTTTAATTCTTCCATTGAATTTTCACTCTGTTTTTTTAAATTGGTCACTTGTCCACTTATATTTTTGCAATAAACTTTTATAGATAAATCCCACAGCTGAATTAATTCCATCCAGTCAGTACTGAATACGTTTGTAGTATTTTTAAACCCTTAAGCCTTAGCTTTTATACATTTGTTACAGAATGTGACATTACAAGTCATTTTGCCTATAGAAATAATTTCTCATCTGATGTGGTACTTGCACCTTTCAAACTCCTTTTTAATATAGGTTTTCTGTTTGCTTTCCTTGTGGCTTCATTGATTATTGTGATATCACTACCAGTGTCTAGTTGCATTTTTACATCCAAATTGTTAATTTTCACATACAAAAATTGTCTTTGGTTTTCTGTGATTATTTTTTCTGTCACAACACTGTGTACAAATTTTTTTCCTGGAAGAACTTTGCTTTAGTTTTATAGTGTGACCTTTTATGTCTTAATTTTCCACACTTGTAGCATTTTGAATTCTTAAAGGAACATCTGTTTCCAAGATTTAATCTTCTACATCTGTGACATAGATTTTGCCTTTTTCTAATTTTTTCTTTCACTTATATGTATACATGTAAACCCTAATGTCAATCCTAGTCAACAGTTACCAATAATGTATACCTATGAACCATGTTGGTCTCTAAGTTCCTTCAGAACACATTGGTTAAAATATAGTTGACTCATCTCTCATTAATGCATCACTTGTTTTGCTGCTGATGTTGGTGGCATGGCTCTACTTGACTTAGATGGCATTTGTCTGTTCATAACCGCTCACACCTCTGCCATGTTGTTTTTGGTCTTAGAGGGGGAGAAGTTTGCTGATGAAGCACACTTGAAATGAAGACTGATTCAACATCTAGAAGTTATCCAACAAAAAAGAATCCTTTCGAATAAAGAATTACCTGGATTAAAAATATAACAATGATATACAGCAATTTTGACCCTTCCTACTTAAAATCAAATGACACTGGAATCCTCTTTGGAGTCCACAACTTGTGTTAGCAGTAACTTAATTTTTTAAGTTCTGGTCTAAGTTCTGGCCTCAGTAGCATTTTCAGTCATTAGTCTTTCTTTATCAGTTTTGTTCCATGCTGTGATTTTTCCATTGACCAGATCACTCAATAATTGAGAAAGAAAAAAAAAGAAAATTATTTTCACTCTCTTTAAAAACAACCTTTTTCTCTGTCTATGCATTTTTACAATCAACAGATCACACAGCTTTTTTTGCCTATGGTGTCTTCAAAATAGTAATTAAATTTTCCTTATCATTTGTATCCAAAGGAATATTTGGATATAAAATTTTTCTCTGGAAGAATGTCACAGAGATTATAAGCAATGAATATGCACTACTGGATTCTATCTCCATAGGGGGTACTTCTCTTCTGGGTGGGTGATTCAAACTAGAGACTTCTTTTTCTAGCTCTTTCTGTGCAGAGAAATCATAATTGGTATTTTGTGTTTTCTTTACCAATATGTTACTTCTATTTGGCATCTTTGAGGATACATTTAATGATCTCCTTCTTATTGGCAGAAAGTGGGAGAGGATGGATAGTCTTGGTTTTTCTCAATCTTACTGAATTCCTTCTAATTAACATTGGACTCACTTCTCCTTGGAATTATTTTTAAACCTGATTTTTCAATGCATTCCCTTTTTAATTTTCTTCTCAACTTTTCAATTCATCTTCCCATAATTTAAACAATCATTCAGTTAGTAGTCCTCCTCTTCCTTCTTTCTTTCTTTTTTTTTTTTTTGTTCATTTTTCTTTTTAGTTTGACCAATCTCTGGTGTTCCCCAGTGTTACATGCATATTGTTTTTCTTCAATTTCTTTAGCATTGCATTTCAGATTTGGGATTCTCTGAGATTCATCTGAGATTTCCTGTAGTGTAACTGTATTTCTGTGTCTTTTTTCACTGTTGACCTTTGAATGAAAATTAACCCTTTAAACATATCCAGAGTCAGTTCATTTAATCTTTCACACTCCTTGTTAATGATTCCAGCATACGTGGCAAAATCACAAACTTTGTTAGATTCCTACATTTCCAATAAATATTGAATAACAAGTTTTTCTCACTAAAGATCTTTGTCACAATATTTACTGTTTCTTCAAAACAAATTTCTCCTATTTTTTTTTGATAGTAAAAAATTACAGTATTTTTCATGTTTTACTGATGCTAACTTTCTCAACAATATTCTTGTTTTTTTGTCTTCCTAGTTACTGCATTCTTCTCTGAAAATTGTCCCATATCTTTAAAAAAACAAAAAAAGAACAGAAAAGGTAATTCCATCATCTGAATTGTATGTAAATTCAGATATGGTACTTGTCACCATGTTGGAAGTCAAAGAACTTTGAGAATTCTTTCTTTTCTTCCATATTATGCCTATTAACTTTTGTTGTTGTTTCTGAAATTCCAGCAACTGCTGATGTTGCTGTTGTTGCCAAATTTCTTACCACAGAAGCCAATATTTATTCCATATTTGAAGAATATCTGTGTTTGTTTAGAAAAAACAAAACCAACATGGTTCAAAATTCTCTTCATCTCTGTTATCATGTGTGCTGAATCTACAAGTATTTTTCCCTACTTTTTATAACTCAATATGAAATTTCAATTCCTTGTCACTCCTGTTATAACTTGTATGAGTTTCAATTCTTCATTGCCACTGTTATAACTCATTTTCTACCAGTTATAATATAAAATCTTGCTTAGGGTACTTGCTGTGAGTATAGTACCCTTAAAAATTAATGAGGCATTGTGGATTTTCATCACCAATTTGTTGTGGAGTTGTGGCGAAACTTCTCCGCCAAGTTGTAGTGACTGGTTTGTGCCGAAAGTAAGACATGGAACAAGAAGGTAGGTTCAAAACAGTGTATTAGTATAACAAGAGACAAGATATTCAAAAGAAGTGTTAATAATAAGTAATATAGAAATAAGTAAGTCCAAAGGTATTATTATGCTGCTTATGACCTGACTAGTAGCTGTCATTAACTGCCTTCATTAACTGCTCCTATTAACTGCTCTTTGGAAGTCATGCAGGTAATCCTATATAACAAGAGGAAGAGTCCATTCCTCATAGGAGGGCACCATAACATGAAGGTATCAGGATAAATGTAGGGAATTACTGTTAAGTTTTAAAACAAAATGTTTTTTGAAAGGTAAATGGATATAAACTTGGAATGACAAATCGAAGAGCCGAGTTCAAATTCCAGTTGAATTCCTTGCATTCTCTTATGCAAAATCCATCTCTTCCCTCCAGTTATGGGTTAAATAATACCACAGAAAGCAAAGGCAAACTACTGCGAGATAATATTCTACCTAGTTAGTCATGTCTCCTTCGAGACATGATCGCCCAAAGCATGTATCATGTACGACACTTAACTAACAATAAAATAATTATTGACATTTGTTTTAATTCACATATATTAAAAAAATATTCTAGTTATTGAGTGAAAGGAACAACATTGGAAATTACAAAACAAAAATGTTAAATATATTTCTAAAACTAAATTGAAAACATTGACAAGAACAAGAAAAAAAACTGGTTTTAAAATTTCATTTTTATTTTTATTTAATTTAAATTTTAAAATTTAATTTTAAAATTTAAAGAACAAGAAAAAAAACTGGTTTTAAAATTTAATTTTAATTTTTATTTAATTTAAATTTTAAAATTTAATTTTAAAATTTAAAGAACAAGAAAAAAAACTGGTTTTAAAATTTAATTTTTATTTTTATTTAATTTAAATTTTAAAATTTAATTTTAAAATTTAAAGAACAAGAAAAAACTGGTTTTAAAATTTAATTTTTATTTAATTTAAATTTTAAAATTTAATTTTAAAATTTAAAGAACAAGAAAAAAAACTGGTTTGAAAATTTAATTTTAATTTTTATTTAATTTAAATTTTAAAATTTAATTTTAAAATTTAAAGAACAAGAAAAAAAACTGGTTTTAAAATTTAATTTTTATTTTTATTTAATTTAAATTTTAAAATTTAATTTTAAAATTTAAAGAACAAGAAAAAACTGGTTTTAAAATTTAATTTTTATTTAATTTAAATTTTAAAATTTAATTTTAAAATTTAAAGAACAAGAAAAAAAACTGGTTTGAAAATTTAATTTTAATTTTTATTTAATTTAAATTTTAAAATTTAATTTTAATTTAATTTAAATTTTAAAATTTAATTTTAAAATTTAAAGAACAAGAAAAAAAACATGGGTAACAAGTAGGGAAAGTGGATTTACTAACAAGAAAATATTTGAAGACACTAGATGATGAATGAGAGTCAAATCAAGAGATTAGGGAGAGTGATCAACCAGCTCAAAGCCACAGTCATGACAAGCAGCCATTAAAACCAAGAATTTGTGTGCTGGAGCATTGTCCTGATGAAACACGAGCCCTTTCATCATGTTTATCAAAATAAGATGAAAGAATACTAGTAAAAAATTAATGATAATTGACAATCAGTCAGTTAAGTGCTATGCATGATACATGCTTTGGCAATCATGTCTTGAAAGAGACATGACTTAGTGGGCAGAAGATTATCTCACTGTAGGTTGCCATTACTTTCTACAGTAGACTGGTTGCCAGCCAAGGCTATAGAACCCAATCTGTCCTGTTATTTAACCCATAACTGGAGAGAAGAGATGAATTAATACTTTTCCCAAGGATATTTGTGTGTAAGTGAAGGCATGGAATTCAAACAGAATTTGAAATCAGCTTCTTGATTTCTTGTTCCGAGGTAATATCCACTGCACCACTTGGATCTTATTGATACTACTTGTAATAAAGCATATTTAAATAAGCAGGGCAGATGAGATATAAATAACAAGCCTCCAATAAAAAGCAAGGAAAATAAGATACCATTGTTTAGCAACGAATGTGATGTCATATAGATAAAGAAGGTGAAATTTGTTGCCAAGCTTCAAAATGTGCCAGACCTTGCTAGTTTGCTTCCTCTTTTTCTGCAAGGAAATACACTTGCAAATAAGTGATGAGACCAATTGGATGAGGGCGGGATAGAGACCAGACTAAAGAAAGTGCTCACTGAAGGGCTCTTTGAAGCTTATGAAAAACTCAAAAAGTGTGAAATGGACTGGGAATTCTATGCCAGTAATATCAAAAGGTTGGCAGGATATCTGGAGAGAAAACTGGATCAGATAGTGAAACTAGCTTTTATGACTAGCTTCCCAGGCAACATATCTGTGGTTTGGCAACAAGTGTTTGGTGTAGAAAAGATGGATATCTGAGAAATGGTATGAGCTACAAGGGACTTGGTCAGCAAAAAACTTCAGAAGCCCAGAACAATGACAGCGATTACACTAACTGCGGGATCAAAAGAAAACAAAGGTCATATGGAATCATCAAGTGTTAGGTGCTATAGATGATGTGGATCACACCTAATAAGAGACTGTAAAGAGCCACCAAGATCAAAAGTAATATGCTACAATTGCAAGAGATTGAGGCAGATTGTGAAGTATTGCTTTCAGGCTCGAGAAACGAGCGAGGGGGAGCTTCTGTGCTAGTAACTACCCCATCAATAAAACAAAGGCACTGTATCAACCTCTACTAATCATAGAAGTGTCAGTGGGCAGTAGGATAGTGACAGCTCTTGTTGATAACAGCTGCACAACCACTTTATTTAATCCCAAAACTGTGAGCAGATGAAGTGGGAGTGACTCTGTGAAAACAGTTGACAGAAGGGTGGTAAAATGTAAAGGAATCTGGCAGATGGAGATAAAAGTAGGTGGAAAGAAGATAAAAATGGAGGCAATTTATTGTTGATCACATCATTGTTGATGGAATAGATATGATCAATAAAGTGGGAGGTGTGATCGTAAAAAATGGCAAGGTGAAATTTGGAGATGTACACTGTGCTGCTGCTGCTGCCCAAGTCCCGAACACTTGCAAAATTTAAGACAAGATCTTCATAGCAGAGATCAATGAAAAGAAATGGACTGTGGGATAGAATTGAATAGAAGAGTCTCCAGTATTCAAAAACAAGGTGGAATACTACAAGAATTTCTTGAAAGAAGAAAAAAGTGTAGAGTTCGAGAAGGTGGTGAAAAGATAGATTGCAGAGGATATTCTCTTGCTATGGGAGGGTGAAGTAAAAAGAGTGTTACCACTAATGGCAGTGATCCAAGCTACAAATGAAAAAATTTAGGCCAGTATTAGACTTTTGAGATTTGAACCCTCATGTAGAGTGTGATACTGGGAGCAACATAATGTGTGTGATGAAAAGAACGTTGAGGCAGGTGGCAGGAGGAACTACAGTTGTGGAGCTTAAGTTGGCCTATCTGCAGTTACATGTCCCAGTGAAACTATGGCAGTACCAGTTGGTGCCTTATAAGAGGAAAACTTACTGCTTGACTCAGTTGGGTTTGGATTCAATACTGCACCAAAAATTATTGTGGTTGTTCTAAAAGCTGTACTAATGAAAGGCAATAAGACAAAAGAAGCTACTGATTTGTATGTTGATGACTTCATGATAGATGTAAAAAAAAACTATTGACAAAAGAAGTGGTGGATCATCTTAAGAAATTCAGATTAACAGCAAAGTTACCAGAACCCTTAGGAGAGGTAGTGCTGGGCCTTAAGCTGAAAAGAGGAAAAGTGATTGAACTGGTACTGGAAGAGGCAACAAGGTTCCACAGGCAACAGGGAAATGAGTAGGAAGGAATTTTTCTTGGTCTGTGAAAAGCCATTGCTGGATGACTGTGACTGGCATCCAGCTACGTGAAAAGAAGAGCAAGTGGGACTGACACGGAATGTAAAGTTAATGATGAAACTGTCATTGTAATGCAGAAGATCTAAGCTGGGGTAAAGAAAGAGGACCTCATGAGCAGGACTTGGCACAACCCTAAAACAAAAACAGAAGTAGCATAGTGTGATGCTAGTTTAAATGAAGAAGAGAAAATGGAATGTCACATACGTCGTGGTGGGGGAGAAGAAGAAAAAGTGACAGATGGCAATTTCTTTTAGTATTTGTCTATATTTCTGAGATGAGGTAGTATTTACAGTATTTACATTATTCTGACTATTGTCCTTATCTTTGTTGCCATTTGTACGACTTTTTGACTGTTGTATGCTCCAGCCTACTTCAGGTGCTAGGAATTTTGAACAGAACCCCTTATTACAATCACTGGGGTATATCATTCTCATCCCTTTTGTGTAGAGCCTCTTTTTGGTAGTAATGACACATGGACACATGGCCCAGTGGATATAGACGTTGGTTAGTTCCTGTGACTTGACCCAAAGTGTTGTGAGTTCAATACCAGGCTACAGCAGTGGTGAACAAGTAATTTACAGGGTTAGAGGGAGATAACTCATGACTACCAAAAAGAGGCTCTATACAAACAGGATGAGAATGATATACCCCAGTGATTGTAATAAAGAATTCTGTTCAAAAATCCTAGCACCCGTAGAAGGCCGAAGCATACAACAGCCAAAATGTCATACAAATGGCAACAAAGATGAGGACAATAGTCTGAATAATGTAAATATGGCAATTTCTTTTATGGAAAAATATTGTGGAAAGAGAGAAGAATTGTGGTAAGGAAGAAAAGCAATAAAGTCTGATAAAAAAATACAATTTGGGGTATTTTGTTTGTTTCATGAAAGTTTGTAAGAGAGGAAAAAGGAGATTCAAGAGTAAGGAAGAACGATAGAGATCCTGGTAGAAGTCATATTTTTTTTGTCAACTACAAAGCATATTTAAGTCAGCAGAACAGATAAGAAATAAAGAATAAGTCTCCAATAAAAAGCAAGAAAAATAAGATGAAAGAAATACTAATAAATAATTAATGATTGACAATGCTTAACCTAAGAAATTTTACTCTTATTAATACGACAAGGAATAAACTATGTTTCAGCAAGAAGGGCAGACGAGAAAGGAACTTAATAATAATGAAGTATATTTTTTCAGATTTAAGAATTCCTGTTATCGCAGTGTGAGTCATTGCATTATTTATCTATGTTTTTATAGAAAATTGATTGTATATTTATTAAGTAAATATATATTGATTTTATGTCAGGTTACTCTACAAGTGGTACCGTGTAACCCAGCATTGATTATAGCATTGTTTAGTTATCAGTGACTAAACCACTTGCCCTGCTATCAGGATATTCTGGTGGAGAGGGCACCTAGAAATTCAGCAGGATCAAAAGAAGACATTTCAAAGAGTGGATGTAACTTTCTTGTAAGTTCAATGGTCATTTAATATAATCGGATAGACTGGACTTCATAGCTATTTATGCAGCTAGTTTAACCTGAAATGTGTGAGGGCCAAGATAAAAAAAACCTGCTATGTGTCAAGGCCAAGAAAAGCATGAGAAGGTTAGGTTCCAAAATTTGAAAAAGCCATAGAAGTGACAGGAACAAGATGAAAAAGTCTGAGTATTGTAGAGCCCAAAATTAGAAAAAACATAGATGTGTCAGAAACAAGATTAGAAAAGATTGAGAAGTGTGGGGGACAAGGTTAGAAAAACCTGAAAAGTGCAGGGGGATAAGATTAGAAAAGCTTGTGAAATGTAGAGGCCAACATTAGAATGATTGAGATTCTCCAGAGATTAGAAATCATTGCTAGAAACCATAGATCACGAATTTGCACGGGATACTAGATTTGCAACTAGATCCCAGCCTTTTACAGTGAAACTGATAAAATGCAACCACAACTTCTACTCCAACAGTTTCTTTTCTCGCACTTCCCAACTGTGGAATTCTCTTCCACATGATTGCTTCCCCGACGGCTACAATCTCCAGGAGTTTAAATGTAAGGTCACTAGACACCTCCTAACACACTAACTCACTCCCATTCTTTCAAACACTCTTCCCATCTACCCAGCCTTCATCCTTGTTATCTTTACCCATCTATCACCTTCCTTCTGTTCTGACATTTCCTATATCTAAAAAAAAAAAAAAAAAAAAAAAAAAAAAAAGCAACTGTAAGTCAGAGTTGTAAGTGGAGAGAAACATGAAGACAAAATACATGTTTTAACTCAATCTTGTTTGATGCTTAACAGCACCCCACTCCTAAAATAAACCTTAGTTCAGTGGCACTGAATTATGTATGCAAATTTATGCATAGTGGTTCTGAGGAGTAGGGAGTTCAACCAAGAGATGTTAAGTACAGTGAGTTTCAACCAACTGTAGACTAAATGGAACTGAACTACCAACAGAAAATTCAGGGTGCTGATGACATGGCATTACTGGGCAAAGGCCTTTATACGCTTAAGTCAACGTCCAGGGTGGAGAGTTCTCCTGATGGAAGGGTGGCATAATGCATAAATTCAATCAGGGACACCTCGAGGTGGTGTAATGGTTAGCAAGCTTGTCTCGCTAGAATCATTACAATTGAGTAGTGAGTTCAATCCTCATTGGGTGTCCCATACTTTTGGCTTTGTGTCACATCTAAGCTATGTTTAGAAAATTACCATAAATTCAATTAGGTTTGTTACATTCATTTATATGAGAAAAGTAGGAATCCATCTCCCACTCAGTTATTGGTTAAATAGTATATTTTTTACAAAAAAAAAAATCATTATTGATCTAAAAAAAAAAAAAATGGTTAATGTAATCATTTATCAAAAAACAATTATTCTTACAATCCAAAATATGATTTGGCTTTAGATAACTCACAAAGGGTTGATAAGCTGTAAAAAATTGTTTATGCAATATTCACTTTGAAAATAAATCTTACAACCCAAAATATGCTTTGGCATTAAAGAACTCACAAAGGGTTGATAAGACATAAAAACAAATCAATCAATCCTTTGATGGAATCAAAGGCTATGTGTTCAATGAACAAGGTAAACCAAATTGGAGGACATTGGCTGTGGTCTGATCTGGAGAAAAATGGGCTTAGCTAGGTCTACTTGTTCAAAATACACTACAGATAAATGAAAAATTTTCCACCTTCTAACTTAGATATATGGAAGGAACTGTTCAGGTGTTTAGCAGTGCAGCCACCTTACAACATGTTCAGATATATCATGCAAACACTTTCTCAGATCAATGACTAAAAAATGATACAATATAAATGAAACCTTCAAACCATGTAGATTGGCACTACAGAAACACAAAAAATATACCAAATAATAGAACTCACATCTCTTAATGACTTCTGACAGCAGTAACAACAGAAATGGGTAGCACATGTAACTTAAAAAAAGAAAATAATAAGATATTGACATTCCTCACAACTTCAAGTAAAAGGTTAAGAAGAAAACCCCCATCAATACAAGAAGGAGCAATAACAGATTTGAGAAACTTATTTTTCTAAAAATTTGTTTCATACTGAATATTTCTTTGTAAGGAAACAACTAATATTAACATTGTCATTCTATTATAAATAGACTTATCTGATAATGATGAGTAGTGTTGTTGGTGTTTGGAAACTGAAGTCCAATAGATAAGTTATTTTTATCTATTATCTATTTGAGATGATAGAAATTTAAAATTAAAAACACCCAAATTCTGCTTTAGTTTTAAGTCATTTCTTGTCTCAATTTACATCAGGTGTTCTGTTATTTATTTATTTTTTTTTAATCATATCACCCCAAGCAAGGCAGTAATGCCACTGATGTGCAGGGGGCTACGTAAGAGTGAAAAGATTAGAAAAGAGAAAGCCGGAAACCACATCCTAAACAGGGAACAAGGGATGAGCCTCTACACTTGTTCAATAGACGTGGGTGGAGTGTAAATCCCAACATTTTTAAAGTACTTGTAATTCCTAGCTGGCAACTTGTTTCTTTTTCTCCCTCCCACTACTCTTTTAACTCAGTGGAGGTGTTTAGCATGCGGTATGAGACAGTTGTAGCTCAGTTGTTATGGGAAACAGTTGCCAGGTGACTATCCATTTTCAGAAATCCGAGGTGACTAACCCAAGGTTAAGTGGAACTCATATATATTATTCATCAATAAAGACCAAAAAAAATTGGTCGGCACCTTTTACCTCTCCAAAGAAGGTAGTTTCATTCAGACATCTTCTTCCTGAAAGCTGTTACTTTGTAGAAAAGGCTCCTGAGAGGATGCTTCCTTCACCACTAACCTCCTCAAGTCTAGGGTCAACCATTATCTATGCTATTTTTCCTAATAGTCTACAATTCTTGCATCTATAAATCAACCTCATCCAGTAATGCTCTACCTTGAGTTGTTCTTGTGCCTTGTAATGGGTGAATACATAATGTAAAAAATTAAAAAAAAGATTAAGATTTGGCTAAATCAAAGAAACCCAACTAGACATATGTGACAAAAGAACTCCTTTTTAACTTTTGGTAAAATTGTCTGAAATGAAAATTACGATATCTGGAGACAAAACTCAGGATGTAAATTTGTAAATTCTACCAAGAGATCTCTTCCTGACTATGACATCAAGATAGTAATTTATATTCATTGCATCTTTTTCGGCATAGAGACTATTATCACTATCTTCATTTTGAGCCCAATATTTGCTCTAGGTGAGTCGTGGTATGAAGACCCTCTCCCCTAACACACATATACTCTTACCACTGTCACAAAAAATAAGGATTGATATTTCAAGTAGGGCTTGCAGTAAGAACTGCAAAAGATCCAATTTCTCTTACCTGTGTGGGGAAGAAGAGAGGGTAGGAATTGCAGTTACCATTCAGGGTGCTTTACACCCAATTACAAACTGAGATCATTTTACAAGGACACAGCAGGGGTGGGGAGTGAGAGGCTTATTTTTTAAGTTTTTTCTTTCTATCATTTTTGTCTTATTTTTCTCTTGCCTGTGTTACTTAACACTAGTTATTTCTTTCTTATCATGTCTACTCCTACAACTTATCTATCAATCTGTTTACTCATATCTATCTATCTATCTATCTAGTTTTGTTATCTATCTATCTATCTATCTATCTATCTATCTAGTTTTGTTTTGTTTTCTATCTATCTATCTATCTATCTAGTTTTGTTATCTATCTATCTATCTAGTTTTGTTATCTATCTATCTAGTTTTGTTATCTATCTATCTATCTATCTAGTTTTGTTATCTATCTATCTATCTATCTAGTTTTGTTATCTATCTATCTATCTATCTAGTTTTGTTATCTATCTATCTATCTATCTATCTAGTTTTGTTATCTATCTATCTATCTAGTTTTGTTATCTATCTATCTATCTATTTAGTTTTGTTATCTATCTATCTATCTAGTTAGTTATCTATCTATCTAGTTTTGTTATCTATCTATCTATCTATCTAGTTTTGTTATCTATCTATCTAGTTTTGTTATCTATCTATCTAGTTTTGTTATCTATCTATCTATCTATCTAGTTTTGTTATCTATCTATCTAGTTTTGTTATCTATCTATCTATCTATCTAGTTTTGTTATCTATCTATCTATCTATCTATCTATCTAGTTTTGTTATCTTTCTATCTATCTATGTAGTTTTGTTATCTATCTATCTATCTAGTTTTGTTATCTATCTATCTATCTAGTTATCTATCTATCTAGTTTTGTTATCTATTTATCTATCTATCTAGTTTTTCTATCTATCTATCTATCTATCTAGTTTTTCTATCTATCTATCTATCTAGTTTTTCTATCTATCTATCTATCTTGTTCTGTTCTTATCTATCATATTGCAAAATGACTGTAAAACTATCTCCCAAACACTTAATAACAACCCAAAAAATGTTCCCCACTAACCAAATCTAAAATAGCAGCTTGTCCCTGACCTTTACCAGTCCCCCACTACTTCTGAAGACAACTGTACCCCAAATGAACACTTGATATCATTCTGAGAATCTTGTAACCCATTTTGATCTTTGTGTTTCTTATGCTAAGATTTCTGAGGAAATTTAATGTTACCAAAGATGAAAACATTTATCAGAGCTTCTGTTGTAATCTATACAGGCCAAAGATTCAAAATATTTATATTTCTTTGAAGTAAAGGCATTCTTAACAAAATCTGTTTTTAGAACTGAAATATTTCTTTGAATTTGACAAAGTAAAAATAAAATTTATTTGAGAGTGTTGTGAGTGGTATATTGGCCCGCAAACAGATATTAAATTACGGAAGACAACAACAAACCAAGACATGAATATAAAAATATATTGCGAAGTTTATTTTGGCTAAAGAAAACTATATAAACAAAAATAATTGTACAGTGCACTAGGTAAAAATAACTCTGCAAGCTCATGTAGAAGATGAGAATAGCGTTGTCCTGAGAAGGACAGTTTTGGTAGTGACTGGAGAATGTTATCCTAAAAAGGAGAGAATTACATAGTTGCTGGAGAGTGTTGTTCTGAAGAGGACAGTTTCATGATCACTAAAGAGCATTGTCCTGAAAAGGAGAGTTTGTTGCCTGTCCTTGGAATAAATGGCTGGAGAAGGAAGCCTGTTAGAGTGAGTTGGAGATCTACTGGAGATGGCTGGAGCATCAGCCAATGGTAACTGCTGATGATGGCTAAAGCTGTAGACTGGCTGTCAACTGCTGCTATTGGAACTTTGATCCTAGTCATCTGGGCCACAGAATACTTGAATACTTAAGTTACAGCATCATCTTCTTCTTCTTCTATTTGCCCTATCCTTTCAGGACGTAGGCGATCATAGCTTTCTACGTCTCCCTATCTCTGGTGGCTCTTAGCACGCTTTCTCCTGTTACTCCACACAACCCTCGTTCTGTTATCCACCTGATCAGGTCCTTCAAGTAAGTTATCCGTTGCTTTCCCCTGTCTCTTTTTCCCTCTATCTGGCCTGTTAGTATCAGTTTCTCTAAGCCCTCCTTCCTCATTGCATGTCCTATGAAGTTTACCTGTCTCTCCCTGATGGTCAGTATAAATTTCTTTTTCATTTCCATCCTTTCCAAAACCTCATCATTGCTCACATGCTTGGTCCATGATATTCGCAGCATCCTTCTGTAGAACCACATTTCAGTTACTTCAAGTTTTTCCTTCATCTTCGATGATATTGCCCAGCATTCACTGCCATATTGAAGAACTGACATCACATAGCAATCCAGTACTCTCTTCTTTGTTTCTAGCAAAATCGTCCTGTTTCTTAATACCTTACTCAACTTCTGGAATGCTTCCATCATCGTGCCAATTTGTCTTCAAATCTCTGTGTCACACTTTCCGTCTTCTGTTAGAACACTTCCCAGGTATTTAAATTTTTGTACTTGCTTGATTTTAGTATCCCCCCACCTGTATTTGGCATTTTGGACTGCCTTTTTTGCTGATGACCATGTTTTCAGTTTTCTTGGAGTTTATTTGTAGTCCTTTCTTGTCACTCTCTTCAGCTACCTTCTGTAGGAGGTCTTGTAGTTTCCTTTCTGTGTCTGCTATCAGCACTGTATCATCTGCATACCTTATGTTGTTTAAATTGTGGCCTCCCATGACAAATCCTGGCATGACTTTTAGGGTCCTCAGATGTCTAAATTAGCTAATGCTTTAATTCTGACTGTATCTGTGGTGCAGTAGGTATCAGCTCAGATCGAGAAATTGGAAAGCAAAATTCGAATTTCAATTGAATTTGTTGCATTCACTTTGTTGCAAATACCCTTAGAAAAAGGTATGTTTCTTTTCCTTTCAACTAGGGTCAAATAGCAGAACAGATTGGGTTCTATAGCATTGGTTGGCAACCAGTCTATCACAGAAAGTAATAGCAACCTACTGTTGGAAAATATTTTGCCCAGTCAGTAATATCTCTTTTGAGACATGATCTCCCAAGTGTGTATCATGCATGACATTTAACTGACTGACATCTGTCCATATGCAGGAAAATATCTTTTAAATTTTTGAAAGTGTGACATTACACAATGATCTTGATTTTTGGAATTTTCTTCCACACAATGTCACCAACATTTAATTTCTCCTCAACAGGTAACACCAACATTTTTAGTTTCATCATTCAATTTGAATTTGAGAAGATTTCAATTTTAAAGTATAAAATCACAAAGTTTAACAAAACCAGACTAGTGTTAAAAAGTAAAACCACAGAATGAGAGTTCTCCTTAATCAGAAAATTTTACTATTAATGTTCATTTCATATCCCCTACCCACCACTGGATAAGTACTTTACTAAAATAATAGAGAAAAAAAATGACAGAGTTAGTCCACTTTCTCATAATTACCTCCCTTGCTTCTTCTTCTTCTTCTTCTTCTTCTATGTGCCTTGTCCTTTCAGGACGTAGGCTATCATGGCTTCCACATTTCACTATCCCTAATGACACTTAGCATGCTTTCTCTACACCACGCAACCTCCTTTCTACCATCCACCTGCTCAGGCCAGTCAAGTACGTTACATGCTGTTTTCCTCTGTCTCTCCTTTCCTCTATCTAGTCTGTTAGTATCAGGTTCTCCAAGCCCTCCTTCCTTATTGCATCAAAGGCTTTTCGTTTACTGTGTGTTTTCTTTAAATGGGCATTGGAGGGGAGGGTACTGCAAAACTACTGGCTTAGAAGGCTTCTCCCAGATATTAAATGCTACCTCCTAGTTCCTGATTATCAAGGATAGTTTTCTTGGGCTCTGATTTACCAATACACTTGCCATTTAAACTGTAGCTAAAAAGAGGAGAGGAATTGTCCATCTACCATGTTTGTCCTGAAATTTCACTCACTAAAATGAAAATTATCAGGTGTGCTTACCAATCTCCAAGAGACAATTGGGACTTGTTCCGCGATTTCCTGGAACAAGGTCTTTAGTCTTCCTGTTGAGGACTGTACAGCTAAGGTCTCTTCTTGGGTTAAGGCTGGCATTGATGCTTTCATCTCAGCCAGAAAGTTGAGACTTAAATCCCACTTGTCCCCTTGATTCTTCCCCGCTTGCTTGGCAACCATTGCCCACCGAAATCATTTCTTCCGGCTTTATTGGAGTCACGTGTCAGACCATAACAGGTGCCTCTTTAACTCTGCTTGCAATGACTGCAAGGGGATACTTAAAGAAGCTAAGCTGCTGTTTGGATCCAGAATGAAGCAGTGCATAGCATCCCATAAGTTTGGTTTCAAAGACGACTGGAGGCTCTGCAAAAGCATACTAAACAACAGCAAACCCTCAATCCCCACTCTAATCAATGAATTTGAGGTCCTCACCTCTACAACAGACAAGGCTGAGTGCTTTGCTTGTAGATTTTCCAACTTAACACTGAACTCGTCTGAAGTATCTGCACCTGACTTCTCACCCTGAACTGAGGCCCAATTGAATGACATTCACATTACCTCCTCGGTGGTCTCTAACATAAGCTTGACCCCCATAAAGCAAGCGGCAGCAACGGAATCCCAATAATTGTCCTTAAGAGATGCTCCCCTGAACTCTCCTTTATTCTCTCCAAACTCTAATTACTGCCTCTCTGCTTCTTGCTTTCCTGCCTGCTGGAAGTCCTCCTCCGTGGTTCCAATATATAAAAACACTGGTGAACCCTCTGACCCCTCTAATTATCACCCTATCAGACTCCTACTGATTTTTGGCAAAGTGTTCGAAGCCATCATCAACGCCAAGGTGGTACATCTCACAGCCCATAGACTCTTCTCTGACAAACAGTGTGGTTTCCACTTCACCAGGTCTACTGCTGATATGCTCACGACCATCACTGAGTATATACACCAGGCTCTCGACAAAAACAGCGAAGCTCGAACTGTTGCCCTAGATATCTCCAAAGTGTTTGAGAGAGTCTGGTATGCTGGCCTTCTATGCAAGCTGCAGTGGCTATGGTATAACTGGACAATTGTTTGACCTAAACCAGTCATTCCTTTCAAATCACACAATGAAGGTAGTTTTGAATGGTTATGTCTCCCAATACTATCATACAAAAACAGGTATCCATCAAGACTCTATTGTAGGTCCCACGCTTTTCCTTATCTACATTAACAATCTTCCTGATGTAATAAGATTCCAAGTAGGCATATACGCTGATGAAACTACAGTTTACTCTCGCCTCGATCAAAAATCTGCCAAGGCTGACAAAGCAAACCCCGTTGCCAAACTTGAAAAGAACCTCCAATCTATAGTGGACTGGGGTAAGAAATGGCTTGTGAATTTTAATGCTTCCAAAATGAAGCTGCTATCTATTAACCATCATAGACAATTGCTCCTACCCACCATTAGCATGGATCAGGCCAGTCTCCCTGAAAGTAAAGCACTGTGCCTCCTCAGGTTAACTCTCACAACAGACCTCAAGTGGAATGACTATATAGAATCCATAACCAAATCCGCTGCTAAGAAAATTGGATTCTCTGTGCAAGGCCAGGAAGTTTTTCCTATCTGAAACAATCCTGCACATATACAAATCTACCATCAGCTTGTACATTGAATACTGCTGCCATATCTGGTCATGTGCTTCTGCTATCCACCTAGGGATCCTTGACAAAATCCAACAGAGAATCTGTAATGTGATCGATCCTGACTTGGCAGCTCGGATACAGTCACTTTCTCACCAGTGCCATGTGGCTTCCCTGTGTCTCTTCTACAAATACTTTCACGGCTTCTGCTTTAATGAACTTAGCTCACTGGTACCCCCTATATATGAATTTACTCGAGCCACAAGGTTAGCAACTAGGTCCCACCCTTTTACTGTGAAACTAATAAAATGTAAATGCAAATTCTACTCCAGTAGATTCTTTTCTCGCACTTCCCGCTTGTGGAATTCCCTTCCGTTTACTTGCTTCCCCAACAACTATAATTTCTAAGAATTTAAATGTAAAGTCAATAGTCTTCTCCTATCCCACTAACTTGCATCCTCTCTCTCATGCTCCTTTCTCTGTCCACTCCACTTTCATTAGTATTCTCATACTTCTCTTACTCACTTCCTGACACCCTCTGTAACCTGTCACTTTTTCTCATCACTTTCCTTTTATGTAACCTCCTGCACAACAGTGGCTGTAAAATGCTTTGCTTGGAGTGATACGATAATAAAAAAAAATGTCCCAGGAACTAGTAATGCCAAAATGGTTGCTACATCCGTTACTCATCTTGCTAAAGGGAGGTCACCAACTATCTAATTACTTTGCAGTTAAAAATGACTTTGATTAAGTGAAGCCTGAGGCTTTTGGCAAAGATCATCTCTTTAACATTTTGAACTGGTGCTACTGAATCAGTAACAAAGAACTGTACTGAATAAACAAACTTATCACTTGAGCACTACCAACAACAGAAGCAACTAAAATGGATAGCCAATGTAACATGAAGGGAAAATAATGATAGAATCAAGATGATGACATTCCTCACTACTTCAAATAAAGGTTAGGAAGGAAACCCCTCCACCATCAATATTGGAAAGAGTAATAACAGCTATTAGACTTTAGAAACCTATTTTTCTGAAAAAAAAAGTTTCAACTGAAAGCAGCAGTAGCTACTCAGTGAACAAATACCAAATATTTCCTTGTAAGGAAATGGTTAATATTACCATTGCAATTAAAGGTTAACAGGCGCTTTTGATCCCTACCTGATGGTTAGGGAGTGAGGTAGAGTGCAACTTGAGTAGCACTAGCTGGTTGGTTTATTTTGTTTAGTGACATATCAACTTTTATGGGTTATTTAATGCTGAAATCTAAATATTTTGTATGCGATTTTATGGCTTCAATTACATATGTTTTGAATGCAATGTTATGCCTCAACTACAGATATTTTGTACAGAATTTTTTACTTTCAGAGTACATGTTTTTTTTTTTAAAACAGCTTATTTTGTGTTAAAGCTGTTTTTTTCTTTTGCAATTTTGCGACAATATTTAAGAATCAATGGGTTAAGAAGGGAACAGTAATTCTAGTATTACCTAGATAGGTGGCAAAAAAGAGAAAGATTTTCTATTTTTTAGTTGTAATGAATTATCCTTGCTTACGGATCGCTACAACATAAATTGATTAACATTATATAAAAGAATAATTTTGTAAGTGTTTCATGATCAGCAAAATGAGTTGGTGTAATTTAACTTCTGTTAAAGGTGGAATGTGTTTTGAATGTCATAAATATTCTTTTGAAAGTTTGGGCTTCAAATAAAATACCTGTGTGTCTGAACAAGAGAGTTGGTTTACATCTTTTTCTATGTGTTGTGTTCCTTCAGGATGTAGGCAATCATGGTCCACCACATCTCCCTATCCCTAGTGGCTCTTAACACGTTTTCTCCTGTTACCCCTTCCAAACCCCATACTGCCATCTATTTGCTGAAACCCATCAAGTATGTTATGCCTTGCTTTCCTCTGTCTCTTTTCCCTTTATCTGCCATGTGAGTATCAGATTCTCTAAGCCTTCCTTTCTCATTACACGTCCAAGGAACTTTAACTGTCTTTTCCTGATGTTAAGTATTAGTTTCTTTTTTGTTTTACATACAGAGAAAAAAGTCAGTCAGTCATTGTTATGGTGAGACACATCTATTCTATAGTGAATAGACTCTCGCACCTAATTTAAGTAGGAGTAGTAAGAGGAACGAGGGTCAGTCAATGTTGGACAATAGTAGTCAACAGTTAGTCGAATATGAATGTAGTCAGTGACCTGGCAAGATTACGCTGCATAATACATATATCAAGTTCCTAACGTTTTGTATGTCGAATCTATTAGGGCAGACTTTAGCACAAATACTAGCCTTCACTGCGAAAATAACTCCACAACAGTCATTCAGTTGATATTATAGGAAATAAACCAAATTTCCAACACAAATGCATAGCCACATAAATACCATATTTTATGGCAACTTCTCTATCAAGCTTTTTTTCCCTGGTTCCCTGATCACATGTAATTATGCATTCTACTAGACTGGTATCAAGATCCCACATTTGTACCATCAAAATAGATATAACCACCGCTTCTACTCTACTTGAGGCATACAATTGCATTCAAAACATATGTAATTGAAGCCATAAAATCGCATACAAAATATTTAGATTTCAGCATTAAATAAAGCATAACAGTTGATATGCCACTAAACAAAAAAAAACAACCAGCTAGTGCTACTCAAGTTGCACTCTACCTCACTCCCTAACCATCAGGTAGGGATCAAAAGTGCCTGTTAACCTTTAATTGCAATGGTAATATTAACCATTTCCTTACAAGGAAATATTTGGTATTCGTTCACCGAGCAGCTACTGCTGCTTTCAATTGAAACTTTTTTTTTTTCAGAAAAATAGGTTTCCAAAGTCTAATAGCTGTTATTACTCTTTCCAGTATTGATGGTGGAGGGGTTTCCTTCCTAACCTTTATTTGAAGTAGTGAGGAATGTCATCATCTTGATTCTATCATTATTTTCCCTTCATGTTACATTGGCTATCCATTTTAGTTGTTTCTGTTGTTGGTAGTGCTCAAGTGATAAGTTTGTTTATTCAGTACAGTTCTTTGTTACTGATTCAGTAGCACCAGTCCAAAATGTTAAAAGAGTTTCTTCCTTACACCCTTCCATTTGCTTGCTTCCCTGAGAGCTACAATCTTTAAAAGTGTAAATGCAACATCAGTTACCATCTTCTATCTCTTTAATTCCCATCTATCTCTTATTCTTTCTTTGACATCCCCTGTACATTGTTTTTCTCTCATTGTGTCTCACTGTGCACCAGTAGTGGTCCTGCTTTGCTAGGGGTGAAATCATTATAAAAAAAAAATTAAACCATGCCCAAAATTTATTTTTTTACCCAAACAAGGCAATAATGCAAACATGCCCCAAAGATTCCACAATACAACACACACTGTTTAAATCAAAGTGTCTTTTGGTTAAAAATTAACTTCATCATGTGAAATATTTGACCAATGGCAGAAAACTAAAACCCTGTTTTTCTCAAGCTTATTTTTGTAAAAATTTCTTATAAAAATCCACAGATTTTGACTTTCAAAGATCAGGTATGTGGCTGTCTCCAAACCAAACTCAAGAGAAAATGTAGCTATGTCACATTTTTTCTTACCCACACTGTTCATGCTGTAAGAAATCTTCACTAAAACTGTCAGTGAATTTTCACTGACAAACACGTGTCTGGCGGCTTCAAACAAAACATTTCCAACAAGAATGAACGCCAGTGAATCTTTGTTAACAATAAAATTTTTCTAAACTGTAATTTTTTCTGTGAGTTAACTACCCAAAAGCTTTAACTTAACTAAAGACTATTTTCAAACATAACTCTTTTGAATTCATGTTGGTATGTTTATAAATACAAATGATTTAACAGGCTGCAGTAATAAAATAAGCACATCCCATCTCACTTGTAGCTATCCATACTAATAAATATAATTTTTCAATACTAATGTTGAATTAGTCTAATAAAACTTCATAAGCTTCTATTTAGTGGCATTAATACATGTGTTGTGGTGCAGTGGATATTGACTTGGAATGACAAATTGGGGAGTCGAGTTCAAATTCCAGTTGAATTCCTTGCATTCACTTATGTACAAATACCCTTGGGAAAGGTATTTATCCGTCTCTTCCCTCTAGTTATGGGTTAAATAATAGGACAGATTGAGTTCTATAGCCTTGACTGGCAACCAGTCTATCACAGAAAGCAATGGCAACCTACTATGGGATAATCTTTGCCCAGTCAGTCATGTCTCAAAAGAGACATGATTGCCCAAACCTGTATCACTTAACTGAGTGACTATATTACACAGGCAGACCCATGTTTTCTTTATTTTATTTTTGTTTCAAATTTGGACATTTGGATTTTTAATATTAAAAAGGAAACCTAGATGACTGAATTTCTTACAGTATGTTTGGGTGTCGGTTCCTTTAAAGTTATAAGTACCAAGTGGATCCTTCTGAAGTGATTTGTGGGTTGCCAACATTGGTTTTCTTTTCTTTCAGAGGCTATAAGAATAGAACACTTGGAAGCTAAAATAGAGTAATTTCACTGGTTTATTTGTAGGGGACGCGGTAATGTTTATCAAATTGGCCTTGTGAAGTCCCCAAAATTTAAAATATCAGAATGTTGAAGGTTGGATATTGGAGTGTGGAAGAATATTTTGTTTTGTATGTTAGAGTAAAATTTTATTAACTAAACAGAATAACGAATTTGTAAGAAGTAAAAATGTTTGAATAGAAAATGTATGTAAAAAAAATGTTCCAGAGAAATAGTAGTATTGAGTTAAATGAATCCAGAGCTTATAGTTGTAAGTAGCAGAATGTATGTATGTAGAAAGATTAAAAGGTTTCTAATAAAGTCTGTGTTCCTTTCTTTTTTTATGGCTGGCAAGAAATTGAAAAGTAAGGTGAAGCAATAAAGGAAAATGTACTTATCAAACTTTAATTTTTAGGAGTCAGTTGAGGTATCTCATTGCTGTTGTTGTTGTTGTTGCCGTTTTCTTCTTTGTTGACTACTAGAATGTTGAGGATGAAGAAGAAGAGGTAAAAGAAATTAGCACGAGTGAAGAAGGAGAATGAATGTGTAACACAACCTTACATCCTGGTCAGACTTAAAGTATCCTTTGTTGCATTTTAGTGTGTCATCTCTCTCTGCTCCCATTTGACTGTCTGATTCCACTTTCTTTCCATCTCCCTTTATACCGATTCACCTTTTCACACTGGATTGTTAACTTTTCTATTAATTTTGCAAATCACTTCCTTTCATTGGTTAAAAAATTAATTTAACATCTGATTGAAATTTGGCTTCATCTTTTTCTTTCAGTATGGGGTCAGTCCTTTCCTATTGGTCAAAATTAAATTTCACACTTGATTGTGAATTTTTGTCTTGGTCTGGTTTTTTCAAAATGGTTTCACTTATTCTGATCCATTATTGTGGGTGTGCAATTTTACTTTTTGTGTTTCAGTTAATTATTGGATGATATAGGATTTGTATCCTACATGTTATTGTTATTTTCCATGTGATACTGTTTACTACTACATCCGTACAGAACAGATTCTATGAATCTAATTTTGAAATTTTACAATCTAATTGAGGAACATGTATGTGTGTGTGTAGCCCACAATATCTTAATACATGATTAACTATGCAATCAAAGTTTATAAATAATAATGTACGATAGGTAAACTGAAAATCAATTAAAGAAAGGAAAAAACTAAAAAGATGGACGCTTTAATGGGAAAGACAAAAAAAATAGCAATTTGAAATTTAATCAAAGCTAAAGCCATTGATAAATATACTAAGAGAAGTAATCTAAAAAAATATGGAAAGCTTTCATTTTATTATGAACAAGGGGAGGCAACTTGAGCAAATAGACATCTTAAAATAAAAGTGAAGAGATATCTCTTCGCTTCGACACAAGGACAAAATTCGATACAAAGCCAGTTTAAAGTGGAGACCCTCGGGCAAACGTGTGGGTAGAAACAAAAATTGTTTAGCTCCACTGTTATGTGTCCTTTGGCACACCTCAAACATCAAAGAATGATATTCTTCTTCTTATTGCAATGTGGGACTTTTTTGCTTTGGGAAACAGCCATCAGAAAGTAGAGACAATTACTTATTTTTGTTTTCAAATAAATTCAAACATGTGCTGTGTGGAAAAATAAATACATTTTTTTCATTGCAGATTGATTATGATATTTGTGTGCATCCATACATGACATTCTAACTTCATTTATGCATTGTTTACAATGCACATCATGTCTTCTACTTTGCTGCTTCTTTTATCTGCCATGTCCCTTCAGAATGTAGGCGATCATGGCCTACCACATCTCTCTATCCCTTGTAGCTCTTAACATCCTTTCTCTTGTTACTCCTCCCAAACCCTGCTCTGCTATGCATTTGCATAAACCTGTCTCTCTTTCCCTCTGTCCCGTGAGTATCAGATTCTCCAAGCGCCCCCACCTCATCTCCTCATTACGTAGCTCAGAAACTTCAGCTGTCTTTTCTAGATGTTAAGTATAAGTTTCCAAAACCTTGTTGTTGCTCACATGTTTAGTACATGGTATTCTTAGCATACTTCTGTAGAACCACATTTCTTTTTTTTTTATTATAAAAATTTATAAAGAAAAAGAATTAAAATAAACATTTCATATAAAATAGCTTATGGCCATATCACATTGAATACACCGGTTCTCGCTCGATCAGTGAAGTTAAGCAATGTTGAGCCCAGTCAGTACTTAGATGAGTGACTGCTTGGGAATACCAGGTGCTGTAAGCGTTTAGTGATGGATGTGTGTTGTGGTGTAGTGGATATCGGCTTGGAAAGAGAAAAATTGGTGAGCCGAGTTCGAATTCCAGTTGAATACCCTGCATTCAATTAAGCACTGGTACCCTTGGGAAAGGTATTAATCCATCCCTTCCCTCCAGTTATGGGTTAAATAACAGGGTAGGACTTGGGGACCCTGCCCTTAAAAACAAATCCCAATGAATCTTGATACTCGAAAAGAAAAAGTATTACTAGACACAAAAGTTATATAAAATACAACAATAGATTGTTGAAAGAAAAAGTTATTACCAGCAATAAATAAATAAAATTTAGTTGGCAATAAATGACCTGCCGAGGTTGATATGCCATAAAACAAAACAACCAACCAATCACATAAAATAGCTTTATTCTAATTTATAAAATATAGGAAACGATAAATTAAAAAGTATTTGAAAAATAAATAGTGCATTTTATAAGCTTTGTCAGTTCTTTTAATCATCTGAGAGAAAATCTTTGGTCATTGCACAGCTGATCTTCAGGAGAGTGACTCATTTCATCTTCTTGGGTTAACATTTTCTACTGAGATGAAGTGGAAAGATTATATTGAATAAATTCCTAAGTCTGTGTCATGCTAGACAACATTTTTCACCAGAATCTATCTTACTCATTTATAAGTCTACCATTCATCCGTGCATTGAATAGTGCTGCCACATTGGCTCTGGTGCTTCTGCTTTTTATTTAGAAGTACCTGATAAAAAAGAATTCAATGAAGAATCTGCTATGTTGTCAGTCCTGACCTGGTATCTTGGCTTCAGTTATATTGTGGGGTTACTCCCATCATACAAGCAGGAATAGCCTTGTGTTCAAAGGGAAAAAAAACATATGCAGAAATCATACTAAAAGCATGTTAAATTGTAAATTAAAATCATACAAGTTCATTTATTTTGTGTTCTGGTGTGTGTGTGTATTTTAGTTCGATGTGTTTTAAGGTTGCATGTGATAAAAGAGAGGAAGTCATTTTGTATCATAACAATCAATGTCCTGAGGAGAGGAGATGGATGCCTTTGTCTTCCAATAGTAGAAGAAAATAAGTTCAGCACTTTTGGTGCAAAATCCATTTTCAGGAGGAAAGAAACGGTTCTGTTGCATTCTGGGAGAATTTTTATTATTTTGATTTTGTTTAATTTATTTTAAACAATGTTTTAATGTTGTTTTATTTTGTTTCATTTATGTTATTCAGTATTTTTATTTTTATTTATCAATAATAATAATAATAATAATAATGTCCCTATAATATTCCTTGTGTCATAATATAGATTTTGTGTGCCTTTATTATAAATACTTTCATGGTAATTGTTCTGATGAGCTTTCCTCCTTGTTACTTAGACTTTATGAATTTAAGTGCAGTACGAGGTTGATATATCATCATTTTACAGTTGAAATGGCAAGATGTAACTGTAAGTTCTATGCTAACAGTTTCTTCTCTTGCACTTCTTGCTTGTGGAACTCTTTTCTGGCCTCTTGCTTTTCAGTTAACTTTGATCTTGAGGTGATGTTTGCACACCATGTAAGGTCTGTTTTCGACAAACTGCTTCCAAAACAGACAAGCCATGTAGTAAATAATTTAATTCCTGCAAAATGATGTGCCCCTGGTGAAAAAGTTTTTTTAAAGTTTATAAAAACAAAAAATGTTTTTGGGAGATGGGCACAATTGAAAGAAGAGTCAGGAACAGGATGTATGTGGTAAAAGGTCAAAAGTTTATCTGCAGGGCACATCAGCCAAATCAGGAGGCTGATGGATGAGGTTGACAGTAATCTAAGGTACTTTTGACATACCAACACCTGCAACGAATCTACCAAAAGTGCACTGATAAAAACAAAAATAAAAAGGAAATTAACAGATCACTTGAGAGTTGACCCTAAGTGCAGAAGATATTCTATGTGTTGCTAAAAAGTTAATAAAGTTTTTTTTTGTTTTTCTTCTCATTTTCTTTATATATATATATATATAAAAAAAGAACCTATTAGACTCCTACAGAGTGAAGTTTGGGGGAGGGATGTTATGGTGAGCTCACCTATCTAAGGATAGTGGACTCTCCCTCCTAATATAAGTAACAGTGTAGCGAGTAGTCAGAAAGAAGATATGAGTCAGCAGTTACTCTGCATTACTACCAGATAATACAAAGTTCCCATCAGTATGCCGATCCTAAGGGATCGGCATTTGTACTTTCATACAACGCGTAATCTTCTATGTTGTACTCCACAACAATTAAAGAAATGAATTCTAAAGCAACCTAAGAAAACCTTTTGGGTTTTAATAAACTTTAAGGAAAATATATAATTTGAATATTCAATGTAAATATAAACCATTTATGGATCAGTCAGTAGGAACGTAGCTTTTGAAAGCAGACCTGTAGTAAATATAATTCACTAATTGGTTTAATTAAAATCATCAGTTGTATTCTTCAGTGTCTGGCTTGAAATCTTAAGCTACTAGAAATATAATGCATTTCTTTTTAATAATGGGAAAAAACAGAAGAGAAAATCAGATATATTCATTTGATTTAAAAGAAGATTCCATTTCAGATTTCCACAAGATTATAATGAATAATTATTTTTTTAGGGGAAAAATGTTTTTAAATACCTACTTGTTCTGTGGAGTTATTTCCCTTTGAGTTTAGATAATTTAAAAAAGATGAAAAGTTGAATGATAAAAATGTATTTATTTCAGAAAATAAATTTGATAAAACAGATATTTCCCCAGTTAAATAAAGATCAAACATTTGTCTTGAAAGTTAATTCTTTGTTGGGAAAAACTCCACTCTTTTAAAATCCCGTATTTGTATTTTTTATGTTTTCAAAATTTTCTCATCGAAGTTTTCAATGTTTGCGATCCGAATATGCTCATTTGTTTTATGAAGGAGTAAAACCGGAATTGTTTTTAAATATAATATTTTATTTTTATCTTATAACTTAAATACTTGTTTTTTTTTTAAAGTATGCTTGTAGAGTGTTGATTAGTGTACTATATTGATAACGGAAAGAGGTTCAGAAGTTTTAAAATAATTCAAAAAACGGAAAAACGCATACGTACTTATTGTTATTGTACTTCCAAAGAAAAGCGATATGATTAAAAAAAAAATAAAAAAAACACCTAAGGTTTCAAATGATTTAAAAATATGAAAAATCTTTCATTAAGCTCTTGTTTTTCTGCCACATGAACGTTAAAACACTGTTACAAGTCAAAGTGCCATACGTGATACACGCTTAGGTGATCATGTCTCGAAAGAGACATGACTGACTGGGCAGAGGATTCTCCCGTAGTAGGTTGCCATTGCTTTCTGCGGTAGACGGGTTATTTAACCCATAACTGGAGGGAAGAGACGGATTAATACCTTTCCCAAGGGTCAGTCAGTCAGTCAGTCAGTCAGTCAGTCAGGTGCCATACGTGAAACACGTTTGGGCGATGATCGGGCAGAAGACTGACTGGGCAGAAGATTATCCCGTAGAAGGTTGCCATTGCTTTCTGCAGTAGACTGGTTGCCAGCCAAGGCTATAGAACCCAATCTGTCCTGTTATTTAACCCATAACTAGAAGGAAGAGACGGATTACCTTTCACAAGGGTATTTGCGCGTAAGTGAATGCAAGGAATTCAAGTGGAATTCGAACTCGGCTCTCCGATTTCTTGTTCCGAGCCGATATCCACTGGACCACCACGCACAAGGGTAAGAGCGTTCTTAAAAAGAAAAACGGTAAACGGTAAAATCAGTTATTAAAAATCGTCTGAAGACACCACTCATGGTAGAAACGTGGGTAGCGAAATAACTCGTTTAGAAATGGAAAATATTCAAAAGTTCTACAATATAATTGTATCGAACACTTTTTAAATGTGTACTGGTCTAACACTATTATGACCAAAAACTAAGTATTAATCAATCAATCAATCAATATATATATATATATATATATATATCACTCTGATTGAGCACTCTGGAAGAATAGTAGGCTTTGAAAAAACAGTAGCTACTCTAGCATCTACGCACCGTTCATTCCGTAATGAATGAGAACACTCTTAGCTACTGGCGTATGTTTACATGGCATATCACATGCTAAAAGTCTGCTTCATTCTACCGAGCGCCCATAGCTCAGAGGTAGAATCGTCGATTGATGTCAATTCAGTCGGGTTTCAATCCTGGCTAAAAGCAATCTAACCGTACTGATGAGCTGTAATACAGCGAAACAGATCTATCTGCGGATGACTATATATATATATATATATATATATAGTAATGGTTGTTACAATGGTTTATAAATTCATAGTACCACTACACAAAAATTTTCGCGTTTCGAATCTGCTACATGCGCTTCTCATCGGGTGATAAGTTGAAATGAAAATTAAATGGTGAAAACGGTTTATTTATGGTGATATGATGTTTAAGTAAACGTGGATTTGGGTTAGACGAGGTAGCTTAGTTTAAGACAGGTTCCTCATTTATTTTGTCTGGGTACTTCTTATATTGAGATTTATGATTTTTTTAGGAAGGGTAGACATTTTTTGTTTATTTTACTGCTATCTATGTGTGATTGGAGTGGCGCCGCTGTTAATTCACGTTATAAAAGTAAATGCATGAACAGTAGGTAAAAAACCTACGTGTTCTACAACTTTGTTACAATACAATATATATATATATATATATATATATATATATATATATATTATGCACCAGGTAATAGAGGACATACATCAGAATCAAGAAATTACAAAAGTTTTTCTGTCCTTAAGAACACATGGCCCAGACGTGAGTTAGTTCCAGTGACTTGACCCCAAAGAGTTGTGAGCTCAATACCAGGCTACAACAGTGGCTAAGAAGTAATTTAGAGAGTCGTGTTAGACGGAGCTAACTCTTGACTCCCAAATGAGGCTTTGCACAAGGAATAAGAATAATATACCCCAGTGATCGTAATAAAGGGTTTGGTTCGAAATTGCTAGTACCTGAAGAAGGTCGAAGTGTACAACGGCCGAAACGTGGTACAAATGGCAACCAGGATGAGGAGAATGGTCCGAATAATGTAAATAGTATAAATGCTACCTCATCTCAGAAATATAGACAGATACTGAAAGTGTACGTATCACATAGAAGACGGGTGAATGAGTAAGGAAATTTCTTTTAAGCCATCGTGAATTGTTGCCGTCTGTTTTAGTATCGCCCCAAACGACCTAAAATTATATTGTAAAGAATCCCACATCATTATTATTATTATTATTATTCCCTCATTAATTCCCGAAATAGCATTAGCAGCTGGTCCCGGAAATCTCGCTCACTAAATAATGATATGTTTAATTTCCAGTTGCCAGCCTACCTAACCTTAGGCTTATCTAAGTTTACACGAACCCGGATGAGCCTATAATCCATATAAAAAACTATCGAATGGAAATTGGACAACCTAAGAGCTTTACGTCGTAAACTAGGATATAATCAACGTAGCTAAAACGCACCTCCAAAGCCGAGCTGTCCCTATTAGTCCAAGTGCACACTGTTGTCGCAGGCTATGGCTCATGTTTGTCATGAGGCAAACAAAGGGGCCGCTTTGACCTTACATTTCTCTTCTCACCGAAAATCAGCAGCCAGGAATATGTGGTTGACAGCTGGAACCTTATAACCAGTGTCACTTCTGCTGAAAAAAAAATGTTTTCTTGGCCCGAAGGGCAGAAACAAAGTGTAGTATCTGTGCTGAGATACTCACTTACTGCTTTCTGGCCGCTTGCCTCGTCACCTGCTGGCGGGTGTGTATGTCTGGAAGAGGAATGACCAGCTATGACCATCTCTAACAAGCTTAGACCAGCGAAGACAAGATTAGTACCCAGTTACCGTGGATGCGTGGGTTAGGTAATCTTTGACCAGCAACCCGAGAGTACGTACTCGAGATCCCCAATCAACCTTGTGTCACATCGCGCTCCGGTGGGGGAGTTGGGTAAATAACGCCTTTTCTTGACCCCGAGGGCAGGAACAAACTGTAGTACCTGTTCACGACTCAGATACTTACTTTCTGCTCTCTGGCCGTCTGCAGCACTCGCCACCTGTTGGCGTGTGTGTAGGTTTAGAAGCGGAACGATCAGCTTTGACCAGCGACCCGTGTGTACGTGATCGGGTTCCCCACATTAAAAACCAACTTTGTGTCACATTTAGCCTCAATGGGGGGGGGGGGGGGTTGGTAAATAATGTCTTCTTGGCCCGAAGGGCATGATCAAAGTGCACTATATGTACACTACTTAAATACTCCCTTTTTGCTCTCCGGCTGCCTCCAGCTAAGCGCATGTTTCATTTGCGATCTCGCTACCCGTGGTTGATTTCTGGAGCGATTATGTTTGCATTAGCAACCAGTCCCGCTTTAAGTTTGACTCTGCTCCGGAGGTGGAACGGTCTAGTCGGTCTGAGATCCCATTACCCGGGGTCGATCCGGCAAAGGAGACTACGACTGTTCTAGTCCAACTGCCATGGCCCGCACGTGCTAGCTCTCAATGATCCCTTTTAACAGCGGTCGAATTCTGCAAAGGAAGCAAAACACGTGCCAATCTACGACCGAAGTGCACACTTACTATCTCGCCCATCTGCTTGGAAGGAAGCACGTGCTAAGTTGCAGCCGAGTCCATTCTCCTCGGACTACGTTCCAGCCGTTACTGTGCCGTTCCTGCCAGATGCTGACGACGTTCCTGCTGACAACGTTCCAGCCTGAGCTGATCCTGCCAATCTCCGTAGGGTAGAACCCTTCCTGACTGTTTGCTCGTCGTTTTTATCATAATAAAAATTGACGTTGATAAATTATACATATTCGCCTCCGTCTCTTCGTTGTCTTTGCTGTTTTCCCACATACAACAAAAGTTTGTGGGGTCGATATCCTTATCGAGTCACCACAACGCTACCTCCCTAGTGTGCTCATTTCGGTACTTATCGACAAGATCAAAACCGTCGATAAAGTTCCGAAACGGTTTCATATCTGGGTTGTTAGTACCCGATCTTTCCCCTATATGATCTATATTGGGTTAAAGGATGACATTCCAATCACCCATTAAAACTATTCGACGAGATTTCGTCAAAAATGGCTCGCTCCGCCGAAACAAATCAGTCCGCTCCGCATGGTTATTGGGCGCATAAACCCCCAATGAGAAGAAAAGCCTTCTTATCCTTTATGGTAACATTTAGCAAATTTTGCCCGCTGGATCTGCGAAGATAAGAAGAGCACACGCCTCTTTCACAGACTTGCTTACTAGCTAAAAACATCTTTGGAATGTCCATCAAAACATGTTGAATAGAGAAAATGTAGATACCTAGGAGATGCTTGGTAAATTGGCCTTGTGCCAAACACGTCCGAAGTCCCCACAATTTAAATATCAGAAGGTTAAAGGTAGGAAGTTGAAATGCAGAAGGGTAAAATATTTCGTTTATACATTAAAGTATCAATGTATTTACAGAATGACAAAATTGTAAGAAGGAAAATATAAGCGAAATTTTGTTAACTGAACACTATAACATTTGTGAGAAAAATTGTTCATAGAGAAAATGCATGTACTTTTCTAGTTAAAATTGTTCAAAGAGAAATGTAGGTTTTTAAAATGTTCACAGAAGTTTAGAGTTTCCTGGTTGACAATAGTAAGTAGGTAAGTGTCTCGTGCGTATACAGATAGTAGCAGAATGTGAAGTCTTATGTTCCTTCTCCTTTTTTGGTAGGTTGGCGACAGGGTGAGAAAGAAGAAATAATGAAGTAGTACTTACCGCAGACAGAGTGTCCATGTTGTTGTTTGCTTTGGCGGCGTGGAGTGAAAATGAAGAAAAGAAAATTGGAAGATCGAATGAATCTGTGACGCGCCCTTACGTCCCGGTGGTGTGGAGTGAAAAAGAAGAAAAGAAAGTTGGAAGGAGAGGGCGGCGAGACGTGACCGAGTCAACTTGAAGTTTCTTCCTTACATTGTGACATGCTATCAGATACCACTCCCATTCTGCCTTTGACCGGTCACGGAAAGTAGTGAATCTGGTCATGTGACCGGCTCCAGCGAGTATTTTCGCGTCTAAGTGTGAAAAAACGTTATATATGAATTTTCTATTTCTAATCCAGTCAGGATCCAGAATTTTGCTTATCACACTGACTTGTGAATATTTATTGGGCTGGGTTTTTCCAAAATATTTTTAACCGTTTAAATCCACTTTTGCGGGTGTGCCATTTTACTGAGTGTGTTTTAATTAGTTGATAGATGATATAGGATTTATATTCTCCAACCCCCCCCCCCCCAAAAAAAAAACAAAACCAAAAAACAAAAAAAAAAACAAACAAAAAAAACAAAACATGTAGACAGAATGTCTTCATGGTCACGAGTTAAAAACTCGGTCTCCTACAAACAAATTACACCCACCCCGAGACGCAGAAGACTCAGGCATTAAAACTCGCTAACCAGAGAACTATTATCAAACTGAGTAGAGTTAGGAATCTGGCTTGCACACATGTTTAAGGTAATGACTTCGGTGGTCTCTTCGACCATACCCCATGTCTGTCACGCCCCCGATCTGGTACGGATGACTGTGAGAACCCATTTTGCGTTGGGAATGTTTTCGGGGTACTTTAACATCAATATCGTCATATTTTTTACGGATAGTAAAATTCTTCAAAATTTCACTCCTAATTGCCATAATGGAAAATTAACAAATCGACAAAATGCAGCAGTTCTGTTCAGGGAGGGTAATAGTTTTAGTTAACCCTTCCCTCTCGGACTCTAAAATAAACTTATCATTGGGACATTGTCGGTCTCTCCTCTGACGACACTATCAAAAATAAGATGGGCCAAGTAGTAAGTTTAATAGTAGATCCACCACTTGCTAAAGTGTCTAAGCTACTTTTATATTTGACCTATAGCAGAGGTGGGGAAGGAAGATATTATTTTAGTCATGCGTTCTCAAGTTGAAAAAATAAAAAATTAGTATGCAAAATAATTTTCTTCTTCAATCTTCAATGTTAGAATTAAACAGTAAGAATAAACGGCAGTTGCAACTATTTAAAAACGTATGCAATGCTTACAGCTATCATAATAAAATAAATAGCAATCATTAAAAATATATATCAGAAAGAGTTAATGTTCAAAATCTAATTAAAAATAAATTAAACATAAGACAATATTTTGCGATGCACAAGATTACAATTATCTGGTATTATCAGTCTATGGGAGATAACTCAGAAATTTACATAAAAGTTATTTCCCTTGAAATTTAATATTGTTGACATTGATATCGATTTTTATTTTACCCATATTTAATGTTATTGAAAATTAGGATGTTTTTTTTCCCGAAGATTTATGAAATGATGAAAATTTTTTAATTGTAACTGAAAATTAAATTTTGTTTCTTTTTTTATGGCTTGCATTTAGTTTGCCACAACTTTTAAACATTGACATAATATTAACATTAAAATAATTAATAAAATGTATTCGTTGCGTTTTACAGTCAAGGGGAGGCAACTCATGTAAGAGTTATCTCCCTTGAACACATCTTTAATAGCAAAAACTATGAGAAACAATTTAACAGAAATGAAAAAAAATGTTTGTTAATTAATTTCTTTTAACAGATGCAATGTTTTTAATTTCGATTGGCATATACTATTTTCAAGAATTCTATAAGTGAGGAAAATATAACTTTTCGCATTGTTAAATTGACGAGAAATTTTTTATTAAGAATAAAGACATTTAATTTAATATTTTACAAATGTTCTTTAAAATATATCACAAAAATATAAGAGATGAAAGCAATAAATTTCTGCAGTTTAGTTGAACTTATTTTAAAGTACGAAACTGACTAAAAATACCATTATTAAGATTTTTGTTATGAAGTGAATATTTCTCTTTATAATTAGACATGTAGTGGATCTGTAAATTTATTTGTGGTTTGTCACCAGTTGATAGTAGAGTGTGTGATTTGATTTGGCCTTGTTTAGCTTAGCTATTCCACCATAAGAAGTGTATGTAAATATGAAAAATCAAGATGGTGTTTGAAAATAGTTTAATAATTCTGTGTTATATGCAATGATAGCAATATTCATCATGATTGGCACAGGGTTGGTAAGAAGAGTTCAGTAACGTTCTTTGTCTGGTACAAATTTCATAAGAAGTATTCATGTAATTACCTAAGTGTACTAAGTACTGTAAGTTGAATGCACAAGAGTAGAAACGATACTATGTAGGGGCAGGATGTAGTTGTAATCATTGATGTCTTTGATGTGACCACTCAGTTAAATGCTTGTTCCACTGCGTGTTCTTCTTTGTGTCTGTTTGTACAAAATGTTTTGTTTTTGAAGAAGAAGCGACAGAGAAAGAGAGATTCAGAGGATAAGTCAAAAGGGTTTGCCTGATGTGGTCAAGGGAAGCACTAGATGGTTCCTCTTTGAATATAATATGCAAAATCCTGAATACTTATACTTTTGTGGAAGTCAAAAAAGGATCACTTACAAATCTATTTTTGTGTTTTCTGACTGGTTAATATATACATATTTCTTTTAAGTTGTTTTTCAGTTAGAAATAATGTTTTTAATAATTTTGGTTATTTTTTAATTTATTTCTCTTTAAAAAAAGTAGACTGAATTTTAATCAGAACATTCTACATAAATCAACAAAAAGATGCAATGTTTTTTCTTATTGAGTTTTGAAATGCACTGAAAAATTAAGACAAGGTTTTGACTGCACATATTTCATAACAGTACAAAATGTTATTGAAAAATTTTATACCGAAAAAGCTAAATTACTTCTTAAATTGAATGCTGCATTTAAAAAAATCTTTGATCCAGGCTATAATTGATGAAAATGTGAATATTTACTGGATGAAATGTCATGCCAAACATTTCATAATGTAGTGAACCTTGGTACTAGAATCTTTAAAGATATTAAGATGTCAATTTTCTATATAGCAGGATCTGTTACAAGGAAAAAATTTTTTTTTATCATTTTACCCTAAGCAAAGTGGTACCACCACTTGTGTGCAGGGGTTACAGTGAAAGAAAGGATTAGATTAGATACAGCGGGTATTGAAAAAAGGATAAAAGATGAATGAGATTCAAGAAGATAGAAGATGGCAATTGACATTGCATTCAAATTTTTGGAGATTGTAACTATTAGGGAAGTAAGTAAACAGAAAGGAGTTCTATAAGTGGGAAGTGCAAGAAAAGAAACTGTTGGAGTAGATTTTTGGTTGTTTTTGTTTTATGGCGTATCAACCTCGGCAGGTCATTTATTGCCAACTAAATTTTATTTTTTTTATTGCTGGTAATACCTTTTTCTTTCAACAATTTATTGTTGTTTTTATATAAGTTTTGTGTCTAGTAATACTTTTTTCTTTTCGAGTATCAAGATTCATTGGAATTTGTTTTTAAGGGCAGGGTCCCCAAGTCCTACTCTGTTATTTAACCCATAACTGGAGGGAAGGGATGGATTAATACCTTTTCTCAAGGGTACCAGTGCTTAAGTGAATGCAAGGTATTCAACTGGAATTTGAACTCAGCTCAGTGGTTTCTCTTTCCAAGCCGATATCCACTGCACCACAATGCACATCCGTCACTAAATGCTTACAGCACCTGGTATTCGCAAGCGGTCACCCATCTAAGTACTGACCAGGCTCAACGTTGCTTAACTTCGGTGATCGAGCGAGAACAGGTGTATTCAATGTGATATGGCCGTAAGCTACTATTGGAGTAGAAGAAGCGGGTATATTTAACTATACCAGTGGTAAAAAGCTGGGACCTAGATGGCAATCTAGTAGTTTATTTACATTTACTTGGACAGGGCACCAGAGAAAAAAGCTCATCAGACCATGAAAATATTTGTAGAAATTACAGAGAAAAGCCACATCCTACAGAAGAAATATTTAATACTGATATATCATTTCATTTTCAAGAATATGAAAATTTTTTGAAAGAGATAACTTGTGGTAATTTTAAAATCCCACTGGACACCATAGTTTAGTGGATTGGCTGGTTGGTGTATTTTGTTTAGTGGTATATCAACACCTCTATGGGTTATTTAATGCTAGAATAGAAATATCTTGAACACAATCTCATGGCATCAACTCCAGATAAAATGTATTCTTGGTAATTCTGCTATGAATAAGTATTGTTAGAAATTTTTCATATTTAAAAATGTATTTCTAGTATTTTTACTATAAATATGTATTTTTATACTTTTATAGTCTGTTGTTTTTGTTTGTTAATTCACTATTTGCACATAGCTGTAACCCTAAAAGATGCTACCGACCCACAATTAACTGGGTATGTTACTGTTTTATAAAGTTTGACTTTGATAAGTTAAAAACATAGGGATTACTTGACAAAACTATTGATATTAATTTTTGAAATGTATAGTCTCAATATAAAAAGAAAGCATTGGAACATATTGTCAAATTCATATTTTTCAAGTAGTAAACATTTCAAGCTAAATTAAAGAAAAAAAAAACTGACATCATTATAGAGAAACATCTGCTGAGTAATTTTTATTCTTAATTTTCCACATTTTTACAAATAATAAATTGATTAACAAAAATTATCCCATTAGTTTTGTAGTCCTGTAAATTGATTTTAATTAAGACTAAAAACTATCTATACTAATAATATATATTTCATATATAGTGAAATAAAGGTTTATCTTTTGTAAAACAAATGCAGACACCATTAGACAAAAAAAAAAAAATCACAGAATAAATATATATATCAGGAACTATGTATTTAGAGATTCTTAATAAAATCCAAAGAAGAATCTGCCATGTTTTTGGTTCTGACCTGGCATCTCAGTTTCAGTTACTTTTTCATCGCTGTAATATAGTGTGCCTTTTCTATAAATGCTTTCATAGTAATTGTTCTGATGAACTTTCCTCAATGGTATTTAGATTTTATGAATTTAAGTGCAGTACTAGATTGGTAGCTAGGTCTCATTGTTTTACAGTTGAAATGGCTAAATATAGCCATGAGTTCACTGCTAATGTTTACCTATCTTCCGGTTCACATTTCTCCCCAGTCTTTTGAACTGAAGTAGATATTTATCCGATGTTTCCTGTTTGGGATTAGTTTCCGGTTGCTTCTAAAGTTTACTTCAGCTCTATACTCCTAACTTGTCCTTTCCTACACTAATATGACTCCACAGAGTAACCTACTATTTTGAGTGGCTCTTGGGTCTTGTATTGGGTGAACATTAGTAAAAAAAAATGTAGTTCCTTCTCCCACACTTTTCACTTGTGCAACTCACTTCTGGCTTTTCGTTTCCAGTCAATTTTCATCTTCAAAAATGTAAAATACTTTGTCCGTCATTATCTTTTGTCTTCTTAATTTCTAATTTTCTTAATTTTCTTAATTTCTAATTTTCTTCTTAATTTCTAATATCTCTTTTTAATAGTGTTTTTTCCTCATATTCTGTAACACTCAGTAACCCTTTGCATCTTAGTGTCCTCATTAACCTTGGTTGGAGTGAAATGATTAAAAATAATTAAAGTATAAAATTTAGAAAAATTATCAAAATTATTTTTTTTCTGAGGTTTATTGTTTATTTTTATCAAACTTTTCTTTTCCAAGTATTTCCAAATGTTGGTACAGGATTTTGTAAAATGTTAAAGTTCTTTTCTGATTATATTAAACAATTTTATTTTCTATGCTTTTAATCATTATAACCAAACTGAGTCATTATTTCTGCAAAATCATCTAAAATTTTAATTTGTGGTGAGTAAAGTAATTTTTTTTCATTTACTGGTCTGTTGTGGGATATGCACTATGGCTCGGAACAAGAAACCAGAGAGCCAAGTTCGAATTCCAGTTGAATTCGTTGCATTCATTTACATGTAAATACACCTGAGAAAAGTATTAATCCGTCTCTTCCCTTCAGCTATGGGATGAACAATAGGACAGATTGAGTTCTATAGCCATGGTTGGCAACCAGTCTACCGTAGAAAGTGGGAAAATCATCTGCCCAGTAAATGATGTCATTTTTGAGACATGATCGCCCAAGTGTGCATCACATATGGCATTTAACTGACTTATTTTCTAATAAGACGTGTGTGTATATACATGTGTAAGAGTATACAAAAGACAAAGTAGGACCAAAGAAGCCAATATCTTGTCGACAGCGTTCCAGTCTATGTCCGACGGCATCCCGAAAGCCAGAGTTAAAAAGAACAAAAAGAGAGTGTGTGAGAGAATATCATTGCCTATTTATAAGCTTAAGGAGCGTCCACTAATGAGCGCTTTCAGTAGAAACAAGTAAAAAGTTGCAACTTAGTTGGTTGATATTACCTTTAACATACCGACCCCAGAATTTCGTAGATAAACCTGTCCATTCACTCGTCAGTGGGTGTCAATAATTGACTGCTTATACTTCCCGATTTTTATTTTTGATATGCACTGACCATTGGGGCAATATTTTTTCATAGTGTGTATGTGCGCATTCGTGCGCGTGTGCACATGTGCCCGTCTGCGCGGATGTGCGTACCTGTAGAGCTTTCCTACACTACTCCAGTTTACCCTCAACCCTTAGTCTGTTTACTCTTTTTTTTCCTTTTACTCTTTTCTTTCAATTGTTGCCATTTGTTGCTATTTGGTTTCCGTTTTTTTTTTTTTTTTTTTTTTTTTGGGACATGTCGATTTAATTTTTGAACGTTCTAGTCTTTTCTTGAGATATGTAAAAAATTAAATACAATTTTCATAATTAATTTTAATGCTTCAATGAGTATAGATATAGATATTATTTAGGAAATGGATTAAATGTTAGTTTTAATAAATATTCATACTTGATCAGTTTTTTATTTATTCATTTACATCTACCGACTGGAATATTGAAGAAATCATGTTAGAAAAATAGGTGAAAAGAAAAAACGAACTTTTTGGACATTATAAAACTTTCTACTGTGTGTGTTCTTTGGAAAGAAAAGAAAGAAGAAAAGAAAAGATAAATGTTGTTTTGAAATGCAAGAGTATGGAAAACCTTGGTGCTGGCTAAATTTTGTTTGAACGAACAGAGACAAAAAAAAAAAAAAAAATAGTCAGCACCCAAGGTGTGACAGAGTGCAACTGAAGTAACTCGTGTTGAGCGAGGCTCGCCTATTTAATAGATCAGAGAGACAGCAGTTCAACAGTTTGCAGTCAGCAGTTGAGATCAGAGCACAGGGAGAGACAGAGGAAACAGGGCGTGTGTGTTGACTCTCTGACCAAAGCCCCCCCTCTACGCCAACGTCACTGAAGAAGCGAATAGAAATACATGTTGTATATTTTTATTTACATATCGGTGTTGCTATCCGACATTTTATCTGCGAATCGATAATCATTTTGGGTTCCAGTTTTATTTTCGTCGAAGTGGCCTATACCAGAAGAAGTGGTATACAACACTCAATATCCAGAGCCTCGAACCTTTTCCAGGTAATCTGGAGTTCAGCTGCGCGGACGTCAGAGAAAGAACATCACGTAAATTTTTCTATACTTATTTAATATGGAGGTCTGTCTGTACATAATTGTAAAAAAGGTTTTCGTACGCACTGAATTTAATAAGATTTATTTGTAGGCGTCTCTTATTTGCTTGTGTTTCACTTATTAGCCGTGAAATATAGGAATTTATATCCTCTATATTTTGTTTTGAGAAGATTTTTAAAAAAAGAATTATTTCGTGTTGAGAGATCTAATATTGACGAATTTATAGCTTTTACTGATAAAGAGAAAAATATTCCGAACATTTTAAATTCGGTTTGAACTACGAAGTATTTTGCTTATTAGAAATATTGAATTGAAATATTCTATGAGTTTTAACTTTTTTTTTAATCATTTCACCCCTAGCAAGGCGACACGGCCACTAGTGCACAGAGGGCCACAGTGAGAGAAAAGATTGGGTACAGGGGTTATTGAAGAAAGGATAAAATATAAACGGAATTCAAGAGGATAGAAGATGGTAATTGACGTTACATTTAAATATTTAGAGATTGTATCTATCAGGGAAGCAAGCAAACGGATGGGAGTTCCACAGGTGGGAAGTGCGAGAAAAGAAACTATTTAGAGTAGAAGTGAAGGTTAGGTTTAACTATTTCAACAGTAAAAGGGTGGGATGTAGATGCCAATCTAGTAGCACGCTTAAATTCACATGGTCGGGGCATCATGCAAAAAAGCTCGTCAGAGCCACGTCATATCGGCGGGAAAGTATTTGAAGTTGGGATGACAAATCAGAAGCGATTACATTTCAGACCCTTCTTTTGATTTTGTTGAAAACACCGAGATGAATATCAGGAACAAATAGACTAGATATGGCAACAGTATTCAATGCACGGGCAAATGGTTGATTAATAAATGTGCAAGATGGATTCTGACGAGAAAAAAGCTTTCTGGTCCGACACAGAGACGATACCTTCGTAGCAGTAGATGCAGCTATAGATCCGATATATCCGTTCTACTTCAGGTCCGTTGAAAAAGTGAAACCTAGGAGTATGCTACTCTCAAGTAGACTTGCATCAGCCAAGCTGATGGCTGACAAGAAAGTTTCACTATGGTGGTTAAAGGCACTGATTGGAGGTCTGCTTCAAGATTAGTGGCCAGGTTTACTTTGTCAGCTTTGGCAGATTTCCTACTGAGACGAGAATAAATGTGGTTTCATCTGTATAAATGTCATCAAGAAGATCATTGATGATGTCCAGAAACAGCGTAGGACCGCGGATAGAGCCTCGAGGGACACTCGCGTTTGTGTAAAAGTATCTGGAAGCTTGCCCGTTCAAAACGACATTCATTGGATAGAAACGATTGGATTAAATCAAACAATCGTCCAGTAATATCGTAGCCATTGAACTTGTACAGAAAGCCAACATGCCAACATGCCAAACATATAAAACGCTTTCGAAGTACCTAGATCCACAGCTCCAGCTTCGCCTTTATTATCAAGAGTCTGGTATACATATTCAGTGATGGTCGTTAGCACATCAGCGGTAGACCTGGCGAAACGGAAGCCATATTTTTTTATCAAAGTGAAGCTTGTGAGAGGTGAGATGCTTAACCACTTCAGCACTGATGAGAGCCTGGAATAGCGGTAAGAGGTTAATAGGGTGATAGTTAGAGGGGCCAGAGGGTTCACCAGAGTTTTTTAAAAACAGGAACTACAGATGAGAACTTCCAAAAAGCGGGAAAGAAAGAAGCCGAGAGACAATAGTTGTAAAATTTAGAGACGACTGGAGCCAGCGCAGGGACACATTTCTTTAGAATGATGACCGATTACAATTAAAATTAAAACCACAAAAAAGATTTTTCGTTTTCTAAAATACAATTTTTAGGTAGTGATTTTTTGGGCGCACCTAACTAAAAGCAATAACGATGAAGATATGAAATAATTAAATAAAGCATTTTTTCCATTTTCTCATTCATTAGCCTATGAGTTGATGGAACAGAAATAGTGCATGATTTATATAAGGGAAATAACTTGTAAAATATATCTTAGAGTTATCTCCCTTGAAAAATGCTTAAGAGAAAATTTACCTTTAATTTCGCTCTATATCAATCGATTTGATTTGTTCCTTTTCGATTAATAATAACAAACGTGGTTGAAGCCATGTCGCAATCCTCTGGTACATCATGTCAACTAACAAGATTATTCTGATTGTTTTTTGGCAAATTACGAGTCAGAGTTATATATGAAGAATTCATTAATCAGTTGATCAATTCAATCATCCCTTCCCGAACAGGATAAACCCTCCCCAAAGCAAAAAAGAAAAAAAAAAAAAAAAGAGAAAAAGAACAAATAACAACACCCTGGCATCTGCAAGATAGACAGGATGGCCTTAGAGAGGGACCGTTCTGCTTAGAAGAAGGTCCTCCTAAGGCTATTGTTCAAGTTATCCTCGGTAGTATGTCTGTCGAGGATCAAAAATTTTTCCAAAGGCCCCCGGAGTACTGACTCTTATACGAAATACCAGGGGCAGTCTCAAAGTTTGGGCTATTCTCCAAGGGGCCGTGGACGCCTCCCCGGAAATAAAAATGGCTTAAATAGGATGAAAATATCTCCAAAGATTGGTAACTTTTTGTGCTGAGAGGAACCCCGTCTTCCTCCATACCACACTTTATAGGGCAATAAAATTAACGTTCCCCACGGACGTCGGTGGGATTGTCTTGGAAGGACGAATTACGTCCGATATCGGATCAGGCAGTGTAGGACAATCCGTCGGGGTCCCTGCCCTCAGAGATTTTCGCCCTCTATGTAACAAGGAGTAATTTTCTCTTTTCTCGTTTCAGGTCTGAAAGATGCCAATTAAGTTAGCCTGTTTGAATGCGAGGGTCCTTAGGGGTCGGAGTAAGGCTGCCCGCTTGCTTCGAGTCCTCTTGTTCTTCGGCGTGGATGTGGCCGCGATCCAAGAGACTCACTTTGTTTGCAAGGTCGATGCCTGTGTGCTGTCTAACGACTTTGTCGTCTATTCAGCATATGGGAACCGGCTGGCCAGAGGAGTTTCTTTGCTGGTCAAGCGTACCCTGGACGCGAAGGTGGATCTTGTCCATGTCGGTGCCGAGGGCCGGCTGATCGTGGCCGATATTGCAGTGAAAAGCAATGCGTTTCGACTGGTTGCGGTTTATGCGCCCAATGACCAGGAGGAGCGCGTCTCGTTTTTTCGGCGGTTGGAGCCCTTCCTGGTGGATTCCAAGCGACTCGTCTTAGTGGGGGACTGGAATGCCATCCTGGACCCCAAGTTGGATAGAGGGTGGGGAGCTAGAGGGAAGGTACGTGATCGTAGCTTGGTCGATCTGATCGAGGACTTCGGTCTAGTCGATAGATACCGGGCCGATCACAAGGGCGGGAGAATGTGGACGTGGACTAATAGTTGGCCTTCTACCAAGGTGGCTAGCTACCTTGATAGAATGTTAGTTCGTGAAGCCGAGCTAGATTTCTTAGATTGTCCCACGTTCCACTGGCTAGGTTACTCGGACCACAAACTCGTTTGTGCCCGAGTGGATTTAGAAACTAGGCCTAGAACGGCTGGTTACTGGAAGTTCAATCAGTCCTTACTGGACAGGCGGGACTTTCGGCTCTAGCTAATTAATGTAGTGCAGCGGGCGTTAACTGGGGAAGTCATTGGGAATAAGTGGTGAGAGAGTCTTAAGAATAGGATTAGGTATTTCATTACGGAATTCAGCCAACGGTTTAAACTAGATAAGGCTGCAAAGGTGAAGACACTTAGAGAGAATATTTCCCGGGTGGAAGCTGGTGGGGATCCCCTAGAGATAGCTGTAACTAAGGAGTCTCTGGAGCGTTCGACTAGCGAGCGTTACAAGAGTCAGGTAATTAGACATAGGTTAAGCAATATGTCTTCCGAAGCTGTGAACATAGGCGCAGAACTGCGCAAGGAAGAGATTCGTCGAGGCGGCGACCGGTACATTCGAGAAGTACGAGACCCGGAGGGGCATACTCTTCGGTCGACTGACGATATGTGCGAGGCGTTTTGGCAGTATTTCGAGATCCTGTTTACCAAGGATCCTGGTCTCCGTGATGAGTAGTTATTTAGCTGTCTTCCCCCAGCATTTTTCCTGCTGATGCAGCTAGCTGCGAGGGAGAGATTACGGAGGGCGAAGTCTACGCGGTTCTGAAGAAGGTCGGCAGAAGCAAGTCGCCAGGTCTGGATGGTTTTCTCTATGAATTGTACTTGAGGCTGTCGCACATCTTTGTCTCGATTTTGACTGTCGTGTTCAACAACTGGTTCCGGCAGGAGTTTATCCCAACCGGTTCACCAGGGGTGTGATCACGCTGTTGAGAAAAGGCAAGGACGTTGGGAGGGTTCTAAAGGGTTACAGGCCCATAACTCTGCTAAACACAGAGTTAAAGATTTTGGCCAAGATCCTGACGAATCGTTTGCAATTAGTTGCCGAATCTCTGTTGGGACCTGAGCAGACTTGTGCTGTGAAGAGCCGAACAATTCGGAGCAACCTGCATCTGATCCGCACGAACGTAGAGGGTGTAAAAGACGACCATGAAGCCGCGCTGATCAATTTGGATCAATCCAAGGCATTTGATAGGGTTGACCATCGCTACTTAGCGGCTGTGCTGTAGGCCACCGAATTCGCAGCCGACTTCTGCCGCTGGATTAGCCTCCTGTATCAATCCCCCACGGCTGTTGTACAGGAAGCTGTCGAGCGCTTTTGCGCTGTCTAGGTCGGTCCGACAGGGTTGTCCACTGTCGCCATTCTTTTATGCTTTGGCGTTGGAACAGTCCAGCCCTACGTGTAATCGATGTTCCTGGTGGTGTTCGAGCTAGGGTTTCTACGTACGCTGATGACGTCACCACTTTCGTGTCCTCCCGGAGTAACATTGAGGTGGTACAGAAGGCGCTCGAACGGTACGAACAGTTAGCAGGGGCTAAGATTAACCGCAACAAGTCGTCCGGTTTGCGGTTAGATGCCTGGAAGGGTGCTACGCTCTCGGGGCCCTTCGACTGGACGGACGGCCCTGTCCGCATTCTTGGAGTGTAGTTTGGGCTCGACCTCCAGTCGGAGAAAAATTATTCAGAAGTACTGGCAAAGGTCAGCGCGTCGATCGAGATTTGGCGTCGAAGGAACTTGTCCTGAAAGGGTTTGTCTGAGGCGTGTGCTACATACATCTTTTCCATTATCCTTTACCGGTCGTCTGTACTTCGAGCGTTTGCTATTCTTCCTTCTGTGGAGAGGACGCAAACATTACCTCGACAAACGTGTCTGTGTTCAACGTCCGTGTCATGGGGGTCTGGGAATGCCGCACTTGATAAGCCACAAGCTCGCTTCAAGGCTGGTCTTTCTCAAATGTGCGTTAATGGAAAAATCATTGCTGGCGGGGATAGTGAGGGACACGTTCACTAGCCTTATTATCACTTCCCCCACCTCGAGGTGGTGTCTTAAGCCTCGACAGCGATCAAGTTTTCTCCTCGAATGTCGGGCTGACTTCAGAGCCATTCCCCGGTCCAGTGACCTTTCACAGCCTAGGAAAGTCTTCTATCGTGGGTTAGTGGAGGGCGTCGCGAAGGATTCATTATGTGATGTGCTCCACTTTTCGGAGGATGAATATCGCCCGTTCTGGTTTTGGGCGCCAGGTGCCGATTAACTCAGCAACTGAGTTTTTGCTTACCTGGCGATTGGCTCGGAATCGGTTGTCTCTCAATGACAAGCTTTTCATATGGGGCCTGGCGGATTTGCCAGATTATGAACGCTGCAACCTTGGCTTGGAAGAAACGGCTTCGCACGCCTTCTACCTTCTATGGGATCGTGTCAGCGAGTTGACTGCTCGTATCGCGCAGCGTGAGCTCGTGCTCACTGATTGTGTATTCGCTTGTGATAAGGTGTCGCCCCCGTTCTCTGGGATGAAGCGTATGGTGTTTCTGTCGCTGCTGGCCACGGCTCGAATGGTGATATGGACGACACGAAAGGAGGAAGTCTTGCGAGGTCAGTATTTTTCACACCAGGATCTGATCCGATATTTTGAGCATCAGCTCAAAATGAAGATTAGAACTGATTGGAAATGTTTGAATTTGACAGCCTTCAGCAAAAGGTGGGTAAATGTGGCGTGCCTGGTTTGCATGAACGGGGCTAGCTTTGATTTTCTCTTTTAGATCTGCTAGTTGCATCGGGGTGGATTCCTTTGGAACCCTCCCCTGGTTAAGGTAGTTATTTCTTGTGTACTTAGTTAATGTGAATGAATGGGTTCCAAGCCTGTACCCGACTTTCTCTTTTGTTATGATCCAAATCGAGATTCCCAAACTCCCCAGTTTGTTTCGACCTCGTTTTATCTAAACGGGGTCAGCCTTTGATTTTTCCATTCCATTATTTTATCCTCCCCTCTCCTTTAGCAAGTGTGCTTCTTGATTTCGCCGCTTGGAGGAATAGAGCAGTTACTCTTTTTTGTGGGATGGACGGGTCTTACTAATATTGTTTAAATTTAGTTTTAAAATTATTTTGTAATTTAGTTTGTTTTTTGGATTCATCCTCCTCCCAGCATTTCATTTTTCATTAAATGTTTTATAGTATATACTATATTATTGTATATAAATGCCTTTTTTATTGTCATGGGGTTTTCCCCCCTTCTTTTGGTGCCCCTTGTAAATATGTGGTATTGTGGTGTGTGAAGGATTGGGAGGTGTTGGATGGGTTCTTGTGGTGAATATGCTAATTGTAATGAATGAGAGGGTCGTGATAGTGTTTAGGTATTTATAGGATATATACTGAAAACCACCCTCTACCCAACCCCTTTTCGGCCTTGTGCCACAATTTATGTATCAAATACATGAATAAATATACAGTTTATCAATTCAATATTTGTTAAAAAGAACGACGAAGTTCTTTAGATACTTTCTAAGTGTAAGCATCACTAATTAAGGTGAACATTTTTGATTTTTTGAAAAGAAATCCTTCAGAACGATTTTGGAACTTCTTTCAGTAGCAACCTTCACTAAATTACTAAAAAAAAACAGCATAGTATGAAGAAAAAAAGGTCCCAAAGTTAATAAAAACGAACTTTTTCCATCAAAATGTTTATGTTATTAAGAGGAAAGATCAAAATTTTTTTAATTATTTGAAAAATATTTTAATCCTTTCCAACACTTTCAAAATTTTGGCAAAAATCTTGTACTTATTTTTGTTAGCAAGAAGTCAAATCGTTACGCGAGTTTACAATGGAAAATGTAATATTACATAAAACACTTTTTTCCAGTGTCAAACACATTAAGTTGGAAATTCTTGCAAAAATCAGATAATTGTCAGATTTTAATGAAACTTTCAAGACTTATTCACAAACGAATAAAATTGTTTTTGAAATCATTTTTTAAAATCCCTAGTAATACATACATATATATATATATATATATATATATATATATATATATATATATATAGATAGATAGATAGATAGATAACATCTGTTACCCCTCTCCACGTAATATCATGAAATTTCAATAAATTAAATTCTGTAGGCAAAATTGGTTTTATTAATTAAACGCAGGACTCACTGAGGAATGTAAATATCTTTAAAAACCATTTAGCTCTTTCACCGAAAATCTTCTCCGAATAGTAAAATACAAAAGGAAATAAAACTGACATTATTTAATTAGGAAAGCTTTTAATTAGTTTAATAAATGATATAAATCAAAAACTTTATAGTCTAAAGAAAAAAAAGTCAATTAATAATTAAATTTTAAAAGAATTATTTTCTTTTTTTTAAAATTATATTAATTTATAAAGTTTCAAAAATATTTTAAAAATATTTCCAAGACGTGTAGACGTTAGGTTGGTTGGTTACAAAGCGAACACTATATTTACTAATCAAAAATTGAAAAGTTTAATACAAATCATCTAGCCATCATCTTTTTAAAATAATTTTTATTTTTTGTGTATTTGAATTTTTTTTGTATGGTAATTTCTGTGTACATTAAAAGGTTATGTGTTTCGCGGTTTCTTTCCCTTACCCGGAAAAAATTGTGCAATTATATATCACATGTAATCGCCATACACTTATCTCGCATCTGTCAACACATTTCAGTAACGGTGGAAAAGCTAGAAAGGTCAACTGTGTTTAAGAAATTTATTCTAAATTTCATGCTATAAATAAGTAATATTTGCGTAAATGAATTTAACATTAAATTTGCTAGTTTTCTAAAAATAATGTGTCACAGATGTATGTTTTATTTTTTGCAAGATGTTTAAAGCCGAGAATTAACTTTTGTTTACAAATGTGTCGATGGTTCAAAAATTAAACAAAAATCTCCAAATTTTAGATACCAATCAATATAATTTCTGTTTGAAATACACCAGAGTATTTTGCTTACTGGAAATAGTAATTTATGATTTATCTTTCAATAAAAACTAAAATAAAAATTTCAAGAAAACATTTTTTATTTTTAAAAGTTGAATTTAAAAGTTAGTTATCGAAAATGAGTGGAGGTACCTACGTAAAAAAGTAAACAAATAAAAAGCCACTTCTTTTTCAACTGAAGAAATATTTCAGATTAAGAGAAAGGAGGAAAAATAATTTATAGCTAATAAAATCTTCACTCAGGTCAAGTTGATTTCGATTCTGAAAAATCAAAACAAAACAACGAAGCTTCTTGCTAGACTATGCATGCAGAGAAAGTTAGATTTACACTTTATAAAAATTCAACTCTGAATATCCCATTAAAGTACGATAAAAGTATGCATAACGGAAATGACTTACTCGAACAAGATAGCAATTTGGACATGGAAGCGCCACGTTTCTATATATTACCCATGATGCATTTCGTTATATTTAACGAGCATATTTTTCTGTATACGCGTACACACGATCTTAACCGGAAATGTACGACGATCATATTAAAAATTATATAATAAATTTATGAAAGATAACCACGTGAATCTACAGGGGGACTAATTTGTATAAACTGCTTAAATTAAAGACGAGAAAAATTTAACTAGGCTAAAATAGTGGAGCAGTCATTAAGAATCGAACCTCCAAAACATAATGATTACCTTTTTATCTGAAAAACTAGCACAAACTTTAAGATACCAGTCATAAAAAATATTGACTTTATCTCAAAATCCAGGATTGAACAAATTATTTTTAAAATCTTCAATCTTACTACAATTATTTCGCCCCATTAGCAAAAGAAAGAAAAAATAAACAAAAATGAAAACAACAGAAAAAGAAAGAAAAGTGAAGCAAACTTCAACCGAGCTGATTTCAGAAAATCATTAATAAAAGAAAACAATAAAATTCGATGTCGAGAACAGTGATTGAAATGGGAACATTATTTTGGTGTATTTCCAATTCTATAATTAAAGTATAGCCTGACATTGAACTCACAACTCTAAAAGTCAAGCCAGGAATTAACCAACGTCTATATCCACTGGGCCATGTGTCCTTAAACAAATACTAGGCTACAGCAGTGGTGAACCATGACTTCCAAACGAGGCTTTCCACGAGGAATGGAGTTCATATACCCCAGTAATTGTAATAAGGGGTTCGGTTCAAAATTCCTCGCACCTGAAGAAGGCCGGAACGTACAACGGCCTAAACGTCGTACATATGGCACCAAAGAAGAGTCCGAATAATGTACTATTCAGCAAGAATAAAAACAAAACCTCTCAAAGTGTGGACGAAGGAGTCAATGGCCATCTAGTACTATGTGGTAGACTGGGTTCCCTAGATATGTATGTAGCAGGTGTGGCGATGCCATGGTATCTCTGGGTGGAATGACTCCCTAAACTGGAGCCAGCTGACAAGGTGGAGTGTTTTTCAAATGGAATCAACAATCAAGTATACGTGACCAAGGTAAGCCTTCAGGTTGAAGATTGTTTTTTTACGGTTCATCAACACTTTGTGGGTTATTTAAAACTGGAATGTATTTCGGATTGTAAAACAATGCTTTTTTGGCTAGTAAATAACACATTAGCAATTTTCTGTGTTCAGATAATAGTCCTACTATATAATCCATAGGTGGGGTTCAAATCTGGAGATGGATGGGCTCCACCAGACTTGCTTATCTAGGATATGCTATGGACGAATAACTACCTCTCCGAGTTTAAACCCAGATATGTGGAGTGAATTGGTCATGTGCTGACTTGTGCATCGACTTTACGAACAAACCGGATGATGGAATTAATGATGATGGTGCAATTTAAAACTTATAATATTATGCAGGTACCGTTCGCGCTTACTCCAATAATAAAGGTCTAGTTTTATGTTTATGTTTTGTGATAAATACTGGAAAGAAATCGTATGTACATTGAAAGATGAAGAAAGATTGAAATATTACTTACTAGCAGTATAGCCCGGCGTTGCTCGGGTGTAATGAAAGCTTTAAAACTAATCCTTGGTCCTGGAGCTCAGACTCTTTGGACGTTGGCACGAAAGACTAAAAAGCAATAGTTGTTTCCAGTTAAAGCAAAACCGTAGACTGAAAGAAAAATGAATGAATGTAAGTCAAATTTTGATTTCCTAGTATCAACTAGATTTTTTTCGTCGTAAACTGAATTTTGAAGGCTAAATAAGTCCTCTGAGTAAATGGTATCATGGCTGAGACTAAGAACTACAATTATACATATTTAGAGCCAAACCCGAACTAAAAACTAAAATAAAAGGGCTGAAAAAAATACAGACATACAGGCAGATAAACAGACACACACGCACAAACATCTTGCCTTATATATATATTATCGATTTTCTGCACTAATGTAAGAACTGCAACCTTGAAACTTCTGAATATCGTTTCTTATGTCTTTGTTTATGAGTGTATGAAATTTGATTAAAATCGGACCATTCCTTCTATAACCCGATTTTTTCGATTATCGATTTTCGATATTTATCGGGGGTACCTCGACACAATACTTAGCTAAGAACACTCGCAGACGCTTATAGTACAACTGTGTAAATTTTCAAGAAAATCGGTTCAGCTGTTTCGGAGTCTATAGGTAACGGACACACACACAGAAACACACAGACAAAGTTCCATTTATAAATAAGTTTAGAGAGTGTGGGGTCTGCATCCTCACTCACAGTGATAATAATGATCTGATTTTTGTGTCTTAGAAAGAAAATCATATCAACATTGAAAAAGAGAAAGAAATTAAAAGCTTACTAAAAGCTTAAATTAAATAATGATATGTATGAAATAATTATGTCTTCTTCATTATAGAAATAAAATTCAACTACTTATTACATTAATATGTTTTTTTTAATTTTTTATTCATTTCGCCCCAAGCAAGGCAATAAAACCACTAAGGTCTAAGTGGTTCCTGAGTGTGAAAGAATAAGAAAAATACAAAGAAAAACATTATTAAAGAGATTTATCGATATTTCTGAGATGAGGTATTGCAATTATTTACATTTTTACAATGTTCGGACTGATGTCCTCATCTTTATTACTATATTCACGACGTTTCCGGTCATTGTACGCTCCGTCCTTCATCAGGCGATTGTAATTTCGAACTAAACATTTTATTTCGATCACTGGGAACAATTGATCCCAGTGATTTTTAGAGAGTGTATCTATCAGGGATGCGAGTAAACGGAAGAGAGTTTCACAGGCAGGAAGTGGGAGTAAATAAACTATTAAAGTTGAAGTGATGGCTATATTTCAATGGTTGACTCATCTGGAGTACACCCACCTGACTTCCCTATTAGAACTGAGGCCAAACTGCACGACGTATATATTACCCCGACAGTAATATCCCGAGTAATTTCAAAACTCGACCCCCCATAAGGCGAGTGGAGACGATGGAATCCCGGTGATAGTCCTTAAGAGGTGTGCTCCTGAACTTTCCCCTGTCCTCTCTAAACTGTTTAACTACTGCCTTTCTGCTTCCTGCTTTCCTGCATGCTGGAAGTTCTCTTCAGTTGTTCCTGTATTTAAGAATTGTGGTGAACCCTCGGACCCATCCAACTATCGCCCTATCATCTCCAAGGCTTTTGACAGGGTTTGGCACTCTGGCCTTCTATGCAAGCTACGGGGTTACGGTATTACCGGTCACCTGCTTGACCTAATCCAATCTTTTTTAAATAACCGCAAAATGAAGGTCGTTTTGAATGGGCATGCCTCTTCATCCTACAGCACGAATGCTGGTGTCCCACAGGGCTCTATCCTGGGCCCGACGCTCTTCCTTATTTTCATCAACGACCTCCCAGATAAGATCAGTTCCCAAGCAGGCATCTACGCAGACGACACCACAATATACTCCAGCACCAGTAAGAAATCTGTCGTGGAGGACAGACATAATCTCGCTGCCGACCTTGAACGGGATCTACACTCTGTGGTGAATTGGGGCAAGAAGTGGCTTGTCAACTTCAATGCGTCTAAGACCAAGCTGTTGTCTGTCAACCATCACAGGCAACCTCTCCTGCCTCCCATAAGCATGGACCAAGCGATTCTTCCTGAGAGCAATACACTACGCCTCCTCGGCCTTACCCTCTCCTCAGACCTCAAATGGAACCACTATATTGAATCCATAGCTAAATCTACTGCTAAGAAGGTTGGGTCACGATGTCGATCCAGGATGTTTTTTCCGCCTGAATCCATCCTGCATATATACAAGTCAACCATCCGTCCGTGCATGGAGTACTGCTACCATTTATGGTCAGGCGCCCCTGCCGTCCTCCTCAGTGTTCTCGACAGGCTCCAAAGAAGAGTCTGTAATGTGATAGGTACTGATCTGGCGGCTCGTCTGCAGCCACTTCCCCACCGTCGAAATGTGGCCTCCCTTTGTCTGTTCTATAAATACTTTCATGGCTTCTGCTCAGACGAACTTAAGTCACTGGTGCCTCCTCAACAGGTGTTTACTCGTGCAACCAGACTGGCAACTGGGTCCCACCCATTCACTGTCAGGTTAGCCAAATGCAGACGACAATTCTACTCCTGCAGCTTCTCTCGCACTTCCCACCTGTGGAACTCGCTCCCATATTCTTGCTTACCTGACGGCTACAACCTCCAGAAATTTAAATGCAATATCAATACTCATCTTTTAACCACTGGACTGTAGCTCTCTCCCAACCCCCATATATCCTTCCCTTTCTCTCCACCTATGTATCTGTCATCGCACCTGCATTCCCAGCTTTCTATTGCTCCTTTCTAACTAGTTTGTACTCCTCACTCTTTTCTAATTAATCTTTTTACAGTTATGTAGCCCCCCCCCGCTCATCAGTGGCATTTCTGCCTTTCCCGGGGTGAAATGATTAAAAAAAAAAAAAGGGTGGAACCTGTATGCCGATCTAATTCTCGTTTCATTCACGCTTATATTCACGTGGTCGGGCACCATAGGAAAAAGCTTATCAGAGCAATTACCATGAAAATATTTCTTTAGAAAAGACAGAGGGAAGCCACGTCATGTTAGTGAGAAATTGACTGAAATAGAGATGAGAAGTCAGAATCGGTTACACTGCCAATTGTTCTTTTGATTTAGTGAAGAACCTCGAGATAAATAGCAGGAGCACCTGACCATATATGACAACAGTGCTCAATACACGGGCGAATGGTAGATTTATAAATGTGGAAGATGGGCCCTGACGAGATAAACTTTCTAGCACGACACAATGACCAAACATTCCTAGCAGTAGATGCAGCTATTGATTCGATATAGCCGTTCCACTTCAGGTCGATTGAAAAAATGAGGCCATGGAAGCGCAGTGTATTGTTCTCCAGGAGATTAGCATCAGTCATGCAAGTTTGTCTATGGTGTAAAAAGGAGAACAGTTGTGTTTTGGAGGCATTAAAATTCACAAGCCATTTCCTGCACCACTTAAACACTGATTGGCGGTCCTTTTCAAGAGCAACAGCCAGGTTTACTTTGTCAGCCTTGCCGGATTTTCTATTTGTTATGGGAAAACACACCTATTCCTCAGATAATGAACTCTCCCTCCTATATTAACAAGAGTTAACAGGAAGTACTTGGGAAGTTCATGGGAGTTCTTTAGACTTCTATTGGAGTTCAGTAGAACTACTAGGCAGTTGATATTAGTCGGCAGTTAGCCGAATATTAAGGAGTCAACTTTCAATGGAAGATTACCAAGTTCATAACATTTTGGGTACGTTAAATCGATTAACAACCGACATATCACGATTGTATCCTTCAGTGCAAAAACTACTCCACAACACTTTTGAAACAGGATTAAATTGTGGTGTAATCTGTATAAACGCCTAGTTAGGAACTGATGACATCAGAAAGATCATTGATGAAGATCAGAAACAGCATAAGACCGCGGGTAAAGCCTTGGGGAACACCCACGTTCGCGTGAAATGATCTGGAAGCGCGTCCGTTCAAAACGGCCTTCATTTCATGATTTGATAGAAACGATTGGATTAAATCAAACACTTGCCCAGTGAAGTTGTGATGACTTCGAATTGATTAAATAGAAGAGAGATTGGGGTTTTGCGGATGTTCAACACACTCTCGCAAAGCCGCCACGAATCTGTATAACCGAATTTATGAGATGCTATACGTTGTTTCATTCTGTCAGCAAAAAATAATTTTGTTTCATTTGGAACCCGCTTGCATTCATTACGAGCAGAGACAAAAAGGCGTCTGTTGTAATCAAACGTGTCACTCAGGCACTGCCGGGAGAAGTGAATCCTGTAGGTAATAGCGGTCGAGCGTGCAGGTGAGAACCAAGGAAATGAACGATATTTAACTTGGAATTTCCTTGCTGGAATGAAAGCATCCATGCCGGCTTTCACCGAGAAGGATACTGAACAGTGACAGACAGACAGACAGACATATAGATAGATAGATAGATAGATAGATAGATAGATAGATAGATAGATAGATAGATAGATAGGCACACTGTTGCAGAACCGCCAATATTTTCTACAATCGAACTTGTGAGATACTATACATTATTTCATTCTGTGAACAAACACTAACTTTGCTTCATTTAGGTCACGCTTGCACTTATTACAAGCACAGACAAAGAGGTATCTGTTGTAATCCGACGTAACACTGCCGGAAGAAGTGATTCCTGTAGGTAATATCAGCCGAGCATGCAGGTGAGAACCAAGGAAATGAACGAGATTTGACTTGGAATTTCCCTGCTGGAATGAAAGCATCGATGCCAGCTTTCACCCAGGAGGAAACCTCAGAGGCGCATTTTTTAAAAGGATGATAAAAAGACCTTCGTTATAGTGGAGGTCACGAAGGTAATCACGTTGGTTTGAGGATCTTGGCTGGTGGGGAGGCACTGGGAAAAGAACTGGGAAGCCCTTCTTAAGCAGGAAAAAATTAATGAGCCTCTACTCCTGTTTGAGAGGAAGATGGGGAGTATAGACCGGTCGATACGAAAATTTATCTATCCTTATTAAAAAAAAAGTTACTGTTTACAATTTAGTAAAAGTCGAGATATCCATTACAGATTCAACAACTAATTAAAAGTGGCAGATCTATAACTCTGAAAAAATCATCCAAAAAACCCAATCGGTATTAGTTAATTTCTTCAAATTTCCGATCCGAATTACTTATTTGGGAAGTTGAATCAGTTACCAACAAACCTTTTGACGATGTAAAGTTTAACTAACATTTTAATATATTAAGCGAGGTAGTAGTGGGGCACAGGTTGATCCCAAGAAGCAAGCATGACTGGCCAGATAGTAGCAGATTATAAAAAAAAGGAAAAACAATGAAAGAAAAATAATATAAAAATGTAGGAGCGTCGGTCTTGTTTAGTAAATTGGCCTTGTGCCAAACACGTTCAAAGTCCCCACAATTTAAATATCAGAAGATTGGATGTTGAAATGTGGAAGGGTAAAATATTTCGTTTGTACATTAAAGTAAAGATTTATTAACTGAATAACAAAATTGTAAGAAGAAAAATATAAGTGAAATTTTGTTAACTGAACACTATAAGATATTTGTGTGAAGAAAGATGTTCATTGAGAAAATGCATGTAATTTTGTAGTTAAAAAATATCCAAAGATAAATGTAAGTATTTAAAATGTCCCACTGAAGTTTAGAGTTCATGGTTGATAGTAGTAGAATGTAAGGTCTTATGTTCCTTTCTCTTTTTTGGTAGGTTGGCGACAGGGTGAGAAAGAAGGTAAAACAAATAAAGAAATTTTACTTATCGTAGACAGAGTGTCCATGTTGTTGTTGTTGCTGTTGTTATCTTTGTTTTCTTTGGCGGCGTGGACTAAAAAAGAAAAAAATGAAATTTGGAAGTAAAGGCGAGACGTGATCGAGTCAGCTTGAAGTTTCTTACTTAGATTGTTACGAGATGCTATCAGATACCGCTCCCATTCTGACTTGGTCAAGAGATGTTGTTTAAGTAGTGGATTTGTCATGTGACCGACTCCAGCAGACATGTTCTTCTGTAGGTGTGAAAAAAAATTTGACTGACGTCATATATGAATTTTCGATTTCCTAACCAGTCAGGATGCAGAATTTTACTTTTCACAATAACTTGTGAAATTTGCTTTGGTCTGAGTTTTTTCGAAAATGTTTTTAGTCGTTTGAATCCGATTTTGCGGGTGTGCAAGTTTACTTTTCACACTGACTTGTGAAATTTTCCTTGGTCTGGGTTTTTCTAAAATGTTTTTAGTCGTTTTGATCCGAATTTTCAGGTGTGCAATTTTACTTTGTGTGTTTTAGTTAGTTGATGGATGATATAGGATTTTTATCCTATAAAAATAAGAGATTTCAAATGACTGAATTTTGCATCATTCGAAATTTCCTGACTGAAAATATTTACATATTTGATGATGTTCATTATTAACTTTAATTAATGAGCTCAAATGACCCTATTCCCAAAACTGCTTGCATATTCTTATAATTAAGACCTTGCGGAATCGTTCATTTATCTTTATCTTTGTAGCACAAGATCGAATTGTTTCATAAACGTTCAAAACTAACACTGGATTTCATGCACAGGAAATGAGATTTTTTTTTAATCATATCACCCCAAGCAAGGCGGTAACGCTACTGATGTGCAAGGGGCTACATAAGAGTGAGAAGATTAGAAAAGAGAAAAGAGAAAACCGGAAACCGCATCCTAAACAGGAAACAAGGGATGAGCCTCTTCACCTGTTCAATAGGTTGGAAAGTATTATGACAGAGGATGGAAAAGGCGACATGGAGATCCAAAGACACATTGGGATGGCTTTAGACGCATTTCAGAAGCTAACCAGACTACTGAAAGACAGAAAAATCTCATTAGAAATAAAAAAGAAAAAAAAGAAAAAAAGAGTGCTGGATTGCTATGTGATATTTGTCCATCTGTTTGGAAGAGAATGCTGGACGATCTCTTCAGTGATGAAGGAGAGGCTTGGAGCAGCAGAAATGTGGTTTTACAGAAGGATGCTGATGATTCCATAGACGGAGCACGTGTGCAAAGATGAGGTATTGGAAAGAATGAAAACGAGTAGAAAACATACTAAATATCAGAAAGATACATCATGAGGTTCCTAGTACACGTAATGAGGAGGGAGGGCCTAGAGAATTCAATACTCACAGGTCGTATGAAGGAAAGAAAAGGGAAAGCAGCGTGAGGTCTGAGCAAAAGGATGACGGAGCGGGGCTTAGGGATACCAAAATAAAAAGATATTGAGAGCGACAAGAGACAGAGCCGAGTGTAAGTCTATGATCGCCTACGTCCTGAAAGGACACGGTACATGAAGAAGAATAGATATTTGGCTTGATAGATACGAGGCGAAAAAAGAGAGAAAAATTGTGTGTGTGTGTGTGAGAGTGAGAGAGAGAGAGAGAGAGAGAGAGAGAGAGAGAGAGAGAGAGAGAGATTGTAGATAAAAATATGCGAAAAGGAAAAAGGGAAAGTGAGAAGAGGAAGGAAGGAGTAAAAATAAAGAACGAAATGAGAGAAAAAGTAAAGAAAACAAGGCGACAATAAAAAAAGAAAAGAAAAAAGAAAGAAAGAAACGGCGAGAGAAAAAGTACAAAAAGAAAAATGTTAAATAGAAAATAAAACTACGCAGAAGAAAACAAGCAAACAAAAAAGAAAGTGAAGATATAAATAAAAACAAAAAAGAGGAAGAAACAAAACAAGGGAAGGAAAAAAGAAAGAAAGAAAGAAAGAAAAAACAAGAACAAAAAGAGGAAAGAAAAAACAAATAGTAAAAATAGGGAAGGAAAAAATGAAAGACAGAAAGAAAGATAGAAAAGAAGAAAGAAGAAAGGAAAGGAAACATAGAAAATAAAATAAAATAAGCACAAAATAAAAATAAGATAAACAATAAAAGAAACAAAAAATAGAAAGAAAAATAAAAAGAGGTAAAAGCAAACATAAGAAAGGAAAATAAAGAAAGACAGAAAGATAGAAAAGAGAAAATAAAAATAGGAAAAGAAAGGGCGAAAGGAGAAAATAGAGAAAGAAAGCAAATAAAGGGTGTTGTAATTATTTATCCCTATTATGCATTGAAGTCATTGGCCATAAAAAAAAAACTGTTCCTTTCAATACAATTTAATAACCACACATGTTGTCATTGTCTTTGGAACTGAGGTCTTATCGCACGTGCACGAGCTTTGATGTGGTGGGCGGGTGGGTTTAGGAGAGGTGAGGGAGGAAGAGATATAATAGGGGACAGGGAGAAAACTGGTGATAAAGCCATTTTTTTGTCGTTGCGAAGGGAAAATGAAAAATCCGTCCCCACAAATTCTTGCCTAAGATAAAAGACTTTTTAATGAATGCTTAATGGGAAAAGGGATTTCTTTACGGACCTTCTTTATCAGAAAATAGACATTCGTTTTGTTTTTGTGGTTGTCAGTTTATATAAATCTCCGATGAAGAAGAGAGAGAGAGAGAGAGAGAGAGAGAGAGAGAGAGTTATTCATTTGCCATTTTCCTCAATTTCCTCAAAGTTGTTAATAATTTTTTTTACTTCAGATGGGCTATCGGGTGAAAACAGAAAAATAGTGGAAGAGAAGAAAAAGACCAGGAAATAAAGAAATAACACATCACTCAATAAATTCCGGGCCTAACAAATAAAGCAACAACTTTTAGGCAAAATTTCCGCTATCACTTCTGCAACGGAGCCAAATGTCTTTCCCTGGAGAATTCTTTTGAGGTCTGCAAGCAGCCAGTAGTCGCTGTGGGTTAGATCCGGAGAATATAGTGGATACGAAAGCAATTCGAAGTGGGATTCATTTAGTTTTGCCGTCGTTGCGATCGACTTGTGACAAGGTACGTTGACTTAGTAAAAGATCACTTTTTTTTCTTCTTCTTCTTCTTCTTCTTCATTTGTGGCTTTTTTTTTTGTCAATTTCTTCCTTTAAACGCACGAATAATGCTATATATTTGCTAATGATGGTTCTCCTTTTCTCAAATTAATCGATGAACAAAATACCATGCGCATCCCAAAATACGGAGGCCAAAACCTTGACTGCTGATGTTTGTGTCTTTGGCCGATTGGTACGGCTTTCACCTGCTGCTGTCCACTCAGCTGACTGTTGATTTGACTCCGGAGTAAAGTGTTGCATCCATGTTTCATCCATTGTCACATAGTTACGAAAAATTTCCTTCTTGTTGCGTTGAAACAATTCCAAACAACGCTCTGAATCGTCGAAGCGTCGTTGTTTTGATCGGCTGTGAGAAAACGCGGCACCCATTTTGAACACAGATTTCCAATTGACAAATGTTCATGCAAAATGGTGAATACATTGCCTTCTGATATGTTCAACTCCTCTCTTATCTCACGTAACTTCAATTTAAGATCAGCCAAATCGAGTTTGTGGATTTTTTTTATGTTTTTCGGGATAACTGACGATTTTGAATGACCTGAGCGTTCAGCATCATTTGTGTCTCTGTACGACCGCGTTTAAAGTTAGCATACCACCCCTTAACCGTTGTTTCTGACGGAGCAGAGTCCAAATAACACTTATCAAGCCATTGCTTTGCTTGAACAGTATTTTTCCCCATCAGAAAGCAATGCGTTATTAACACACGAAATTCAAATTTTTTCCATTGTTTTGAAAATTTGCAACAGTAGATTCACTTAAATAACTAATTTGTGGACTAATAATCTGATTGGGCCCAACTTTTGTCTTGTGCCATTTGAAGGTTAGAACTTCGTAAAAATCATATGGACTTTTTATTAGTGACGTCATCTATATGTCAGGCCGGGGACATTGTGTGATGTGTTAGAAACAGACAAAGAATAAAGAAAGAGTAAAACAATGATAGAAAGAATGAGAAAGAGACGAAAAATAATGAAAGAGTAAAAGAAAAAAGCAAAGAACGAAAGGAAGAGAATGAGACAAAACGAAGAAAACAGTAAAAGAATAGAGGAGAAAAACAAAGAATAAGGAAAGAGAATAAGAAGGAAAAAAGAAGGATGAAGAGACAAAGAAAAAGGAAAAAGAATATGAAAGAATTAAAGAAGGAGAACCAGACGAAAGCTAAGGAAAGACAAAGCGAAAGAAAGCAAGAAGTGGAATAAGGAAAGAGAACAAGAAAGGAAAAAAGAAGCAGTAAGAGACGAAAGTAGGGGGAAAAAAGCAGAAAAAAAAACCAGAAATAAAAAAAGAAGAGAAAAAGAAAGAAGGAAAACATCGGAGAGGAAAAATAAGAAATGAGAAAAAAATGAGAAATGAGAAATGAGAAAAGAAAGATAAGAGAAAGAGAAAGAATCGTACGATAATGAAGTAGCGAAGTAAATAAATAGGTAAAAAGAGATGAAGAATAATGAAAGAAAAACAAGGTCAAACGAAGGAGAAAGAGACGAGGAATAAGGAAAATGAAAATGAAGATATAAATAAGGAGGGAGCGACGAGGAATAGAGAAAGAGAAAAAGAAAATAAAAAGTAGGAGAAAGAGAGAAGAAATAAAGAAAGAGAAAAAGAAGATAAAAAGAGGGAGAATGAGAAGAAAAATAAGGAAGGAGAAAAGGAAGTTAAAAATAAGGAGAAAGAGGCAAAAAATAAGGAAAGAAAAGAAAGAGAGAAAAAAGAACGTTGAAGGGACAAGGGATAAGGAAATAGAAAAAGAAGACGAAAATGAGGAAAAGGATGAGAAATAAGGAAAGAGAATATAACGGAACTAAAGAATGATAAACTTATGATAGACTAGCAGTATAGCCCGGAGTTGCTCGGGTGTAATGAATGCTTATATATATATATATATATATATATATATATATATATATATATATATTATCGATTTTATGCACTATTGTAAGAACTGCAACCTTGAAACTTCTGAATATCGTTTCTTATGACTTTGTCTATGAGTGTATCAAGTTTGATTAAAATCGGACCACTCCTTCTATAACCCGATTTTTTCGATTATCGATTTTCGATATTTATCGGGGGTACCTCGACACAAAACCTAGCTAAGAACACTCGCAGACGCTTGTCGTAAAACTGTGTAAATTTTCAAGAAAATCGGTTCAGGCGTTTCGGAGTGTATAGGTAACGGACACACACACACACACACACACACACACACACACACACACACACACACACACACACACACACAGACAAAGTTCCATTTATAAATAAGTTTAGATAGATAAGTAAAGAGAAGGCGATTGAACAGAAGATGAGGAATAAGGGAAAGATAAAATTATGGAAAGAAAGAAGCAGAAAAAGACAAAAATATAAGGAAGAGAAACGAATTGAAAAAGTACAGAAATTAAAAAGAAGAGAAAAAGAAGGACCGAAAACACGGTGGGGGGGGGGGAAAGGAAAGAGAAATGGAAGATAAAAGAAAGAGAAAGAATCGAAAAATAATTAAATAGCGAAAGAAGAAAATAAATAAGCAGAAAGATTTTAAGAATAACGAAAAGAAAATAAAAGAAAAAAGAGAATGTGGAATAAAAAAAGATAAAAAGTAGAAAGACCATAGGAATAATGAATGATAAATAGAAGATAAAAAGTAAGAGTCGATGAATAAGAAAAGAGAAAAAGAAGATGAAGAGGGGAAGAGACGAGAGATATGGAAAGAAAATATGAAGGAAAAAATGAAGGAGAAATGAAAAATAAAGAAAGAGAAAGCAAAGGAAAATAAGATGAGGAATAATGAAAGAGTAAAAGTGGGAAAGGACGAAACAGAAAGAAACAAAAAATAGGAAAGAGAAAAGAAAAAAAAAAGGGAAATGAAAAGGAAGCAAAAAAAAAAAAAAGATAAAAAACATGGGAGAGGAAGAATAAAGAAAAAGAAAGAATAAAGAAAGCGAAAGGAAGATAAAATTAAAACAAAGAATCGAAGAATAATGAAAGAGCGAAAGAAGGAAATGAATAAGCTTGGGTGATCATGTCTCGAAAGAGACATGACTGACTGGGCAGAACGTTATCCCGTAGTAGGTTGCCATTGCTTTCTGCGGTAGACTGGTTGCCGACCAAGACTATAGAACCCAATCTGTCCTGTTATTTAACCCATAACTGGAGGGAAGAGACGGATTAATACCTTTCCCAAGGGTATTTGCACGTAAGTGAATGTAAGGAATTCGACTGCAATTCGAACTCGGCTTCTCGATTTCTCGTTCCGAGCCGATATCCACTGCACCACGATGCACATCCGATGTTAAGTATAAGTTTCCTTTTCGTTTCCATCCTCTCCAAAACCTCGTCATTGCTCACATGTTTGGTCGGTTTTATCCTCAACATCCTACATTTCTGTTGCTTCCAGTCTTTCCTTCATCTTTAAGGAAATTGTCCTGAATTCGCTGCCAAATAGAAAGACAGACATCACATAAAAAGTTCAGTGCTCTTTTCGTTGTTTCTAGCAAAATGTTCGTGTATCTCAATACTCTACTCAGCTTTTGGAATACGTCCTTGGCCATGCCAATACGTCTTCGGTTATCGGAACGAGAAGTACAATTGATGAGTTAATCTATTCTCACCCCCAACTATAGGTTAAATATAAGTGTAGACTAGGTTCTTTACCGTTGGGGTGCAGCCAGTCTAGAAGGAATACTCAAGAAAAATGCGCGAGTAAATAAATACATATAAAAAATTGAAGAAGAATTATCAAATAAAAAATGTAGAACAAATAGCAAAAACCGGTCTATAAAAATTGTTTTATTTTCTAGAGTGCTTTTTTTAATGGTGTATCAACCTTTTGCAGTTTATTTAAAGCCAGAAAATATCTTTAGAGTGTAAGATTTGTTTTTGGAGATAACAACGATATTTTACTGTTACAAATTCTACTAATTCACCCTTACCTGGAGGAAACAGAAGTGGATGCATACCTTTCGAACGGTATTTGCGCGTAAGTGAATATAACGAACCCGACTGGAACTCGGCTCACCCATTTCGCGTCATTATCCATTACACCATCCGCACATCCAAGATTGCAGCATATAGTATTTCTATGCGGTTCCCCATCTAGGTGTTGACCAGGCTCGACAATGCTTAACTTCGGTGATCGTAGGGGAACCTATGTCTCAACGTGATATGGTCGTAGGCTAGAAAAAAAAACAGTACAAACCTTTTAAAGAAAATGCTATAGATGAATAGTTTCAAAAAGTATTGTCAAAAACCATTGTAGACGAATTGTAAAATTTGATATAGAAGAATTGTCAAAGCTAGTGTAATGTATTCCCAAAAGTCTTTATGGGAGAACTGTTAAATTTGTTGTAGATTAATTGTTAAAAACAAAGGTAGAAAATTGTGAAATTTTCTGTAAAAGAAATGCTAAAAATCTGTGTATAAAATTTGGTAGAAAAGAATTATCAAATTCCGCTGTAGAATAACCGTGAAAGATGCTTTAGAAAATTTGTTAAAACCCAGTACAAAAGAATTGTAACAAAACAACAGAAAAAAGTGTCAAAAGCCTCGAGACAAGAACTGTGAAAAAATCTTCGAAAATCTTTGTAAAAGTGTTTAACAACTCAGTGTAGAAGAAGAATTCTTTTTAGATGCCTTACTCTAAATGGGATTGGAATGAATTTTTGAATAGCAAGTCTTGTCATTCTGAATGAGGAAATATCTTCCCCCGCAAACCTATTTTATGCTGAGATACATTACTGCCTTCACTTAGGAATCCTTCTGACTTATAAGCAAAAAAAAAAAAAAAAAAAAAAAAAAATATAGAAGAAATTCTCATCACTACTAGAAATAATGTGATTCAACTTTTATCATAGAGATGATTGCCTTCATCAGAAACTATTGCCTTTTAAATAAGGGATAAGATGCCGATAAAACTTGAACCTGTCCTGTATTATCTATGATTCACGTCGTTTAAGCGTTACTTTAAGCTAAGAGTACTGAACTGTCATGCGATATCTGTCCTTTTCTATATGGCAGCGAATGCTGGACAATCTCCTCAAAAATGAAGGAAAGACTCGAAGCAACAAAAATGTCGTTCTACAGAAGGATACTGAGGATATCATGGACCGAACATGTGAGCAACGACGATGTTTTGGAGAGAACAGAAACGAAAAGGAAACTTATACTTAACATTATGAAGTTTCTGGACACGTAATGTGGAGAGAGGACTTGGAGAATCTGATACTTACGGGATGGATAGAGAGACAGGGGAAAACAGAGCGTAACATACTTGATGGATTTAAGCAAATGGAAGGCAGAACAGCGTGTGGGAGAAATAACGACGAAATATATAAAGAGCTACAAGGGACATTAAGATGTGGAGAGCCATGTTCGCTTACGTCCTGAAGGGTAACGGCGCATAAAAGAAGCAAGCAAAAGTAGATTGATAGACCGAGTAAATCTATCTATCTATCTATCTATCTATCTATCTATCTATCTATCTATCTAAGTCTATTTTTTATCTATCTAAGTCTATTTTTTATCTATCTATCTATCTATCTATCTATCTAAGTCTATTTTTTATCTATCTAAGTCTATTCTTTATCTATCTATCTATCTATCTATCTATCTATCTATCTATCTATCTATCTATCTATCTAATCTCTGTTGCATTTCTGTTCAGGATCATTTCTTTTTGTTTGTTCAACATCTACGGATCTCAGTTATGGTCTATACTGCAATTATTCTGAGCAGACCATAGTGACAGTTTCTGTCATGATCAACAATTAGAACACGGTCGATACACTTAAACACTCGGTCACGATGACTTTTAATTTCGTGCTAGCACAACCACCGAAGGACCTAACCATAACCTTTATTCAATCCGTGGTATGATTTTTCAGACACTTTCATAATGCAGCATATACCGGGATCGCCTCCCCAGTCTGATGACCTCAAGACAAATTCCTGATAAATCGACCATGCTGAAATTTGAATCCCTTGGATGTCATGGTCGCTAAAAAACTTTCTGACCATATATTGTGGGTACTGATTAATAAAACACACACACACACACACACACACACACACACACACACACACACACACACACACACACACACACATATATATATCAGTATCGATATTATCATCATTTTTACATAAAGCATTGGAAGCCATTCATGTATGTATATATAGTGACAGGAATGTTTTTAATTTTCGAATATATATATATATATATATATATATATATATATATATCGTACTTGTGTTAATAAAACAGTGCTCGATGAAATGGAACAGAGCTATTATATATATATATATATATATATATATATATAATCCCTCACCGATGGCATGATTCGGAGTTTCATGCACAACGCCATCTTCAGGTATTGAGTATAAACTCACTGTTACGCAATTTAAATTTTAAAGTTTCATTAACATACCTGGTTGTTGGCGTAGCTATCTATTACACTGGGATTACAGTTACTTTAATTTAAAATTTAACATAGTATCTTGTCACTCGTTTTTAATGAGGCATGTATAAAAGAGAGATTGCTGTCCACACACACACACACACACACACACACACACACACACACACGCACACACTGTTGTGGGATCTCCCCTTTTTCTATGATAATGGACTCGACTTGAGTATACATATACTCCTGCTATAGTGAGATACGTCAGAACAGTAGAGTTATAGGAGAGTACTGGACTGATCCGTAAGATACCGAAAGATACCGAAAGATACCGAAACTACACAGAGAATACCGCGCCAGTAGATATAGTGACTCTGAGCTCCACTCAGCCAGAATAGTATTACACGTTTATACTAATTCCAGCACCGCTTCACTTCAAAGACTTGTATATATGTATTCTTTACTAATCGTATTTCTGGGTTACTAACCTGCGTTCCAGTTTGTAACGTTACGTTTAATATAACCTATTTTTCTATCTCAAATACATGTTTTGTTGTTCATTATTTTGTATGTATAACAGCTGAAAATAATTAAGATGAAAGAATAATAATGAGATGGCTTCAAATGCTTTATGTTAAGATAAAGATAATATCGATGCTTTTGTGATCATTGTAAGGAGCAAGTGCTTCATAAATGTGGTCACCATTTTTATTCAAGGTTCGTTTTTATTTAAAGTTTTTTAAACCATCTTCTTTTTTTTAAAGAAAGATACTTTCTTTTCAAAATGAAGAAGACACCAAAGATCACCTTGGAAACTTTTTTTTTCATTTGTATTCTATTTTTCAATAATAATTAATTTCAATCAGTAAGCTAAACAACACTCAGATTTTTTACCGATATTTTGCGGACCAACACAAGTAAACTGATCCATTCTCAAGAAAATAGGGAACAATTTTTGGAAAAATAAATTTTGTAGTTTACCCGTCTTTAAGCCTTCCTTAGGCCCCGAAATTTATCAGAATCGAAAAATATTGATTAGTTATCGATTTAAAAGGGCGTCGTGTACATAATAGTGATACAATGTCAAATCGATTTCTGACTTTGAAGAATTATGAGAAAAGAGCAGTTTTGTTTACAAATGTCACGTTTGAAATCATACCTTTATTTTGTAGTAGGTATTAGCTCATGCAAGATAGTAAAACCACTAAGACACAAGGGGTTACGGAGCATGGAAGAATTTGGAATAAAAATACTAATAATGAGGGGAAAGAGGAAAGAGTAATCAGGAGTACAGTAGGGAATGATTGACATTACATTTAAAATTTTGCAGATTAATATTGGGTAGAATGCATGAAGCCGGAAGTGAAAGAAAAGAAACTATTAGTATAGATTTTATAGTTAGCCAGATCAACTGTAAATTTGTGAGACATCGACGCCAGTCTAGTATTGGGCTTAAAATCATAAAGTCTAGGTACCGTAACGAAGAGCTCATTCGAACTAATGTTCTGAAAGTATTTATAGAGAAGAAGCAGAAAGGCAATCTTACGGAAGTGGGAAAGTGAATAAAGCAGAGCCTCCAGATCAAGACCAATAATATTGCTGATTTTTCTCTGGATCTTATCAAGGAGCTCGAGATAAACTATCGCCCGGTTTCACACTCCACCCACGTTTATTGAACAGGTGAAGCAGCTCATCCGTTGTTCCCTGTTTAGGATGTGGTTTCCGGCTTTCTCTTTTCCAATCTTTTCACTCTTTTCTTTTTCTTTTTTTTCCAATTGGAGTAGATAGACTAAACTATCGCCAGGCTCACACTCCATCCACGTCTATTGAACAGGTGAAGAGGCTCATTCCTTGTTCCCTGTTTAGGATGTGGTTTCCGGCTTTCTCTTTTCCAATCCTTTCACTCTTTTCTTTTTTTTTTCCAATTGGCGTATATAGACTAAACTATCGTCCCGCTCACACTCCACCCACGTCTATTGAACAGGTGAAGAGGCTCATCCCTTGTTCCCTGTTTAGGATGTGGTTTCCGGCTTTCTCTTTTCCAATCTTTTTCACTCTTTTCTTTTTTTTTTTTCCAATTAGAGTAGATAGACGAAATTAGCGCCCGGCTCACACTCCACCCGCGTCTATTGAACAGGTGAAGAGACTCATCCCTTGTTCCTTGTTTAGGATGTGGTTTCCGGCTTTCTCTTTTCCAATCTTTTCACTCTTTTCTTTTTTTTCTTTTTTTCCAATTATAGTAGATAGACTAAACTATCGTCCTGCTCACACTCCACCCACGTCTATTGAACAGGTGACGAGGCTCAAAATTAATTTCGCCAGACACTTTTTATTGTTTGCTTCAGATAGTTTCTTATAAAAAAGCGTGCATATATCCGTTTATTCTTTTGTAAAATAAATAAAATATCGTACGAAGATATCAATGACGTAAGCACAGTTTCGAACGTGACATTTTCAAACAGTTCTTATAACTCTTCAAAGTTAAGGTCGATTTTACAGTGTGTCGCTATTATGAACAAGCCCCACCTTCTAAATCAATAACTAATCAATATTTGTCGATTCTGACAAGTGTCGCGGCCTAAAGAATATCTAAAGAATGCTAACCTAAAAATAATCATCCCCTCCCCACAAGAAAAATGTTTTTTTTCTAGATTTTATGAGTGGATCAGTCTTTTTAAGTAAAGCCGTTTTTCTTTTATCGTCAAAAGCAAATATTACTAGACCAAGTAAATTTTCAAAGGGAAATTTTACACATCACTCCAAGGCAGTAGGATATGAAATACGGTATGATGGATGGCAGTGAAGGGTCTACCAGATGATTAATGGAGGGAAACTTAGTTTGGGAGGTGTTAAAATTAAGAAGCCATCTTTTGCCTTATTTAACGACGGACTTACGTCATAGATATCTACGTTCTATTATTTTTTAAATTTGGAAAAATCTTTAAAAAGTTTTTTTTTTACTTTTTATTTTTTTTCTTAATCATATACTAATTATTTCTGTTAACCGAAGAATAAATGGATATACAGTTTTTATTAATTTATGTAAATTTGAAATTTCGCCATCACGTAATATTAACTATTATTCGGAAATAGTTGAAGAGTTTCCTCAATTGGAAGAGAAGCAAATTTTCAAAGGGAAATTTTACACATCACTCCAAGGCAGTAGGATATGAAATACGGTAATTTTTTTTTAATGTGGAGTACCATATACACAAACCAGAGACAAAAAAAAAAAAAAAAAAAAAAAAGAACAACTTCCGCGACCATGATCATCACTGTCGGGCGTCGATATGTACCTCGCTTTCTAGGGCAATGAGGAAGGTGCCCAGGAAACCCAGAATCAGGCTTCCTTTTTAGTTTACAGAGGACAGCATTTTTTAACAATTTTATTAATACCAACTCAATAAAGCTACTAGGATGAAAGAAGTTAATGATTGCTAGAGAATACGAGAAAAAAAGCCATTGTTAAAGAGAGAGAGAGGACAATAAAAGAGTAAGAAAACAGAAGGTAACGATTGACATTGCATTTAAATTTTTGAAGATCAAAGTTACCTGGGAAGCAGAAAGTTCCACAAACGAGAAGTGTGGGGGATGACACTGTTAGCATCAAACTTATGATTACATCTAGCTCTTTCAACTGTAAATTGATGAGACCTACCTGACAATCTGTTACTGCGTTTGAATTCATAAAATCTACGTACAATAGAGGAAATTCCATCACAACAATTACCATGAAAGTATTTATATAAAAGACACAGGAAAGCTACATTTACGGCTGTGGGAAAGAGACTGAAGCGGAGATGCCAGGTCAGAACGAATAATATTGAAGATTCTTCTTGAGATTTTATCAAGAACCACACGAGGTGTGTTAGTAATATTCAAATCAAGGACGAATGATAGACTTATAAATATGTAAGATAGACTTTGGCAAGAAAAATTGTCTCACACACCATAGTGAATCAACTTTCTTAGCTTCAGAGTTAGTAATTAATTCAATATACACTTTCAACTTCATGTTAGCCGAAAATGTTAATCCGAGAAGGCGCGATGTGTCACTCTCTAGGGGGTTAGCATCAGCCATGCTGATGGATGATAAAAAGATACTACACTTTGTTCCTGTATTTGCATCCCGCCACTGTAGTTGGAGGGATGTAACACAAGGTCATTTTTAGTGTGGTGTGCCCACACGCATGCATATGAGTCAAGGAAAAAATTGATTGTTCAGTTTCCGCGACCACTGTTACACTGGCGTTGGTGTCTATCAACCCTTCCTCTTTAGTGTAATGAGGGAGCTGCTTTTTCTAAACCAATGTGAATCAACTTTTTCCTCTGCACACACAAACTCGTGACATTCTCACCATAAGACAGGAATTGAACAGAGACAGACCATCAACACGTGCGTCAGAGGAAATTTCGGCTTCTTCTCATTTTTCAGGTTATAATAGTAACATTTATCATTCAACAAAAACTTGATGTTGTGGTGATATCGAGCAAAAGCGATGGACCGGATGTTTGCGCTTTCACGACCAAAAAGCAAATGACCAAAAGTCATCACTGCGCCGCCGGCTCTGCGCAGATGTTCCGGTTGAAAACTAGGAATTAATTAAATATTAAATTTCCAGTTCGCGAGCCTACGCGAATTTTATTTATCAGCCAATGGGAAGCCCAGAACCAAATACAGGTGTGAAATCCCAAATGAACTGCTGTGATCCAAAAAGAAGATATAAAAAGCTGATACAGAAAGCTTCGACAGGCAGACCAACTCGAGTAGAAGAGAGTAATTAGTATCTCCCTTGACCGAAGTCAAGCGGCTTACTACGCTCGCCTCCCTTACTTCTCTCCTTCTTCCCTGCCTCAAAAACTACTTACTGACCTAAGGAGCAAATACATCAAAGACCTTCCTTACTTACACGCTCCAAAATTCCTAAGCATTAATTCTCTTTCAGCATTTTATTGCCATGAACATTTTAAACTCCGTTGGACCTATACTTCATGTATTACTGCAATTGCCAATTAACATTATAAAGTCCGTTGTACCCATATTCAAAGACTGTTTCCTTACATACAAGACGCCTCCACACTACTCTAAGCATTAATTCTGCCTGCAACATTTTATTATCACTATAAGGCAAGAAAATCCTAAACACTTCTTGCAATTTCTAAGTGAACTGATTACCCACGTCTAAAAAAACAAACGACTGTATACATTTTGTTTATACTTTATATTATCTTTGTGTCAGATTCCGATCCATATTTTATGTGTTTTTGACCCTAAACTCATAATTTTACTCAGTATTACTGTTTCTCGTATTTCCAACACTACACGACAAACAGATAATAAATAAATACTTGTTTTTTGTTTCCACGTCTTGCTGTTTCTTATTTTCACGAGTATTTTTGTATATATAAATGTCAGGGAGTTTATAATTATTTCCTCAGGGTTATAACTCCCCTACAAATTTTATAAATTTTAACCGGCATTGTCATCACTGGCTTTCCGGGCAATGAATGCCAAATGTTTCCGCACAAGGAAACGGTTATTATCACCATTATCATTTAATAATGGTTTTGACAGACGATTTATTTATGCATCGATATCTTCTACAGCCATGGACTGTTGTATTCTTTAGGAGATATAAAAGGTCTTTCCTCCGTTTGTATCACATTGAGAGACAATGTTCTTTTTCTCTTAGTGTCTTTCTATGTAAGGCAGCCATTACTGTCATCACGAAAAACTGTCGTCTTTTTTTCTATGCCCAGGACTAAATTATAATCGGTCCGGTGGAATGTACAATTCTTTATTCACAGATATCAATCATGAAGACAACTAAACAAAATCACCTTTTATCACCACAAGATACACGTTTTGTTTTTGCGTTTTAAAATATTAACACTGCTTCTTTTGGAAACAAATGAAAAGAGTAAATAAAAAAATAAATAAAATATTTATAATAAACAATGATTAAATAATGAATTACTTGAAAATGAAATAAAACAAGAAAAGAAAAATGACAAATTCAGAGATTAAAAACAATTGCTTTTTGTCACGAATCGGTTGTAAATGTGTTTGAATATTTAATGAAAATAATTGGAAATGAAGGTCGGCCTCAGTTTGGAGAGGAAGACATTCATTTGACATTTCTAATTTTACTGTGGGCTAAAGGTAAAAAGGTCATTAATAGATAATTATGTTTTATAAGCGACACTGGACAAAATCGGAGGATGGCTCAAATGTGATAAGAGTTTCCACACACACACACACCCACACACACACACATACACACACACACACACACACACACACACACACACACACACACACACACAAGAGTTTCCACACACACACACACACACACACACACACTCACGTGCGCGTGCGCAGAGAGAAAATACAGATTAATTTTGCTTTTGTATTTCCTTATATTACTTAAACACATTCATATACGTAGATTTTACATGCATGCTTATACAAAAAGAAATAATAATAATAATAATGATAATAATGTAGATTAATTGCTTATGTTCAAGTGTAATTGACAGAAATACTTAACAATCACAATTGACAAAGTTTGTAATAACGAAAGAAAGAAACGAACAATGCAAAAATAATACCAAGCAAACGAGATATGCAAAACAAAAGTAGACAAAGCAACGCTAATGAAATAAAAGTTCATAGACTAAGAATGACATTAACGCACAAAAGGGATACAGACAAGTGATCCCACTGTTTTGACTCCAGGACAAAAGAGAACAAGAATATGGTGGATGAGACAAAAAAGTAGCCTAACTTATTTGCTTGGAAGAAATCTCAGCATGTATTTGTATGATTTGTCGATAAATTGTGCGAGAAGAGGTTCTTAGCAATCATTCCCACTTATATTGTAATCAACAACAACAAACAAATAATAATAACAATCATAATAAATAAAATTGTACTCACAATTACTGGTCGTATCTTACGAATGGCTTTATCTATGCAAAATGTGTGTGATCTCAGGGTTTGTTTCCCTTAAAAATGTTGTGGGAAATGTCATGATGGCATTTCTAATCTTGGTGGAGACCAGGAAAGAAATGAGCATACACCAGAATTCAAAGACAATATGATAATAATAATAATAATAATAATGAAGAAAAAACTTAATTGATATGGTTTGTTCAGCGGATAGTAACATAGCAACCAAGGAGTTCGAGAAACTGTCAAAATATAAAGACCTGAAAATTGAAATAGAAAAAAATGTGGAAACTGAAAACAAGAATCGTGCTGGTGGTAGTAGGTCCACTTGGAATGATAAAAAAATGGAACAAAACAACACATTGAAAGAATCCCTGGAAACCCCAGCTTAAGAGATATACAAAAATTGTTTTGTTATGTACACCCACACACTAAGGAGAACGTTGTCTATGTAACGCTAGGGATGTTAAGGAAAATAGAAAAAAAATGAAATGGAGCCATAACAACACACCACGACTTGCCTTAAATCTTCCCGCAGACTTGGCTGGTAGTGCGACCATAGAAGAAATAAAAATTATGATGAAAAATGACAATAATAATAATAATAATAATAATAATAATAAATGGATGCTAAAACAAGAAAGCTTCTTTCTAAGCATAAGATGCATCATCCAAAGGCTGATGTAGACCGTCTATACATACCCCGTAAAGAAGGTGGAAGGGGTCTTATTCAGCTGGAATTGTTATACAAGACAACAACTATTGGCTTACTAACATACATAGAAACAACAAAGGATTGGATGATACAATTAGTAAGGCAACATGAAGAAAGAAAGAAAAAATATTCAATAATAAAAGAAGGCAGTAAATACAAACAAGATTTACAGTTAGTAGATTCTGTAGAAAAGCAAAACAGTAGCAAAGAACCAACTATTGCGGCAAAAAATATGAAAATGAAAGCCAAAGATAAAGCTCTTGAAAAGATGAAACAGCGCTGGCAAGACAAACCTCTGCATGGCCAATATCCAGTACGTGCCAATAAATCCAATGTTGACAAAGTTAATACTCATCGATGGTTACGTGCATCTGGATTAAAGTCTGAAACTGAAGGATTTATACTTGCAGCACAAGACCAAAGTCTTTTCACGAGAAACTTTCAGGCAAATATTATGCATAATAATATGGATCCAAAATGCAGGTTTTGTGATAAACACCAAGAAACAATAGACCACCTAATCTCAGGCTGTTCTGTGCTTGCCCAAAACGAATATAAAAATCGCCACGATAGAGTTGGGCAATATTTACATTGGGCAATGTGCAAACATTATGGAAAAGCTGTAAACAAACACTGGTATGAACATCATCCAGCACCGGTTACAGAAATAGAAGATGTAACCATTCTATGGGATTACACCATCTACACAGACAGAAAAATTGAAGCAAACAGGCCAGACATTATTGTTAAAAACCAGAAGGAGAAAACTTGTCTATTAATTGATATGGCTTGTCCAGCGGATTGTAACATAGCAATCAAGGAATTTGAAAAACTGTCAAAATATAAAGACCTGGAAATTGAAATAGAAAAAATGTGGAAATTGAAAACAAGAGTTGTGCCAGTGATAGTAGGTGCACTTGGAATGATAAAAAATGGAACAAAACAACACATTGAAAGAATCCCTGGAAACCCCAGCTTAAGAGATATACAAAAAATTGTCTTATTAAGTACAGCCCACACACTAAGGAAAACGTTATCTATGTAATGCTGGGGATGATAGGGAAGATAGAAAAACATGAAATGGAGTCATAACAACACGCCACTACCTGCCTTAGGTCTCCCCGCAGACTTGGTTGGTAGTGAGACCAAAGCAGAAATCGAAATATGATGAAAAATGACATAATAATAATAATAATAATAATAATAAAACGCGGTTGGAATTTACAAGGAGAATGCTGTTTTTTGAAGCTCCTAAAAAAGTAACTTTTTTCGTTTATGAAATTTTGTTATTTTTACTACTATATTTAACTAAATATGATTTTTTTCTTATTGTTATCCTTTAATTTATCAATTTCCCCTTTAATGACCCTGATTGATTAATCAAGTAGTTTTCTTGTTAGTATTATATCCCTTAGTTGTTAATATTTCGAAATAATGTTTTTAAGACTACGATATTTTTCTTAGAAAAAAACAAGACGACATGAGAAAAAAACAATAGAAAAAAACATTATGATACAATTTCTTCAATATTCTTTCTTAGAAAAACGACGTTTTTTTTTAGTTGTCGATGACGCTATTTTCGACGAGTTTAAATGAATAAATAACTGAATTATACAGATGGGCGAACAAATGATTGAACGAGTCAATATAGTTCACACACACACACACACACACACACACACACACACACACACACACACACACACACACACACACACACGTGCGCGTGCGCAGAGAGAAAATACAGATTAATTTTGCTTTTGTATTTCCTTATATTACTTAAACACATTCATATACGTAGATTTTACATGCATGCTTATACAAAAAGAAATAATAATAATAATAATAATAATAATAATAATAATAATAATAATAATTGCTTATGTTCAAGTGTAATTGACAGAAATACTTAACAATCACAATTGACAAAGTTTGTAATAACGAAAGAAAGAAACGAACAATGCAAAAATAATATATAACGATATATGCAAGACAAAAGTAAACAAAGCAACACAAAAAGTAGACAAAGCAACATTACACGCTCGCGCGCGCGTAATATCTTCTTCGAAGGTTTTCCTGAAAATTCAAAATAATTTTTCATATTAATGTATCCTTTTGTTCTACTGGCAACACGAACTAATCTTTGCTTTCTATATTGTCTGTTTTAGTTAACTTGACACCTCTTTTTTAATTTTCCATTGTGTTTGTTTTTGGGGATATTTAAAAAAATATTTTCCTTTCGTTTACTTTAATGTTTCCCTTTTAGATATTTTTTTTCCGATTGATTCTACCCTAAATCCTTTACTGAAGCAATGAAGGAACTCGCTTAAATGGACCAATCTTTCATTCAATTTTAGAATTGTCCCTTTTTTTTCTGAAAATTCGAAATGCTTTTTTGTATTAAGGTATCTCTTTTTTTTGCTACTGGCAACCCGAACTAATCTTTGCTTCCTATATTGTCTGATTTAGTTACTTGACACCCCTTTCTTTAATTTTCCACCATGTATTTGTTTTTTGGGGTTATTTTATAATTTGTTTTTTTCGTTTACTTTAATATTTCCCTTTTAGATATAATTTTCTTTTTCGCGAGTTTCTAGCCTAAATCCTCTACTGAAACAGTAAAGGAAAACTTAGTAAATTTAGTTTCCCTAACTTTAAATTTTTTTAAACTGTAGTAGATATACCTTATTATCGCCCTGTTCATACCCCTCCCACTTCTTTTAAATAAGAGTAGAGACTCATCCCATTTTCCTGTTAAGGAAGTTGTTCTCGGTTCTTTTCTTCTCTTCAGACCTTAATATTGGTGCTCTCGCAAATTTTCTGTGAGGGTATTGGGTTCGCAGTTTTAGGGTTGATGCATCTGATTGGTAGTTAGGAGCCCTAACTCTTGCGTAGCGTCGAGAGCGGCTGCTCTGATCAACAGATGCATAAAATCGTTCTTGCATTGATATGACGCGCATGGATATGTGTCCCTGCAAGCGATTTCGGTGGGCAAACCTGAGACCACACCATGCGTCTGTGCCAGCTCCCTTCATGTCGCAGTCAATGACGTCGGCCACCTCTACTTGAGGTTCTTCTTGCTATTCGCTCCCCACTTATGTAGAACTCCTGCTCACCAGTGGCAATACTGCCTTGCTTTGAGTGAAACTATTCGCTGTTGGCGTTGTTCGCAATTCGTAAAATACATTACGCGCTATGAAATCGGCCTTTTTCTGATGTTGCGCCTATGGCCTGGTGGGTGCATATCCGACTGCTGTCAAATCAGTCTGGCTTCAGTCCCGGCTTGATGCAAAACGGTTAATCTAGCCGCACTGAAGAACTGTGATACAGCGAAACAGGCCTGTCTGTGGATGGCTTATTTGCTAATATATATAATTTTTTGCAAACAAATATGTTATCAATAATTCTGTATTATATTTTTTAATATACACTAATAAACTAAACAGTATCACTGTTTTCCTTAAATTAATGAATAAATAAAATATTTTGCTTTTCAAAATTGTTTGTTTCGCTTAATAGTATTATGTTAAATAATAATAAAAACCATTATCATTATTATTATTTGTAAATTTCACAGCAGTGATAAACGAATGTTAACTTTTTCTTTTCCATTATTTTTTTTTCGACAATTATTTTCGATGGTAGCAACAACAATTTCTTTTAATTAATTAACAACTCATCTGATCAAGAGTAAAAAGGAAAACAGAAAAGCGGAGAATTACCATTCTTTGTCCCTATTTTTGTCCCTATTTTTAAACATGATACTCTTTGTCCCTATTTTTAAACATGATACTTTAGTATAATAAAGTTTTGTTTCGTTGAATAGCCTTTTTTTCTAAGATTTTTTTAATAAACCTCTTTCTCTTTTAATTCCAATCGCGTCTCTGTCTACTGTCGCTTGGCAACAAAACCCGTTTAGGAGAAGGAAAACTCCGAACAACAACCCTCAACTCAAAGTGTTAATCGTTCCGAGGAATGAATGACAACTGCGTTAAGAGGTCGCGGACTGTTCCCTGCAGGCTTCGGAAACTTGTTTGTAAAAGACCATTACCCAACGTGTCGGTCAAATTTGGGTGAACTTTTGAACCCGTTCGTCAGTTGTGGGGGTAATAAGGGAATTAAAAATATAAACAAAAAGTCCAGTATAGCTCTTCCAGTGAATAAACAGGGAGCCCGTCTCTCAGAAGGGAACCTATCTGACGTCGAAAAATCTGCCATAGAAACAAACTCCTACACAAAGAATGAATCTTCAGGTCCGCTCAACCAGGATAATCCCAATAATGGCCATGTGAATTCTCCAACTAGATCTATAACAGTACATTTAAACAAAGAAAAAATAAAATGGTTTGGTGAGGAGTACAAAGTCATTATGACTGCATTCCATGAAGCGTAGCACAAACCTCAGAAAAACATCACTCACTAAACATATGAGAAAATGTTGGACAAACAATTAGAAAGTACATTGACAAAAATAAACTAGCCAATGTAAGAAGGTACAACATGCGAAATAAACGAATGACAGAGGGTAAATTTAAAGAAATAAAAAGAATTGCAACTAGAATAGATGAATCAACAGAACAGGAGAGGGAACGGGAATCGGAAATTGTTGTGTACTTACCTATATACAGGAATGGAATATTCCTATTCTCGTACATACGTGGACACTATTGAGTAGTAGGGCAGAGTAATTATACTGACTATTAGTTACTAGCAGTGTAACTACTTCACGCAGCGTGCGAGTTTTGCATTTGTAATTACTATTATTCCCAACCTCCGATTTGGTGATTACTAACGCAGTAAACTTTTAGGATTACAACAGAAATAAAAAGTGACATCACACAAGCCACATATCATAATAAAGAAACCGAGACACATACAATACAAATCACTGTGAAAATAGTGCTGTAAGTATAGAAATGTTGGAAAGGTGTGATTGCAATCGGTCACAAGACGGCAATAAAACGAGTTCAAAATTAACTGAACAAAATTATTTTCCAGAAAACAAGTATAGTATTCAAGAAGCCAAGATATAAATCATGAGCTATATAAGTTAGACTCAAAATATTGAAATGGAGGAACGAGAATTTTACAATTTCTTTCATAATTACAACTAACAAAACTTAACCTCCAAACTATTAATCTTTACAATGCAGCACTCAAATTAATTTTGGATGAAGAAGACACTCATATAAATCTCAATGAAATAATATATGCATCAGCAATAGCAACAATCAAAAAATTGAACATCAAAGAAAAAAAAAGCAATCTCACAGATATGAGAGTTGGAAAAGAGAAATAGAAAAAGAAATTAAACAACTTAAAAGTGAATTCTCAATACACGATGAACTGGCAAGAGAAATAAATATATGAACTAGAAAAGGCACAAGAATCGAAAGAAAATACAATATTAGGAGTGAAAATGCAGTTCTATCAATTAAAGAAAAATAAACAATACAACTGAAGACTTAAAGAATAAGACGCTATGAAAAAAGATAAAGATTCTATAGACAGATCAAGATCTTTTAAACTGACGCCAAAAAAATTACAGGGAAATACGTAAACAAAGAGTTGAAATAACAGACCCCCCCCCCCCCAAAAAAAAATGGAAGAGGTTATACAGTTCTAGGAAAAAATATGAGCTTGCCCTAAAGAACATGAAGAAGCCGGTTAGATTATGCAAGAGATAGAACGAATGAAAAATAAACCAGAACAAACATTGGCTGGAATCACATAAGAGGATGTTGAATGTGCATTGAAAACAGCACACAACTGGAAATCTCCAGGAATAGATACAATTCCTAACTCTTGGCTATATTATTTAAATACAGCACACAAAAAACTAGCCAAAGAACTTCAAGAAATGGTGAAGGATCCTACTAAAATTCCGGCATGGATGACTAAAGGAATTACCTTTCTTCTAATCAAGAATAGTGATACAAATATCACGAAAAACTACAGACCAATTACATGTCTTCCAACAACTTACAAACTATTGACATCTATTTTTACAAAACAGACAGTTTCTTGCTAAAAAAGAAAGGGAATACTACCGCTTGAACAAAACGGTGCAAATGTGTCTGTTACGGATGTAAAGATCAATTACTTATTAAAAAGATGATCTTGCATATCTGCTTCATTGCAAAGAAAAATTTTAGTACTGCCTGGATAAATTATCGTAAGGCATTCGATAGTATACCATATTCCCGAATCTTAAAGTCTTTAAACATATACAAGGTATCATCCGTTGTCATCAATTTCATCAAACAATATATGTCGATATGGAAAACAAAAATTTACCTCATTCATATAAAGTCTGGTGAAATAAAATTCAACAGAGGAATATTTCAAGGTGACTCTTGGTTACCCTTATTATTTTCTATATCGCTAATAGCATGAACCAACCAACTTAACAAGAGGGAATGTGGTTATAAAATAGCTCAAAAGAAAATAAGCCATCTATTTTACATGGATTAATCTCTTTGGATTAACGATGATCAATCCGTCATTGTTCTTTTTTACCTTAAAAGGCGATGTTCTGGGGCAGCTTGCAGAATTGGCTTATCAAAAGTATCGTAAATGACATTCATAATTTTTCCCTCTTCAGGAGGACAACACGCGTTTCCTGATTTGGTTTAAAAATCTTCTGTGATTAAACTGGAGACCTTTAATTATGGAAAACAATATCTCTTACTGTTTTCTCAAGTGTACCCATTTCCCAGAAAGATTTATTATTCCGAAACACCCGGAAAAAAATTTTCTCTCCGGGTTGGTCGCGTTTTGTAGGTACCCTCTTTGTTCGTCCTGGTTTTGTTTGTTTGGGAAGTAGCTTGTCGAAAACATCTGACAGACTCGTTAAAGGGAGCCCTGGTAGGTCTTGCCTTGAAGAATTGCAATATATATATATTAATGTTTTCAAAAATCTATCAAAATACAAGCATCTTGAATTGGAAGTTTAAAAATGTGGCACATGGGGACATCAATAATTCTAGTTATGGTTAGACCCTGGGTTTGATTGGAAACATGTTCTGATAAATTCATTGAAGGAACCGTGGCAGTTTATGTCTTCAAGAAATACAAAAATTGTTCTCATGAGCACAGCTCACACTATAGAAACAGTTTTACCCATATAAAATGTGTGTGTTTTTGCAAGTTTGCAGTGGGAAATGTCATGGTGATATTTCTGACGTTAAGTCTCTGGTTGGGACCCGGAAAGAAATGAGTATACACCAGAAATCAAAGGAAATGATAATACATAATAATAATAATCGACAAAACCCAGAAATGCAGAAAATGTAGTTTTTATGGAGAAAATGTGCGATTTAAACGAATCATGTAGCAAACCGACATAAAAATAATATAAAAACAGGCACGACAGAGTAGGACCAATCATACCCTGGGAATTGTGCAAACCATCTCGTTTTCATGATCTAAGCACATCATCTCGACATAGCTCAGAGGCTTTTCTAGAAAAACAAAAGAATTATATACTCTGGGTATTTTTGACAAACAGACCTCCCATCTCAGCCAAGCGAGAACAACGGATATGATAGTCATAAACAAAGGAATGAAGACCCGTGAGGTCGTAGGTGTGACTGTATTAACGAAATGCAGAATGAAGTTGAAAGAAAGTGAAAAACTGGAGAAATACCAAGATCTTGCCCGGGGGCTGAGGAAACGAAGATTAGGATAGTATCCATAATAGCTGGTGCAATTGGAACCATGCCCAAATCGCTAGAATCAAGACCGGATCTACTGGAAAGGCGTTGGAAGAAATGACACTCAAGATCATGGCAGTGCTGGAATCAGCTTGAATTGCGAAAAAATGTTGGCGATTTGACGAGACTTGCTTTCACTTAATATTCTTCAATAACAAACAAACAACAGGTAGAAACATGTAAATACATTATTAATAATATTAATGATGTTAATATTTGCTGAAAGAACGAGATACTGTATAGCCTGAGACAATTTTGGCTTTCGTGATAAATGTTAGCTCTGTATGTTTGTTAAATAAGAGTAAATCTTCTATCTTTCCTCTCTTCACCCAATTTCAGGCGTTAACATCGTCTGCTGATTAAGTAGAATATTTTGTTCGTAATTTCTCTTCCAATTTTACTTTCGAATCATCTTGAGTAGCGTTGCCTGACTTTCCACTTAGAACTGAATTTCTATTAAGTAATATGCATATAACGCCATCGATAATTTTAGCTATCATTTCTAAACTGGATTCCAACAAAGCGTAAAAATGTGCTATTAAATTGGTTCCTTTATTCTCTAAACTTCTGAATATTTTGATGGTAATTATATTGGTGATATTTCCTCTTTGGTGCATAAATTTTATGAATTTAAGCATACTACTAGATTGGCGGCGATGTATCATTTTACAGTTTTTTTAAAATCATTTCATCCCTACCAAGGCAAAACTGCCACTGGTGCGCAGGGGTTACAGATGAGGGGAGTGATGAAAAACAGGAACAGGTTACAGGGATGAGATTACAGGTATGAAGAGGGCTCCATGGGAATGGAGTGAAAAGCAAGAAGAACATGGTACAAGGTTGTCATGAAAAGGATGTGAATCAAGAAGATAAGAGATGGCAGCTGACTTTGCATTTAAATTCTAGGAGATTGTAGCTTTCAGGGAAGCAAGTATACGAAAGAGAATTCCACAGGCGGGAAGTGCGCACAAAGAAGCTTTTAGAGTAGAAGTTGCGGTTACGTTTGATAGGTTTCACTAAAAAAGGGTGCGACCTAGCCGCTAGTCTATTAGCTCGAGTAAATTCATGAAGTAGGGGCACCAGGTAGCTAAGCTCATCAGAACAGAAGCCGTGAAAGTATTTGTGTGTATGTGTGTGTGTTTGCGTGTGTGTGTGTGTGTGTGAGAGAGAGAGAGAGAGAGAGAGAGAGAGAGAGAGAGAGGGGGGGCACATTACGTCAGTGAGAAAGTGGAGTTAAAATGGAGTTTAACTGGAGTTTAACTGGCTATATGGAGCCATAAGCACTATGCTAAATTCCTGTTAGTCCATAAATACATTTTTGGTGCTTAAAGGAGCTCTTCAATGATGTCTTGCCTTCATTGTCGATTTCGGGTTTTTAAACATCATATCGGCTCCGGCAATAACCCCAACTTTCGATCCAGAAGTACCCAGCCGGCTCCTTACTTTTGTGCTACTTGTCTGAATTTAAATTTTCTTTTCGGTTATATTATTGTTCTTTCTTTAATATTGTTTTTATTTTGCTCATATTCTCTTAAGCTCAGTAACTTCTTCGCTTCTTAGTCGTTTTATTGGCTTGTTTGTAGTGAAATGATTAAACAAAATAAAGAAATACGCAGCTCCTACAACAGGCAGGGCTCTTGTGGCTTCTGATCTTAATTAAGAGTTTTAACGTATATATTTTGTGTTGGTGAAGTAAGATGGGCTAAAGTAAATACTCATTCCAGTACCACGGATTTTGTTGTCAGTTGTCTTGTAGCGGATAAAAAATGAATTAAAATCAACCTTCTTCTTCCCTTTTACAAAAATTCACAATGACGTGTAAAATCCTGGTTTTTTCCAAATAGAAAAAGGATTGACCATGTGCTTAACAAAAAAATTGAAACCATATTTCGCAAGTAGGTGCTAAAAGGATTTTGACGAATGGGAGCGACTTGCAAGACCAAAAAGAACTTCGCGAGTAAGTGCGAAAAATCTAGATTACAATAAAAGGACTTCATCAGCGTCAGTCAGTCAGAGAGTCAGATGGGAGCCGCGAGACGAAACATCTAAAAATGTAGCTTCAACTTCAAGCGACTCGGACATTGTCCTCTTTCTTTTTCCTTATCTCTTTCAACAATTACTACTACGAACATTTTGTACGAACTCTTGATACCTTAACTTTCTCATTGAACATTAATTTCTACGAATTCTTGTTATTCTTTCCTTTGTAAGCTGTAGGGAGTTCGGTTAAGTCTGACACAAGGCCGAATTAAAGAAACATTAACCAGCGGCCAACGCTACACTCTGACCTTAACGCATCGTACATTTCTGCTTATGAGCATGAATAGTGGTATGGAGGACACATGGGGAATGGGTAATTCATGATGTCGAGACGGTTATTATTATTATCATTACTACTTGGATTTGTAGGATGAAGCATATGTAATTTTACTTTTTGAATTTATTGTTTTATTTAATCAACATTCACATCGCTAGAATTTATAAGGACACTCAATAAATAAACAATATGCTTGTAGATGCATACATATAAGACAATATTTACCAGTCCTCCACCAAATCAATGCTTAACGACAATATTTACCTATGCTTGAATCAAGAAAATATTTATGCATCGAAATATAAATGACCTATATATATATATATATATATATATATATATATATATATATATATATATATACTCAAAACGAATAAATGCTTATAAACCCAAATAAAAAAATACATACGTACATATCCGAAAACCAAGTCTATGCTTATAGACTAAGATATAAACCTCCAGTATTTACCTATACCTGAACCAAGTAAATGCTTATAGACTCAAATATCAACAACCAATTTTTGCCTATACCTGAACCAAGTAAATGCTTATAAACTCAAATATCAACAAGCAATTTTTACCAATCCCCGAACCAAGTCAATGCTTTCAGACTCAAATATAAACGACTAATATTTACCTATGCTTGAATCAAAAGAATGCTTATAGATCCAAATATAAACTTCCTATATTTATCTATCCTCGAAACAGAAAATGCATATAAATTCAAATATAAAAAACGCATATTTACTTATTTGCGGATCAAATACATTCTTTTCAATTAACGGCCAGTATTTGTTTATCTCCCTAACCAAGTAAGTTTATATTGTCCCAAGTATAAAATAGACTGATTTCGATATTAAATAACCTCACAGATGTTGATATATAACACAATAAACCAACATAATCTAACTATATGTATGATTTTTTACTATGATGTTCGTCCTGTACAAGGCTCAAGCGTCACTCTCGGTAGTGGGTTACAGAGTAACATTTAAAAGGCGCAGCTTATAGAGATATGTGAGGAAGATAATGGTTAACCCAAGTCTTGAACAGGTTAAGATTTTAGTGATCCGGGGAGAGTCTTATAGAGAGTCTGTTCCACAAAGAGCCCGTGGAAAGAAGCTGTTTGAGTCTGAGCCTAGATCTCACCAGTGGAATACTAAGAGGATGCTTCTCTACAATGTGCGTTGCACGGCGGCTCTTGACTGTGAAAGTTAGAACTGGTGAAACTAAGGAATATAGATTGTTTGTGGAAAGGGGTTGTAAGGTGGAAAACAATTAATCACTCACAAGTCCGTGTAGACGCTTTTAGGCTCTATCAAGCCTGGAAAATAAATATTGAACTGTTTATGCTTATATATGACAGCAGTAATCTATTTTCGACCCGATCTGACATTTGTAAAGATAAAAGATAGCAAGAAGAGTCAGGTACTTATTGGAGTGGTACAGGGCAATGACCATCTTTTCAGCATCTTTAGATGAAGGTTATAAGGGAAAGAAAATATATTCTTTTGAGCATTCAATGCTTATATCTCTACGATGTTTTCAATAAATTTTGCTAGAAACGAAAATACTACTGACCTGTTATGTAATATCAGCCTTCCTATATGATTGTGAATGCTGGATCATCTCCGCACATGAATAAAACACTTGAGGCGATAGAAATATGGTTCTACAGAAGGATGTTGAGAATACCAACGACAAACCTTTAGAGAAAATAGAAAGAAAAGGACACTTATATTTAGAACCGTAAAGAAATTTCTAGGTTGCATAATGAGGAAAGATGGCTTAGAAAGTTTGACACTTAGAGACATATTGGAGGCAATAATGACAGAGCAAAACACCGTATAATCTACGTAATGAACTTGTATAAACAAATGACAGAACAGAGTTTAGTGGAGAAAATTTACTAAAAGTTACAAAGAACAGAAAATTGTGGAGAGACATAATCACCAGTGCCCTGAAGGTGACTCAGTTAAGTGCCATACGTGATACACGCTTTTGGGCGATCATGTCTCGAAAGAGACATGACTAGGCAGAAGATTATCCCATAGTAGGTTGCCATTGCTTTCTGCGGTAGACTGGTTACCAGCCAAGGCTGTAGAACCCAATCTGTTCTATTATTTAGCCCATAACTGGAGGGAAGACGGATTAATACCTTTCCCAAGGGTAATTGTGCGTAAGTGAATGTAAGGAATTCAACTGGAATTCGAACTCGGCACCCTGATTTTTCGTTCCGAGTCGATATCCCTGAAGGTACACGACACATATAAGAAGAATTTAAACAAGGTTGTAGAAAAGAGAAGTTCAAAATTATTACAACGTCGTCATTTGACGAGAAACTGTAAGGCTCCATAAATTTCCTAAGAACAACGCTAGAGAAGACCGCCAAGTCAGTTTTGGCTGTTGGCTGATAAGTTATTTATTCGTTGGAAGTAACCAGAGACTTCCGTTTGGAGCCACAGGCATTATGGCGAGGCAAAGGAACGATTATATGTCGGTGGTTGGCGAAAAATGATCCCCAACAGAGAGACTCAGAAATGGAAAGATTTATGAGCGGGTTGTTTCTCTTTTTCCACTCTTTTCTTCTCTCAGTGTCTCTTGTAGTCATTGTAAATAACAGAGGATAGATTTGAACTGCAAAGGTCAAAATTTGACCCTCTTCGAGATCTTCAGCTTTCGGAGGTTCGAAATTTTGTATTGAGATTCTTAGTGCTCCACCGGCAAATGGAGTAAGAAAACCGACCGATCGATAAATCAATAAAACACGAATCTATCAGGAAGAGTTATTTGCCAATCGACTGCATCTGTCCATGGCCGGTTTTTTTCTGATACGCAGCTTTGGTTAAAGTGATTTTATAGTAATGTATTCGTTTACTTAGTAAACAGTGATTATAAAACACGAATATATGTTGATTATTACGTAATGTCATTTGCATATATGAAATCGATTAAAGAAAACTTAGTAAAAAAATCAGCATGTTTTTAGTAAAAAGAATATTTTACGTTGACACTTTATCGTGAACTTCATAAAATATTCAAGACAATTTTGACATGAGTTTCCATTCGTTGGGAAACAGGGTTTTCATTCAAAATGTTTTATTTTAATACGTTCTTTTTTACTCCTCTTTTTCTTTTTTTCTTTTTATTAAATACCTTTTCATTTCTATTGAGTAGTTTCTTTTTTTCTCTCATATCCTTCTTTTTGATTGTGAATACTTACTTTCTTACTTTTTTAAATACATTTTAAAAATAATTTTATTGAATAAATCTTTGTTTTTTTTCCCTATTGGACAATTTTTTCTCATACTGAATACTTCTTTCTTTCTAGCTATTTATTTCTTTTTGCCCTAATTCTTTCTTTCTAGATATTTCTTTCTTTCTTTTTCTTTCTTTCTTTCTTTCTTTCTTTCTTTCTTTCTACGCTAATTCTTTCTTTCTAGCTATTTCTTTCTTTTTACCCTAATTCTTTCTTTCTAGCTATTTCTCTCTTTTTACCCTAATTCGTTCTTTCTAGATATTTCTTTCTTTTTACCCTAATTCTTTCTTTCTATTTCTTTCTTTCTTTCTTTCTTTCTTTCTTTCTTTCTTTCTTTCTTTCACGCTAATTCTTTCTTTCTAGCTATTTCTTTCTTTTTACCCTAATTCTTTCTTTCTAGATATTTCTTTCTTTTTACCCTAATTCTTTCTTTCTAGATATTTCTTTCTTTTTACCCTAATTCTTTCTTTCTAGCTATTTCTTTCTTTTTACCCTAATTCTTTCTTTCTAGATATTTCTTTCTTTTTATCCTAATTCTTTCTTTCTTTCTTTCTTTCTTTCTTTCTTTTTCTTTTTACGCTAATTCTTTCTTTCTAGCTATTTCTTTCTTTTTACGCTTATTCTTTCTTTCTTTCTTTCTTTCTTTCTTTCTTTCTTTCTTTCAATTTCACTGTCTCTATCTGAAACTAAATGCAACTTATTCGTAAGAAGACCCTACAGAATAACCATATCTTTCTGTGATGTTAAGAAACAGTAGAGACTTTCATAAAAAAAGAGTATTTTTTATTGTAATTTGACCCAAATTAAAATAAAATAATCATCTTCAAATGACATAATCTAACAAGTACAGAATTTTAAATATCTGGGAAAATATTTTAACAGAAAATAGAAAATACGACACAGAAATCTGAATGTGCCTTGGATTAGAAGAAGATCTTTTCCAAGTGTTAAGCAGAAGACTAAGGAAAATGAAATATTTCGTTAGAAACAAACAAAAGAGTGCTGAAGTGTTATGTAATATTAATTCTCCTCTATGGGAGTTAATGTTTACAAATGAAAAAGAGAAACTTGAAGGTAACAGAAACATGGTTCTACAGAAGGATGCTGAGAATGTCATAAACGGTGTGCGTGGGCAACAAATGTATCATAAGCAAAATGGAGGCAAATACACTTATACTCAGAATCAGAAAGAGACAGCTGAAATATATTGGGCAAGTATTGAGGAAGGAGAGCAAGGAGAGTCTAATACACATAGAATATATCAAGGGAAAACGGGGCAGAGGAAAGCAGCAAGTAATCTAGCTGATGAACTTGAATGGCGGAACAGAGAGTGGGCAAGATTATTAGTTGGTGAGTTGATTTTGTTTAGCAGCATGGGTCATTTAATGCTTAAATGTAAATATTTTGAACACATTTTTATGGTTTCAACTAAATATATATAGAGTGCAAATGTATGCCTTCAACAGCAGATAAAATGTCAGTCATTTAAGTGCCATACGTGATACACGCTTTTGGGCGATCATGTCTCGAAAGAGATATGATTGACTGGGCAGAAGATTATCCCGCAGTAGGTTGCCATTGCTTTCTGCGGTAGACTGGTTGCCAGCCAAGGCTATAGAACCCAATTTGTTCTATTATTTAACCCATAACTGGAGGGAAGAGACGGATTCATATTTTTCCCAAGGGTATTTGTACGTAAGTGAATGCCATGAATTCAACTGGAATTCGAACTCGGGTCCCCGATTTCTCGTTCCGAGTCGATATCCACTGCACCACAACGCACATCCCAAGATAAAATGTATTATTGGTTATTTTTCTATAAAATGAATTGTTGGTCATTTTGTTATAAACTGGTTTGTTGATAATTTTAAATATAAATTTTATTGTTAATTCTTCCTATAAATAGACATTGTTAGTAATTTTCTTATATAAAACTGTATTGCTAGTTTTTTGTATAAGTTTTTAAATCGTTTCACCCCAAGCAAGGCGGTACCGCCACTGATGCGCAAAGGGCTACATAAGAGAGTAAAAGTTTAGGCAGGAGAGTGACGAGAAAAAGAAACCAGTTACAGGGGGTGTCAGAGAAAGGGCGAGAGAAGGACGAGAACACAGATATGAGGACAGTTGCAAAGGTAAAGAGAAAGGAAAAGAAGATACACGAGTTGATGTAGAAAGGACTGGAGTCAAGTGGATAAGAGATGGGAATTATACTTTCATAGGATTTTGTTTTTGTTTGCAGGTTCAATATTTGCCCGTAGCTGAAACCCTAACAGGTGCTACCATCCCGGGTCAGGGTCATGGGACCAACAGCAATTAAGAGAGATGTTGGCAAAGGTTGCTAAAAGCTAAAGAGGGTGATATATTGTGCAGAACCATGATGACAGCATCCTGAAGATTCACAGAGCATATAATAATAATAATAATAATAATAATAATAATATGGCTTGTCCAGCGGATTGTAACATAGCAATCAAGGAATTTGAAAAACTGTCAAAATATAAAGACCTGGAAATTGAAATAGAAAAAATGTGGAAATTGAAAACAAGAGTTGTGCCAGTGATAGTAGGTGCACTTGGAATGATAAAAAATGGAACAAAACAACACATTGAAAGAATCCCTGAAAACCCCAGCTTAAGAGATATACAAAAAATTGTCTTATTAAGTACAGCCCACACACTAAGGAAAATTTTATCTATGTAATGCTAGGGATGATAGGGAAGATAGAAAAACATGAAATGGAGTCATAACAACACGCCACGACCTGCCTTAGGTCTCCCCGCAGACTTGGTTGGTAGTGAGACCAAAGCAGAAATCGAAATATGATGAAAAATGACATGATAATAATAATAGAATCACATAAATAGAACCTATAAGTCTGGTGAAATAAAAATCAACAGAGGAATATTTCAAGGTGACTCTTTGTCTCCTATACTATCTTATCACTAATAGCATTAACCAGCCAACTTAACAAGACAGAATATGGTTATAAAATAGCTAAAAGAAAATATGCCATCTGTTTTAAATGGATGACTTAAAGTTGTATGCTTGGAATGACAATAAGCTGGAAGGTCTTCTGCAAACTGTAAAATGCTTCAGTGAAGACAGTGGAATGAAATTCAATTTGAATAAATGTTCTAAAGCTACAGTTTTACGAAAATCGCTACAACAAACATCCTCTATTAGCTTAGATCCTGCTGTAACAATAAAAGATTTAGAGCAAGTAGAAGCTTATATGTACATAGGTGGGAATGAAAGTGAAAGAACTCACCATAAGAAAATGAAAGAAATAGTGTGTAAAGCGTATTATAGGAGGGTACGACTGATATTAAAAACAATTGAATTCTCAGAACAGAATTATGGTCATCAATAATGTTGCCATCAGAGTGATTCAATATAGTTACAACATCTTGAACTGGATTCTAAATGACATCAGACGAATAAATTCTAAAACAAGAAAGCTTCTTTCTAAGCATAAGATGCACCATCTTAAGGTTGATGTAGACCGTCTATACATACCCCGTAAAGAAGGTAGAAGAGGTCTTATTCAGCTAGAATTGTCATACAATAACTACTGGCTTACTAAACATAGATGGAAACAACAAAAGACTGGATTTTACAATTAGTCAAGCAACATCATAACAGAAAGAAAAATATTCAATAATGAAAGAAGGCAGTAAATACAAACAATAGTTACATTTAGTAAGTTATGTTGGTTGGTTGGTTGTTTTGTTTTTGTGGTATATCAACCTCGACGGGTCATTTATTGCCAACTAAATTTTATTTATTTATTGTAGGTAATATATTTTTCTTTCAACAATTTATTGTTGTTTTTATATAAGTTTTGTGTCTAGTAATTTTTTTGTGTCTTTTTTTTTCGAGTATCGATTTATTGGGATTTGTTTTTAAGGGCAGGGTCCCCAAGTCCTACCCTGTTATTTAACCCATAACAGTAAGTTATGTAGAAAACGAAAACAAAAGTCAAGAATTATCTATTACTGCAAAAATTATGAAAAAGAAAACCAAGGATAAAGCTCTTGAATAGATAAAATAACGCTAGCAAGACACACCTCTGCATGGCCAATATCCAGAACGTGCTAATAAACCCAATGCTGATCAAGTTAATACTCAGCGATAGTTATGAGCATCTGGATTAAAGTCTGAAACTGACGACTTTATTCTTGCAGGACAAGACCAGAATATTTCACTATGAACTTTCAGGCAAATATCACACATAATCATACGGACACAAAATGTAGGTTCTGTGACAAATACAAAGAAATAATAGACCATCTAATCTCGGGATGTTCAGTCCTTGTCCAAAATAAATATAAAAATCGTCACGATAAAGTGGGGCAATATTTATATTGGACAATGTGCAAAGACTATGGAAAATATGTGATGCGAAGTGAAGTTTAGCACTAATCAGTCGCTAAGCTTGTCTCTACTTATTCTCAGTGACGAGTTATATAGGCTCTATCTTGCACTTAGGCAAATTAGGCATATTAATTTGCCAGTGTCACTACATTTCCATGAAACGTATAGGTTTTATACCTCTAGTAGTTCTTGTACTTCTTCTCATGATAGTTTCATTACTTTGCTCTACTTCTCTCTCTCTCTCTCTCTCTCTCTCTCTCTCGTATATCTTCCTCTGAGAGACCTAGATCTGTCTCGCGCCCAGCTGTAATCATCTGCATTGTCTTGCATTATTTGACCTTCGTCTGAACTTTCCAGCTCATTCTGGCCCACTTGATCCGGCATTACTTCGTCTTCTGATGTTTCATTCTATAATGGTTGTTCTAATGAATCATTAACGGACGGAATCGTATCCATTTCTTCCTCATTTTGCTCTTCATATTCACCCTGGGCCCTTATTTAATCTGCATGGGCTAATATACTGTTGCCGTTTTCTCTATTTATTATAGCTGTATTGTGGCCTTTTTGCATGATAAATTCTGCCATTTCCGGATTAGCGTCTTTGTTCTTTTTGTACGACAGTTTTTCATTTGTGGAATACGACATCGTTAGCGGAGCTCTAATTTGCCTTCCCATTAAAGCTGATGGGCTTTCTAGTCTTCCAGCTTGTGGTATTATGCGATAGCTTAAAAGCAGCCTCGGTAGAAAAACTTTTACTTTTTCTTTTTGCTGAGAGCATGCTTTTAGTCCCATTTTTATGGTCAGCACTATTCTTTCCGCTAACCCGTTCGACTGAGAGTGATATGGGGGTGTCTTATACAGTTTACATCATATTTTTTCTAAACATAATTTAAGATGATCATCGCAAAATTCTGGTGCATTGTCAGATACCAGGGTTTTTGGTATGCCATTTCTGGGAAATATGGCCCTTAGAATCTGTTTTATCGTAGAACTTTTCTTGTCTGATACCCGGATTATTTCAGGCCAGCCTGAAAAAGAGTCTACTAGAATTAATAAGAGTCCCACTCCATTAATATACGCATGATCCATATGCACCCTACTTCATGGCTCTACTTCTGTGGGCCACGAATGTAAAGTAGTCTGTGCAAAATGTCTTAATTCTTTACATTTTTGCACCTTTTTATATATTCTTCGACATCTCTTGAATATCTGGGCCACCATGTTTCTAATTGTATTCCTTTTTGTGTGACCGCTACTCCACAATGTACATCGTCATGTACACTTTTTATTACCAATTTTCTTTGTGTTTCTGGGGGAACGACCAGATCCCCATTACAAACCACTCCACGTTCTATCGTTAATGTCTGTCTTATTTCTTTGTAGGGTCTTTCCGCCCTAAAACAATTTCCCCATGAGTTTTTTCTTATTCTCGATAATATCTTACTTAGCACTGGATCATGTCTAGTTTCCGCAGCCATTCTGTCTAAAGACAAAACATCGGTCTCTACTCAATGTAAGAACGCATTTTCAAAGTCTTCTTCTGTTTTCTCCTTTTTCTCTTTGTAAAATCGCAATCTTGATAGTGCGTCTACGTGTGGAATTGAATTTCCTTTGACATATTCTATATCAAAGTCAAATGCCATTAATCTTATTGCCTATTTTAGTATCCTCGATGTCGTGACTTTAGGTAACTCTTTCCTTGGGTTAAATATAAACTCTAATAGTCTATGATCACTTCTTAACAGAAATTTTTCCCAATTAAAAATTGTCGGGCTCTAGTAGTTGTCCACACGATAGCTGACGCTTCTTTCTCTATATTTGAATAATTGAATTTGGTGTTCGTTAATCTTCTTGATAAATACATTATCGGATGTCCTTCTTGTCCGAATTTTTCAAATTCGCAATATCTACTCGCATTTCGTAGACGGTGTAGATATTTTATAATTGGTTCGTCAATTTCTTGTATCAATGACATGAATTTCGTTCTTTCCGCCGCTACCAGTCTTTTCTTGGGTCTCATATTTCTCCTTATAATCTGATTTATTTTTTCTAAAGTCAGGTCTTCCTAGTTTGTGGGATATGCCATGGTAGAGACTTTCATTATCGTCTCGCATCCCGCTGAAGCCAAAAATAAATCCGTAATTTCATTTTCGCCTCTCTTCTCCTTGTTGTCTTTCAGCTTTTTACTTCTCGCAATGGCAGAAAAACAGCGAATCCATGCATCTACAAAATCTGGATCTTCTAGAAACAAATGGAATCCTATCGGCGACGCCATTGATGTGAAGTGAAGTTTAGCACTAATCAGTCGCTAAGCTTGTCCATACTTATTCTCAGTGACGAGTTATATAGGCTCTCTCATGCACTTATGCAAATTAGGCATATTAATTTGCCAGTGCCACTACAATATGTAAGCAAACACTGATACGAACATCACCCAGCACCGGTTACAGAAATATATGTCACCATTTTATAGCATTGCACCATCTACATAGACAGGAAAATTGACGTAAACAGACCGGACAATATTGTTAAAAATCGAAAAGAAAAACTTGCCTACTAATTGATATGACTTGTCCAGCGGATTGTAACATGTTACCCAATGAATTTGAAAAACTGTCAAATATAAAAACCTGGAAACTGAAATAGAAAAAAATGTGGAAATTAAAAACAAGATTAGTACCACTGTTAGTAGGTGCATTTGTAATGATAAAAAATGGAACAAAACAACACATTGAAAGAATCCTCAACTTAAGAGATATACAAAAATTGTCTTGTTAAGTACAGCCCATAAATAAGGGGAACTTTGTCTATGTAACACTAGAGATGTTATGGGGGATAGAAAAAAAAATGAAATGTAGCCATAACAACACACCACGACCTGCCTTAGGTCTTTTCGCAGACTTGGTAGGTAGTGTGACCATAGCAGAAATCGAATTATGATAAAAATGACATAATAATAATAATAATAATAATAATAATAGTTGCAGTAGTAGTAGATTTTGTTTTATTTAGTTTATTTGCTTTATTGTTTTTGTTTGTTTATATTTTTTTGGTGGGGGGATTGTTTGGAAGCATATTTTTATTTTAAGTCACAGTTATTTTTCATTCAAAAAAGGTTTTGTTGGTAATATTTTTCATTCAAAAAAGGTTTTGATGGTAACATTTTTCATTCAAAAAAAGTTTTGTTGGTCACATATTTCATTCAAAAAAGGTTTTGTTGGTAACATTTTTCATTCAAAGAAGTTTTGTTGGTAAATACCTTCATAGTATTTTAACCCCAGTTTGAGGGGTAACTATTTACCCATAGCTGGGACCCTAACAGTTGCTACCACTCTGGGTCTGGGTGGACCTGGGAACAACAGCAATTAAGAGGTGGATCCATGCTCCTCACAACCTCCCAATCAGAGGCCTTGCTGCCGGATGCAGTTTAAGGTCATACCCAGGACCCAGTAGATTTTGTAGTTTTCCTGATAGTCTAGAAAACAAGATCTCTCGCCATCCTTGATGCCGTAGTCTTCTGCATCGGTGTAACATTTTACTTGGTTGATTGCTATTGTTTTCTAAACAGATTTTGGCGTTTGTTTAAAAAAACAAAAACAAAAACAAATAAACAAACAAGCCCCCCCCCCAAAAAAAACATTCTGTTAATATACAAGCAGTCGATATTCGGACATTTTCAGTAATCCTTTCGTATGTGTGTGTGTCTATTTTTCTATTATATTCTGAAAAGAAAATCTGTATACTGTCGTACGGCATTCAGATAGATTTTCAACAATGAATTTCTTGTAAAATATTAGATTATCAGTCAGTTAAAGTGCCATACGTGATACACGCTTGGGCGATCATGTCTCGAAAGAGACATGACTGACTGGGCAGAGGATTATCCCGCAGTAAGTTGCCATTGCTTTCTGCAGTAGACTGGTTGCCGACCAAGGCTATAGAACCCAATCTGTCCTGTTATTTAACCCATAACTGGAAGTAAGAGACGGATTAATACCTTTCCCAAGGGTATTTGCGCGTAAGTGAATACAATGGATTCAACTGGAATTCGAACTCGGCTCCCCGGTTTCTCGTTCCGAACCGATATCCACTGTACCACAATCACAGTTCCGAAATGCGTCCCACAAACAAAACAAACAAAAAAAAAAAAGAAAAAAAAAAGAAAAGAAAAAATCAGTAGAATACAACTTTATAAAAATCAATGAACAATAAATCCATGATGTTGCTACAAATGAAAAGTTTCGATAAAATGAGGCCAAATCTTTTCTATGTAGCTTGTGACCATTCTTACTCTTCATGAGATTAGGTACCATTATAAAACGACTTGGTGTTCCGTTATCGCAAACAATGACGTTCTAGGCTCAGCTCGGGCCACAAGTATTGAAACTATGCGGCAAAAATCACAACTGCACTAGGTTGGGCATGTGGCGAGAATAGTGAAGAATTGTTTTAATAGAAGATAGAAAATATGACAACGGAATCTGAACGCGCACTGAAATAGGAAATAATGCCTTCCAAAAACTTAGCGAATTCTTAAGAAACAAGAAAATCTGTTTCTGAAGTCCAATAGCTATTATTGCTCTTTCCATTATTGAGGTGTGTGTGTGTGTGTGTGTGTGTGTGTGTGTGTGTGGTGGGGGGGGGGGAGGGTTCTTCCATATTTTTAAAAAATTGTGTTGAATGTCAACATTTTAGTCATGTAATTATTTTTTCTTAGAGTTATCCATTTTAATTGCTGTTGCTATTAGTATTCCTCAAGTGATGTAGTTACTATTATTTGGTACAGTTTTTTGTGAATCTGTAGCGCCATTCCAAAATGTTCAAAGAGGGATGATCCCTGCAAAAAACCTTAGGCTTCACACCCTCAAAAACATTTTTCAACATTGATCTTAGAAAATGTGTATATATATATATATATATATATATATATATATATATATATATATAATATGTGTGTATGCATAAAATCCAAATTAGAACTTATTCCTACTGCTTTCAACGCTATCATTATTGTGTCGTGCTTAGAAGTGTATTTTTGTTTTAGTATGCGTGAGCACACACACACACACACACACACACACACACACACACACACACACACACACAAATATATATTTGATCAGGGATTATGCTTCGTTGTATATGACGCACAAGGAATATTTTCTATGTATTCATTCAGTTTTTCCTCTCTATATACTTGTATCTTCAAGTATGCAACACTTATAAACGCATATATCTATTTATATCCCTATATATTTATATTTATAAAGAGATAAATAGATATACATATATTCGTCGAAGAAAACATACTGTACTACGAGTGCATACACACATGCATATATATATATATATATATATATCACAGAAGTGTATCGCTTTCATAGACAAATGCATACATACATACATACATACATACAAGCATGTGTGTATATATATATATGTGTGTATGTATGTGTATGTGACTACGCTTATGTGTGTGTGTATGTATGTGTATGTGACTACGCTTGAACACATGAACATAATAAGCACACACACACGCACAATATATTATCGTGTATAAGCAAGTCGCTGGTTTATTCGTTGCTATTCAATTTAAGTTAGGAAATAGGAAATTCACTTGAACGTTCTGTTGAAGATGAAAGGCTATTCATTGAAATGAATGTTAACAGACGAGTTCTTAAGGTGCGGGCAGTGGCGAGGCGGATAGCGTACATCGGGGCGAGCGTAGAATGTTGGAAAAAATTGAGACTAAGGCTCATCATTCAACAAGCTGATGACTTCGTCGTTGAGGACCAGTGATAAATGACAGGCTAACAAGAACGAGGGATTCATTATACGTCGACTTGACGAAGCGGGTAAAGTGAAAAAAAGAAGCGGGAAATGATAGCAAAAGAGCGGGAAAGAAGGAAAACGCTGTAAAAAAAAACAAAAAACAATAAAATGGTGGACAAATGAAGAGTGAAGAGGATGAAAGGGTTATTGGATGAGTGAACGAAAGGAAATAATTGGACAACATGAAGTAAAAATAAAAAAAAAAGAAATAAAACAATCGGTGTCATCAGGAATTTTGTAAAGTTTGCAAAAGAAACCAAACAGAAATTTTAAAAAAGAACAATTTATATAGAACGTGAAGAAAAGTTTAATAAATGGAATTTTCTTTAAAACAATAAAAATAAAAAGAAGAAATAAAGGAAAGTGAATAAGTGGAGGAAAATTAAGAAAGAAATTGGAAAAAAATTAAAATAAATAATACAAATATGAATGAAAAATAAATGATACATAGAAAAAAATAAAGTAAAAATAGAAAGAAAGAGAGAAAGAAAGAAAGAGATGGGGGAGGGTTTCTGTGTACATGGGTGTAAACGGAAAGAAAAATGAATGAAAATAAAAAAATATCCGATACAAGAAGCAAATTGATGAACTAAAAAATAAATGGAAAAAAAATGAGTGAATGAAAAAGATGATGAATGAAAAAAGAGTATATGAAGAAGTAAATTAGTAAAGGCGTGAATAAAGAAGGAAATTTCTAAATAAAGTCATCGATGAAGAAAGAAATAAGAACATAAAGATACAAATGAATGACAGAATGAGTGAATAAAGGAATGAATAAAAGGATTTGGGCAAATAAAGGTTTGAATGAAGAAAGGAATAAGTGAATAAAAGAATTAATAGGGAATGAAATGAATTAATAAACGAATGAATAAAAGGATTATGAATGAAGAACAAAAATAGTAGATGAATAAATGCATAAAGATGAGAATGAATGAATACTGGAATGAATAAGGAAGGCGAGTGAATAAAAGAATGAGTGAATAAAGGAATGAGGGAAGAAGGGAATTAGTGATTGAAGTAATAAATAAAGAAGGGAATAAATTAATAGAGCCTGGAATTAATCAAAGATGCTCTCATCCAATGCAACCAGATAGTGAGCTGGATGTGGTAAGTCTGTTCCCTAAGGTACCCACGGTGGAGGCACTATCGATAGTCAGGGACAGACTGGCCTCGGACTCATCCCTAGGAGAACGTATGGAGATACTGAGTTTCTGCACGCACATACAACACACTTTAGAATATATCGGCAAGATGAAGGCTTAGCAGTTGGCTCGCCATTATCACCATCCTTGGCTAGCATATACACGGAATACTTCGAAGAGATGACATCACCTGAAGATGGCGGACGGGAACGTACAACGGCCGAAATGTCGTGAATATGGATATGGCAATGAAGATGAAGACAGCAGTCTGAACAATGTAAATAATGTAAATACTACGTCATCTTGGAAATATAGACAAATTAATAGAGGAATGAATAAAGAAGAGAATGATAGAAAAACGGAATGAGTGAAAAAGAGAATGAATCAAAGAAACGATGAATTAGAAATACCTGAATAAAGCGATGAATAAAGAAAGGAATGAATAAATGAAAGAATGAATGAATGAAAAAGAGAAAAAGTAAGCAAAAGAATGAATAGGGACAAGAATAAGTGAATAAAGGAATGAACGAAAAAAGGAAAAAGTAAACAAACGTATGAATAAAGATGAGAATGAATAGATAAATGCTTAAGTAAAGAAAGAAAATAGTAAAAAAGGACATGAAGAAGCAAAGCTGTGAATGAAGAAGACAATGAATAAACAAAGGGATGAATGAAAAAAGAAATGAATAAAATGGGCATATATGAAGGAGGGAAAGATTAAACAAAGTCGTGAATGAAGAACTGAATGAATAAACAAAGAGATGATTGAAGAAAGGTGAATAAAAACGGTATATACGAAGAACAGAATGATTTAACAATGCTGTGAATGAAGAAAAGAATCAATAAACAAAGCCGTCAATGAAGAAGAGAATGAAGTGATCAGTGAATAAGAATAGGGAAATATACTGTTGAATTAGACTGAAATGCTTGAATAAAAGGAAGAATGAAGAATGGAATGAATAATGCTTGCGTCAGTGTACGTGTATGTAGGTGGATATGTTTGCGTGCATTTCTGTGTGCAGGTACGTGCGAGTGCTTTTGGTTATTGATTTGTTTTTACTGTTTATCAACCTTTTGTAGGGTATTTAAAGCCGAAACATACTTTTGCATTTTGAAAAAAATCCCTTCTTTAAAAAAAAAAAAGTATCATTACGAATTGTTTTGGAAGATAATAACGATTTAGTGAAATACGTTTTACTACTTAACCCATAGCTGGAGGTAGAAGAGGCTGATTCATAACTTTCCCAAGGATATTTGCGCGTAAGTGAAAATAAAGAACTTATATATATATATATATATATATATATATATTATGATGGAGTGTAGCTGTAAAAGAGACAAAAAAAAGGACAAGAGGAAAAACTGTACTTAGCCGACGTGTTTCATAAACTGAGGAACTTTATCAACGCAATGATAAAGTTCTTCAGAAGACGAAGTACGCCAACTAAGTACAGTTTTCCTCTTGTCTCCTTATATATATATATATATATATATATATATATAAATTGAAATCATTAAATTCATGAATAGCAAAAGGGTTTTAAACCAGAGGCATGAAACCACAGTAAACTGCAAACACATTAAAGAACTAACCTTACAATCATACTAAAAAATGCTACAACACCCAAAGCTAGGACCCGTTAGAGACGATAAACCTTTATAATATTAACAACACTCTTACATCAAATTTTATCTATTCCACACCACAAATTGTGATCCATTTTAAAGTTATATAGCAAAAAGTGATTTCCTAAATTTAAAATTAAGGTTAAATATACAAAATTAGATTAATTATAAAAACTGAGTTTAAAGACAAAAATATTGTATAGTTGTACAAATAAACATTAAAGATAAGTCCAATCCTATTCCTCCGCACCCCTACACTTCCTTACTCTCCCCTTCCACTAAACACAAGGAATAAAGTCCAGCCATTAGGCCATAAAGCTATACTCCATCTTCTAATATTAAATCTTATTCCCTTAAGACTTATTCCCTTGTAGCTAACCCCACCAACATCCCACACACAACTCGCCAAATATAAGAAAAGAGGCTTTCCATTCCTTTCCAAACCACCTGATGAGACATTGTAATTTCAATGTCGAAACAAAATGTACACTTTGTAGGGGATAAAAATTTGTAGATGTTCTATACTATAATTTATAATAAATATTCACAGCTCTATATTATATATCGAGCACTGTTTTAAATTAATGTTTTGGACGTTGTAAAATTATTCTTCGTTCCTTATTCACTCGGATATATATATATATATATATATATATATATATGTGTGTGTGTGTGTGTGTGTGTGTGTGTGTGTGTGTGTGTGTAAACAGAAAGATTGCCTACTTAGACTACACATGATTACTATCTAGTGCTTGCCCCTTTCCTTTTATTTTCTCTCTCCTCTCCCTAACCTTTCATCTTCATTTTTGAATATTTTAAAAAAGGATGAATTAAATTCCCAGTCGACTTTGATGGAGCTTGAGATTGAAACCGGTCGGTCGTTTTTCGTATTTCTTATTTTTTTATTTTTCCTCTATAGAAAATGCCTGTTGGTATTAAATTTACTTTATTTCTTGCCCTTATACGTTTTTGTACAACTAGCAATATATATATATATATATATATATATATATATTTAAGATTTTCAATTTAATTAACTTTTCAAAAAACAGACGAATTAACCTCAAACAACATACTTTTATGAATACCGACATTTTTTTTTCACTAGCCCCTGAATATATTAGGTGTTTTTGAGTAAAATTTATTTCTTGAAAATATATTTATTTTTCTAAATTTTGTTATTTTATGTCATACTGTCACTGGAAATCGTATGTCACCCAACCACTTACTCGAAACGCTAATGTCTATAGCTTGTTCGCTTCGTATATCCTGACAATTTAGTAATATTGCATTTCACCTCAATACAATAAAACCACTAATATTCAATGGGTTACTGAGATTGAAGGAAACTGAGAAAACGTTGTTGAGAAGAAAGAAAAAAAAATAAGGAAAAAACAGGTTTCAGGGAAATAGAAAATAGCAGTTGACGTTGTATTTAAAGTTTTGACGATCCCAGCTGACCGGAAAGCAAAAAACCGGAAGAGATTCCCATAGGCGAAGAGTGCGAGAGAAGAAACCATAATAAAAAAAAAAAAATTACACAAATTTAACAATAACTTAATGAGATCTAGCTACCAATCTAGTCAGTTAAGTGCCATACGTGATACACTTAATACCTTTCCCAAGGGTATTTGCGCGTAAGTGAATACAATGGATTCAACTGGAATTTGAACTCGGCTCCCCGTTTTCTCGTTCCGAGCCGATATCCACTGTACCACAACGCACATCCATCTAGTACTACGCTTAAATTCATTAAGTAAAGGGACCAAAAGAGGAAAGCTCCTCAGGACAATTACCATGAAATTATATTATGGAAAAAGCACAAGAAGGCTGCGTGAAGGCGGAGGTAAAGATATTTAAACGTGTCAGGATCATTAACATTGCTGATCATTCTTTGAATTTTGCCAGTTATCTCTAGATACACAGTAGAAGCTCCAGACACAATATATCAACAATATTTATAATTGTTTAAGATAGAGTCTGCCGAGAAAAATAGTCTAGTGCAACACAATGAACTAACATTCCTAGCAGGAGTAATTGATTCTACTTCATGTCAGTGGAAAAAGTTAGCCTAAGAAGGCGTAATGTGTTATTCTCCTGGAGGTTAGCATCAGCCATGCTGACGTAAGAAAAAAAGTTTCTCTGAGATAATCAAAGTAGTGCAGTTTCATTTTGGAGGCGTTAAAATTAACAATCCAGTTCTTGCTATAGTTACCAATAGATTCAAGGCCATTTTCAAGATCAGAAGCCAATTCTACCTTATCGAACCTATCAGGCTTTCCATTAAGACCGGGATAAATAGTTGTCCTCAGTAGAGATACCGAGACGCTAAGTGATGACATCGAGAAGATCGTTGGTGAAAAGAAGGAACAAAGTCCATTCAAGCACATCTGTAGTATTGTAAAAAGATCTAGATAAGTGGTCTATCAAAACAACCTTCTTTTCACGATTTGATAAGACCGAATCGAATTTAAAAATCGACAATCAAATTAAAAATTTAGCTAGAAACATCATAACCCTTCAACTTGTAAAGACCAGCATATCAAACTCTGTTAATCATTATTATCGAGAAAATTTTAAAAATAAAAAAGAAAAAATGAATTATTCTTACAATACAAAGATATATTTTGTATTTAAATAACATAAAAAGAAAAACAAATCAATATAAAAACAAACACACACACGTAGCTACACGTAGAAATACACACGCACACACATATACACCAACGCCCACACCACATTGAAATTCCGCTTCCCGTAGAATCGCCGAAGTTAATCAAGGTTGAGCCTGGTTAGTATATAGATGGATGACCACTTGAAAATACCAGGTGCTTGGATGTCCGGGTGGTGTAATGAACAATGTCTCAGAATTGTTACGCGGAGAGCCGACTTCCGATTCTCGCTGGGTTTGTTAGATTCACTCGGGTAAGTAACCTTTGGGGAGTTACGAATCGACCTCTTCCTCCCGGCTATGGCTTAATTAGTAAAACTTGTACCATTAAATTGTTATTATCTTCCAAAACAATTCGTACTGTTGTGGTACAGTGGATATCGGCTCGGAACGAAAAACCGGGGAGCCGAGTTCGAATTCCAGTTGAATCCATTGTATTCACTTACGCGCAAATACCCTTGGGAAAGGTATTAATCCGTCTCTTCCTTCCAGTTATGGGTTAAATAGCAGGACAGATTGGGTTCTATAGCTTTGGTCGGCAACCAGTCTACCGCAGAAAGCAATGGCAACCTACTGCGGGATAATCTTCTGCCCAGTCAGTCATGTCTCTTTAGAGACATGATCGCCCAAGCGTGTATCACGTATGGCACCTAAACTGACTGATTGATTTCCCCCAACAAAAATCTTACAATCTAAAAATATTTTCTGGCTTTAAATAACCTGTAATGGGTTGATAAACCAAAGAAAACGAATTAATGTTTGTGCAATTGTTATTGTACTATATTCTTTCACAGAGTCAACTCTGTTCACCTTCAAGCTTCGTAAGCATCTTCGAACACTGCATAAAAAGACACTGCTAGCACAAGGGAGTTAACTCATGTGCCGACAAAAATATATGCAAATACATGGGGCATATTATACAAAAATATTTTTAGTTTTCTTTATCTGCATTTATTGTTTTGAAACAATCCATTTTCGTGAGCTGAGGTCTCACAATTTCCTTTGATCAAGAAAAATATTTTCTCCACATTATTATAGGTCTTTATTTTTTTAAATGTTAAATAAATTAGTCTGTTCCATTCAGAGACTAGTTCTAAAACCGAGTCCAGAAAAGTTATCAGTGATACATATTGTGCTACGATAAAAAAATAACTTAGAATTATTATAGCAATTTTTCTATGCATTTATGATTAAAATGGTTTTGGCCATGCGTTATTTCTTAAAAAGGCAATTTCATCAGAATTTAAAAAGCAAAACAAAATATTTTTCATCAAAATCGATATTATTGTTCCGTTTAGTCAGGTGTGCTGAAATTATTTGTTTGGATTAATTTTCTTTGGTTCCGTTTAAGGTTTCCACCATATTGTACCAATAACGGGAATGAAGTAAAAAAGCTGCCGAGTGTTCACTTCCCAGTTTCGATAGAGTTCAAAACATCTCCGCGTCCTTGCGAATGACAAACTATTTTCTACCCTACAGCCCCTTTCTCCAGACGAAAGGTCGCAAGCTTCTCATTGCTAAGATGCTATTTCCATGGAAAGTGTTCAAACGTGCAACACGTTTTAGTTACACAAATTTTAAATTTCACGGCTAAGACGCGCCATAAACGTTGTTGACATAGAGAAAAGTTTATTACTGTTTAGGTAGGTGTCAGTTTTTCAGACATTTTTTCTGAGTTCATTTTCTGTTTAGCCTATTTGTTCTCCAATCTTTTTTATTGGTTTTGTGTTATATATATATATATATATTAGAAAAGGAAATAGGTTTGTTCCAACGAGAGAAATTGATATAGAATAAAAAGTGTGAGAGACCGCGAACGTTTAGTTTAAACTGAATATTTATTGTTGTATAAAGATATTATGCATATTATGATATTTTAAGTGTCCATAATGGTATTTGTGATGCTGCACGTGTTTCGAGTTTAAGATTGACTCTCTTCAGGCGAATAGATTTGTCGCTTTACATATCGAGTTCCTTTTGTTTCTGAGGGCCAAGTTCTTGTTTATATATTGGTAAGTAGAAAATTAGAATAAAAATAAAGATAAAGAATAAAGAATAAAAAATAAAGAAATAAATCAAATCAGTGAAGTAAAAAATAAAAAATAAAAAATAAAGTAAATCCAATAAATTAAATAAATCACTTGATGGAAAATGTTGATCAATCTGACATTTATCATAGATTTACAAGAAAATGAGATATGGAGAAACAAAAGGAATACATTCTGGTATTTTTATTATTGTGTTGTTTGATTTTCATTGGTTAAACGTAAACCCTGATTAACCAATAAAAATCAAACAACACAATAATAACAAACCATAATTTCTTCATTCGTTTATTTTCTCCAGATCTCGCACATAGAATAAAAATGATACGCCCCAGTAATCGAAATAAAGGGTTCGGTTAAAAATTCCTAGAACCTGAAGAAGGCCGAGTGTACAACGGCCGAAACGTCGTAAACATGGCAATTAAGATGAAGATAACAGTTTGGACATTATAAATAATGTAGTATATTGTAATTTAATAAACAAAAGGTTCAATAAAAGATCATGGTATTTAAATTGATTTTATTCTGATGACGATGACAGTCAATGAGAAACTTGTCAAAAAGTAAAAGCTCCCCTCTATCAAAATATTAAAATTCTTCCCTGGTGGAACCCCTCACCCCGATTGAGAACACTTGTCTTAGAAGATCATCTCTGCCCAATGGCATTTGGGGCATCTGGTTTCTTTGTGGTGTTTACACAGAGTTATGTTCTGACTCATCTTGTTCCAAAACGATATGAATTATTAGCCAAGAACATATTTTTTGAATACTTGCATCACAATGATTATTGCTTGCAGGATTTTTCAGACCCTTTTTTTATGGATTTTAAATATAATATTTTACACTTCACGGCTGCTAAGAAATCTTTATTTTCCTGTCAACTTGTTTCCGTGATTTGCCGTTAGCTTTCGGACCCCTAAAAATATCGCTGATCAAAAAGATTAGTTTTCAATTATTGTGTAGAAGAAGGTTTCTGGGTACATCATCACTCATTTTGATTCAAAGTAAGAATGTTTTTCCATCAAATGCAAATAAAGACTTTTTTACATTTTCAAAGAATCATTCAGGAAGATCTCTAACATTAACATTACAACAAATGATTTTTTGATAATAGCTGAACACTGAAAACGAAATTTAATGACAAAAATGAACTCATGGAGTAAAATATTTTGGCAGTATACCTGCAATTCATTGAAATTATAATTTTAGTAGCGCTGACCATTTGTTAAAAAAGGAATATCAACTTTCCTTGGAGAGGTATAGTGTATGCAATTCGAGGTTCCCTGAAAAGTGTGTGTGTGTGTGTGTGTGTGTGTGTGTGTGTGTGTGTGTGTGTGTGTGTGTGTGTGTCTACCGGCCCGGATCTTCAGAAAATCTTTTTAAAAATAAATGTGCGCTTTCCCGCAGGATACGAACCTAGGGCAGAAGTACCGTCCAGCCCGGCTTCTTTTAAGCAATTAAGCTACAGAGAACAGTCGGTCAAGCGAGGCTAATTTTGTGCCTTTAAGCGGAATTTTTCTCGTTATAGATCTCCTGAAATTTTTCATCTCTGCACACTTTTCAAACATAAACCAAGAAAATTTCGGAATGGATTTTTTTTATTAATCAGAGAGATTTTTCTTACTTTAAAAGTAATTTTTAATGGATACTCGTCTTTGAGTAGACGCTTCTTTTATTTTTAAACAATATATTTGTTTTCGTCTACCGGCCTGAATGTTTGAGAAATCTTATCAAAGAAAAACAATTTTCCTTCATAGGTTTTTTTAATTAAAGAAAAGATTTTCTTTAAAAATAGGAAAAAATAAGGTTTGTTTTTTATTAAAGAAAAGATTACTTTAATAAGATTTCTCTAAAATTTAGAAATGTTATTGAAAATAATTCCCTAAATGAGGTTTTCTATTAAAGCAAAAGATCTATTTAACCTATTTAATAAGGTTTCTTATTAAAGTAAACGATTACTTTAATATGACTTCTTGAACATTCAGACTAGTAGACGAAAGCAAATAAATATACTGTTTTATATATATATATATATATATATATATATATATATATATATATATATATATATGCATGTGGGTGTGTAGAGTGAGTGTGTGAGAGAGAAAGAGTTAATGCTTCGTTTTTGTATATGCTGCTTTATGCCACGCCACCTAGTGAATTCTAACAGAAGTTACTTATCCATAAATGTGAACGTTTTTCTCCGCCGGCGGCAGAGTGCGCAACTCACATGAATGGTTGATGATTTACTATCTCTAGAATGGTTGCCTGCTCTGCTACCTAACCCATAGCTGGCGGGGCGGGGCGGGTCAGGGTATGGAAGCATACCTTTCCCAAGGATATTTGTACGTAAGTGAATCTAACGATTTCGAACTCGTGTCTCGGAATTCTCATTCCGAACCGCAATCAATTACACCAGCCGACACGTTCAACCTGGTAATAGAAGTCATATACACTTCTGAACGCGAAACGGCTTATTAAACAAAAAATTAATAATTTTCACAGTTGTTCTAAACATAGTGTATTATCGTAATGTTTTTTTCAGAATATTCTGACAGTTTTACTTATAGTGATAACGTTTTGTTGAAAACTTACTTTCTGAAGGTCGACCGAATGTTTACTCTGAGTAATTCTTTAATGCACGTCCTTAGAATGAAAGTGGATAATTTTACAGTTTTGAAATAACTGAGTTAAATTAAAACTGTAAAAAATACATAATTGAACATGTTTTATAAAAGTCATAGATATGAAAAATTCCAAAGGGATCCGGACATAATCTGACTGTGTGTAGTTTCCGAACAAAGAGAATGGCATTATTTAAGGTCGAACAAATTTGGCGCCAAAATGTCGCAGAACAAATGGACAAGAACAACAAAAATATATAGTAAAATTGAATGTTGAGAGAATTAATAAATAACACAACAGAAACATTAGATAAACAAAGGCAAAGAAATAAAATGATGAAAAGTAAGCGTGTAAAACGAAAACAAAAGGCAAATAAGTTTTGATGTATGAAGAACAGAGAAGAAAAAATCAGAAAGGAAGAAGCGAACGAATAAATAAATGAATGGCTGGCAGATTAAAAATTAATGAAAGAGAATTGGAAAGGATAAATTTTGTGGGCTGCCTCATTCGAAGATTGCGGTGTGAATGAATGTTGCAAGGAACGAAAAGAAAACAAAGATAAATAAGTAACAGAAAAATGGCGCTCATGAAATGATAAATTCGAATGTCATTGGGCAAAAGAATGACTGATCGGGCTGGTGCGCAAACAGAAACAGTAAAAAAGCAAACGAAGCAAAAAAAAACAAAAACAAACAAAAAAAAAAAACAAACAAACAAAAGACAAAACAAAACAAAAATAAAAAAACAAACAAACAAAGTAACCCTCCCCAAAACAAAATAAAATAAAAACAAAACAAAAAACAAAACAAAAACAAAAAAGAACACAAAAAACAAACCAAATACAAACCTTTAAGATTACTTTCGTATTTTCATCCGTCAGTCTGTGTATGAGGTTCTACGAATTTCACTTAGAAATAATGAGGTTACTGCAACCATTTTAAAAGATGCTGAAGTAGGACAAAGTATCCGAAGAACAGAAAAATAGAAATGAAAGAAATGGTTTGTTAATTTGACAGTTACTCACTATCGATATTTTCGTAACAATCCACATACATAGAATGCAACATATGGCGTTGAAAATTCTCGTGTATATATATATATATATATATATATATATATATATATATATATATATATCCCATTTTTAAACGAGTTATTTCGCTACCCAGGTTTCTATCATGAGCGGTGTCTTCAGGCGATTTTAATATTTATTATTAAAAATCGCCTGAAGACACCACTTATGGTAGAAACCTGGGTAGCAAAATAACTCGTTTAAAAATGGAAAATATTCAAAAGTTCTACAATATAATTGTATAAAACACTTTTTAATACAAATGTGTAGTGGTCCAAAAACTAAGTACTAAACAATCAAAATATATATACTATAGTCGTCCGCAGACAGAGCTGCTGTATTACAGCTCATCAGTACGGCTTAGACTCCGATTACATCCTAACCCAGGATTGAAACCAGGCCGATTTGGCGTCAGTCGGCGATTCTACCCCTAGGCCACGAGCTTCCATTAGAAGGAGAAAGTCTTATTAGCGCATATAAACACGCCCAAAGAAAAAGTTCACGACTTCAAACACTTTTTTACACACACACACACACACACACACACACACACACACACACACACACACACACACACACACACACACACACACAAGTCACTGGTGCCTCCTCAACAGGTGTTTACCCGTGCAACCAGACTGGCAACTGGGTCCCACCCATTCACAGTTAGGTTAGCCAAATGCAGACGACAATTCTACTCCTGCAGCTTCTTCTCTCGCACTTCCCGCCTGTGGAACTCGCTCCCATATTCTTGCTTTCCTGACGGCTACAACCTCCAGAAATTTAAATGCAAAGTCAATACTCATCTATTAAACACTGGACTCTAGCTCTCTCTCCACCACTGTATAACCTTCCATTTCTCTCCACCTATGTATCTGTCATCGCACCTGCTTTCTATTGTTCCTTTCTAACTAGTTTGTACTCCTCACTCTTTTCTAATTAATCTTTTACAGTTATGTAGTCCCCCGCACATCAGTGGCATTTCTGCCTTGCTCGGGGTGAAATGATTAATATATATATATATATATATATATATATATATGTGTGTGTGTGTGTGTGTGTGTGTGTGTGTGTGTAAAAAGTGTTAGAAGTCGTGAACTTTTTCTTTAAAGTGTAGATTTATTGTTATTATTATTGTTAATATTATATATCTTTTATATAATGCAATAAGTGTTCATAATTATATTTGTGACAAACGGATCTCCACATGTAATGTCAGAAATTTATTCGGCTGAAGTGAGCCAACTTTGGATGCAAAACACGTGTAGCGATTATGGAATTTAATGTATTATACACAAGATGAATAATATTAAGAATAATAATAACAATAAGTCTACACTTTAGACAAAACGTTCCCACTTTTTTCACCTATACCAGTTTCGCTAGTTATAAAAGGAACACGGAGAAAATATAAAAGTAGACACAAGGGAAATAAAAAAGCAAAGAGGAAAACAGGAGAGAAAGAAAGAGCTAAGAGGAGAGAGAGCCGGTGATAACGGCTCAGAGAGAAATAAACCCAAATTTAGGTAAGAGGTAAAATATAAACAGATACACAAAAGGGTCACGCGACGTCTGGGCTTAACAAAGAGGAAGAAGTGAGCTCTGTGTTCCTTTTATTTTCTGTATCCCGCTCTTTATTTCCTCTGTATCTCTCTTTTTCTTTCCCCTTTTCTATCCTCTTTACCTCGTTAAAAATTTTTCCAAAATAAAGTGGAAGTGAGATTTTTGAATTTTCTTTTTCAAAAATAACGTTTAGTAACATCATTAAACTACCTGATGGGACAGTGTTCTTTCGACGTCGAAACAAAATGTATATATATATATATATATATATATATATATATAGTCATCCGCAGACAGATCCGTTTCGCTGTATCACAGCTCATTGGTACGGTTAGACTCCGATTGCTTTTTAACCCAGGATTGAAACTGGACCAAATTGGCGTCAGTCGGCGATTCTACCTCTGGGCTATGGGCGTTCTGTAGAAGAAGGCAGACCTTTAGCATGTATATTGTCATTATATACGCCCATAGCCAGAGTGCTCTAATTCATTAGTGAATGAGTGATGCGTGCATGCGAGAGTAGCTCCTGTTTTTCAAAGTCTACCATTTTTCCAGATTGCTCAATCTGGGTGTGAGAGCGTAAATAGTCATATATATATATATATATATATATATATATATATATATATATATATATATATATATTGTAACAAAGTTGTAGAACTCGTAGGTTTTTTACCTGCTGTTCATGCATTTACTTCTATAAAGAGTGTTCGATACAACGTAGAGCATTATATTGTACTAGTTACTGTAAAAACTATCGACACTGCATTAGAAAAGCCCTATATCCCAATATAAAATGACCTAAACTAAACGAAAAAGCGACCTGTCCAAAACTAAGCTACGCTACACCTTTCTCCTAACCCAAAGCGGCACCTCTATAACCACAAACGAACGAGTAGATCATTCTAAACTTCCACCCTACATTTACTTACATCGTTCTCATTAACAGCGACGGCACTCCCATCACACTTGGACAGCAGTAAAATAAACAAAAAATGTCTACTCTTCCTTAAAAAAACCCCATAAATCCTAATATAAGAACTACCCAGACAAAATAAATAAGGAACCTGTCTTAAACTAAGCTACCTCTCCTAACCCATAACTATATCTCTAAGGCTACAATACGGCCGACAAAATTAGAATAAGCTCCCAACCCCACATTCACATAAACATCATAAATAAACCGTTTTCACCATTTAATTTTCATTTCAACTTTTCACCCGATGAGAAGCGCACATTACAGCTTCGAAACGCGAAATTTTTTGTGTAGTGATACTATGAATTTATAAAACATTGTAACAACTAGTACAATATATATATATATATATATATATATATATATATATATATATATATATATATATATTCGAAAATCAGTCGATTACACAATCTTAGTTTCAACATTTTAAAACATTTTTTATAATCACAAATCTACATTCAAGCTAGAAAATCTAAAGATTGTACCAAACTAACCATTCACGTGTGGAAATTCAAAGAAAGATCACCAAAGATTCTGATATAACATGAAGCGAGGTACCTGCAATATTTCGTCGTAAATTTTCGATACCTAAGTTTAAAATGAAATTTTTAATATGCAAAACATTCATGAAGATTTCATTTTAGATTTAATTTCAAGCTTAATGATTAAATTTATTATTTCCATTAAGTGAACAATTCTGGTGTATTTTAGATAGAAATTATATAGATTGGAATGTCACATTTAATTTTGATTTCTTAAGATTTTCTAAAAAGCGGCCATTTTCTTAATTGTAAGAAATTTGTAAACAAACCAAAATTCATCGATTTTAAAAATATTTCCAAACATTTCTGATACTTTATTTTAGTAAAATTAGAAAATTGAAAGTTAAATTCATCTGATTTTAAAGAAATATTACTTATCTAGAGCATAAAAAAGCAATATACAACCAATTATTAACAATTGGCCGTGTTCATCTGATTGACTGTTGAATGACGAAGCGATGACAGCTGCTATGCATAACAATTTTCATGAGAGACAAAACTTTTAAATTACGTAAGCTTTTCATAATAATGGCTATTTAAGTCAACTATACATGAAAATAAGGGACGTATTAAGTAAATAAAAATTATTTTAAGTAAATAAATTATTTTATAATTTTTGTAATTTTTGTAATTTTTGTAATTTTTGTAATTTGATTTTTGTAATTTGTAATTTTTTGTAATTTGTAATTTTTTGTAATTTGTAATTTTTTTGTAATTTGTAATTTTTTGTAATTTGTAATTTGTAATTTAATTTGTAATTTGTAATTTGTAATATTTTGTAAATTTGTAAATTTTTTGTAATTTTTTTGTAATTTTTTGTAATTTGTAAATTTTTTGTAATTTGTAATTTTTATAATTTGTAATTTTTTGTAATTTGTAATTTTTTTTGTAATTTGTAATTTTTGTAATTTTTGTAATTTTTGTAATTTTTGTAATTTTTTTAAAATAATTTTATAATTATTTTAAGTAAATAAAAATTATTTTAAAAATAGCACCACTACGTTTAATAATCTTTGCAATTTTGGACTCATAAATTTCGTTTCTACTTAATTATTATATCACATCGAATGGATGTCCAAATAGAGAATTTTACACGATTTTAAACTATTATAAATTATTATAATTAAAATGTAAAGAAATTGACAAAAATTCTTGTAAAAATTCATTATTCATCAGAAAAAGTTTATTTCTTCAGAAAATAACATCCTTAATATTACTTATTTACAAAAGCTTTTCTATTTAAGTAACGTTATTGTTTTATTGGATTCATTATTTTTAAATTCAGAGCAGATTTTAATTTAGATAGCATTAATTTGAAAAAAAAGTAGGGGATTTACAAATTCCAAAGACTCCTACTTTTAATAAAAGAACAAAAAATTGAGTGGATCAAAAAATTGAATGGATCAAAAAATTGAGTGGATCAAAAAACTGAGTGGATCAAAAAATTGAGTGGATCAAAAAATTTCATGAAATTAAGTAGAGGTAACATATTAAAAAAGATCTTTTACCAAAATTTTCTAAAAAACATTTAAAAAATACTTTCATTCATTTGTGAATAAGTTCTGAAAATTTCATCAAAATCGGACAATTATTTGACTTTTACAAGAATTTCAAAATAAATTATTTTCCGTTGAAAATAAATTTATTTGAAAATTTTTGTAAAAAAAGCGCAAAAAATCCATGTTAAAAGTTGTAGAAGGTGATGATGTAAACAAAACAAGATTTTAACAAAAATTTCGAACATGTTAGAAAGAATTAAAAAATTAAAAAAAATAATTTAAAAATTCTTTTATCTTTCCTTTTAATAACAATATAAATATTTTGATAGAAAAAATCGTTTTTATTAAGTTTGGGGCCTTTATATTCATACTCTACTGTTTTAGCGATTTTTATTGGAGGTACCACCATGAAGGTACCTACATGAAGTATATTAAAAATAGCCAGATTATTATTCATGCAGGTACCTCCATGAAGCATATTAAAAATAGCCAGACCTTACAACGTGGTGTGTGTGCAGATTGTGCCAAGAAGAGAAATTAGCTATAATATTATTTCCAGAACGAGAAAGGTTACTAAATGAAAGGCTCGAAGTAATGTCCAGTTGTAAACACCTTAGAAAATACATTATTTTAGGATCATAGAAACCCGGATGAAAGTGTTTACAATTCTTGAATTCTCTCTTATTTTGAATTTCCAGTTATTTTAAATTTACAGTTGTACGTTCTAAAAGTTCCTGTTGTGCTTTGGAAAAAGCGTTGGAGAATCAATTGATATAAAACGCGTGAAGATAACAAAAGGGTGAAACCAAGGTTGCATAATCAACTGACTTCCGTATGAAACTATTTAAAAGCTGTACATTATTTATGTATTGAGTACTTTTTAATACAACTGTATACTGGTCTAATTTAATTCTGACCAATAACTGGTTATATATATATATATATATATATATATATATATATATATATATATATATATATATATATAAATTATGTGTATTTTGGCAGCATTTTTTCATTAATGCAGGTTTCATTGAATAATATAGACAAGTTTTGTCTATTAATTTTGTGTAGGATCCGTTCATACCGTCTGATATACTTGATGGTGATGTCGTTGAAAGACAACAAAAAATCACAGTAATTGTTGATTTTTTTTTATCGGGTCTAAGCTTTCGGCTCACATAAGCTATTAGCAAAGAGTAAATATTAACACACAATAAACATAGAACATTTAAATTATTAACAATAAAGAGAATTGAATTGAAAATATAAGTCCATCCCTACCGTAGCGGATGGCCGAAGACAGTGACGTTATTGGATCCTACACAAAATTAATAGACAAAACTTGTCTATATTATTCAATGAAACCTGCATTAATATATATATATATATATATATATATATACACACACACACGCACACACACACATACAGACATACATATATATATATATATATATATATATATATATATTATGCATATATATGTGTGTGTGTGTGTGTGTGTGTGTGTGCGTGCGTTTGTGTGATAATATGGATAACTTCAACATTGACATATTTAACTATAAGAAAAAATATTTATCAATAAAAAATATACATTAGCGAGACAAAATGTGTTCACTGCTAAGTGACAGAACGAACATTTTATTTTTATTTCTATTGAATCGTTATAGAAATTAAATTTTAACTAACTTCAACTTTGTTTTTATTTTTTCAGATTTTATTCATTATTCAGAATTAATTTAGTAAGAACGGCCGAATATTAATCGAAACGGACTCGTAGTGGCCCTCTCGTTGCATCTTCGTCTGGGCAAATTAAATTAAGTTCTTTTTTATCAAAATTTAATTTTCTCGCTGTAAAAGACTATGAAGTATTCAGTATCACTCAACTGCATTCAGTATTTCGTTTTATCTTTGCATATTCTTTTCTTTAAATGTCGGGATGTTTGGCCGACGTATTTTTTGGAACATTGCTTACGTTCTATTTGGAAGACATATTTCATCGGATTATCATCTAAACTTATTCACACACACACACACACACACACACACACACACACACACACACACACACACACACACACACACACACATATGAGCCATCCCTCGCTATCATAGAAAGTGTTCAGAAGAATTACCTTCCTTAGTTCCATCAGTATTAACGACTAAGATCCGCCATGACACACACATTATAGCGAAAAACAGCTGAGCGCGTCATATTATGTGCTATCTCCCAAAAACTGCAACAAAGATCCAAAGATAGTTGCAGTATAATGCACAAATGATCTCTGTGACTGTTGAACAGGCGTCTGCAGATAGGTGTGCCCCAAAAACGAGAAGCCGGCCATTATGTATGATAAAACGATTAGGAATAATTAAAATATAAAACACAAATTTTAAAAAATAAACAAAAGTATAAATAGCAAGTTTTAGATATTACGTTTGCTTTTTCGTTTTTTGCTTTTAATGGAAGAACGAGATTTTCACTTTTAATCTGATAATGTTTTTGACTGATTACTTTTTTTTAGCGTTAAAGAGACTAAAAACGAGAAAATTGTATGCTTAAGAGAAATTGCCACATTCATCTGAAGATGGTGAACATATCGACTGGAACGTTATTTTGTCACCATCAAATATGAAGTGAAAAAAAATTTGGGATTGCTTCAAGTTGTCTGACAGAATATGTCACTTACTGCCCAATAAGCGCCTTTGTATCAAGAAGTATAAAAAGAAAGAACATAAACACTTTTTCTCAGACAAATCAGATGACGAAAAAACAACTTTGTGGTCATGATACTGTCATAATAAGACGTCTCGTTTCTCCTCCAGGTGTAAGAATTTTATTGATTGATTCGTTTTTCACGGTTTATCAACCCTTTGTATGTCATTTAAAGCTAGAAAAATACTTTTAGATTTTAGATACTTTTCAAGATAATAATGGTTTCTCTATATTTCTGAGATGGGGTATTGTAATTATTTACACTATTTACATTATTTGGACTGTTGAGAATATGGCAACGAAGATGAGAACAACAGTTCACAAAACGTAAATAGTGTAAATAATAATGGTTCAGTGATACAAGTATTACTAATTAATCCATACCTGGGGAAAGAAGAGGTGGATTCATATTTTTCCCAACAGTGTTTACGCGTAAACGAATATAACGAACCCAACGGGAATTGAAACTTGGCTCTCCGATTAACAATTCTGAGCCAATATCATTTACACAAACGGCACATCCAAGCTTACTGCACCTTATATTCCCAAACAGTCACCCATCTTAGTATTGACCAGGCTTAACGTTGTTTAACTTCGCGATCACAAGGGTAGCAGTGTTTCAGCATGATGTGACCGTTAGCCCTGACAAATTAGATGACGGACAAATGGTTTTGTGGACAGGATAATGTCGTGATAAGATACGTCTAATTTCTTCTCCAAGTGTAGGGTTTCTTAGTCCTCAGGTGTGGCACGTGTCGCATACAATGTTTTTATTACAAAAAACAAAAAACAAAAAAAACAAAAAACAAAAAAAAACAAAAAACAAAAAACAAAAACAAACTTATTCGATTGCAGTAATATCTTCATTACAACCTATCGCATAAATATATATATATATATCATCATACAAAGCGCGAAAATATTTCAGTTCAATAAACGAAACAACACCGATACAAATTTGACTCATATAACAAACACCTTTCTTCTTCTTCTATGTACCCTGTCCTTTCAGAACGTAGGCGATCATGGCTTTCCACGTCTCCCTATCCATGGTGGCTCTTAGCACGCCTTCTCCTGTTGCACCATGCAACCCTGGTCCCATCATCCACCTGATTAGGTTCTTCAAATATGTTATCCGTTGCTTTCCCCTGTCTCTTTTTTCTTCTATCTGGCATGTTAGTATCAGGTTCTCCAAGTCATCTTTCTTCATTGCATGTCCCAGGAATTTCAGCTGTCTCTTCCTGATGCTCAGTATTAATGTCCTTTTCGTTTCCATAATTTCCAAAACCTCATCATTGCTCACATGCTCGCTCCATGATATTCGCAGCATCTTTCTGTAGAACTACTTTTCAGTTGCTTTAAGTTTTCCTTCGTCTTTGATGATATTGTCCAGCATTCACTGCCATATTGAAGAACTGACAACACATAGCAATCCAGTACTTTCTTCTTTGTTTTTAGCGAAATTGTCCTGTTTCTTAATACTTTACTCAACTTCTGGAATGCTTCCTTCGCCATGCCAATTCACCTTCAGATCTTTGTGTCGCACTTTCCGTCTTCTGTTATAACACTTACCAGGTATTTACATTTTTGTACCTGCTTGGTTCTAGTATCCCTCACCTGTATTTGGCATATTGGGCTGCCCTTTTTAATGATGACCATGCATTCGGTTTTCATGCAGTTTATTTGTAGTTCTTTTTTGTCACTCACTTCAGCTACCTTCGGTAGGGGGTCTTAAGTTTAAATATTAAGATTTTATACTTTTAAAAAAATATTATAACTGTATTTTTAATACCATAAATGTAATGAGTAAATATTCCTCACTTATTTTCCTTTAAGAATTTTCTTGTATTGATTTGAATTTTTGTTCAATAGCAAAAAAACAAAAACAAATTTGCTATTTTCTTACGTTTTTCATTTTTTCTATTTGTTATATTTATTACGTTACGATTTTTAACTCGTGAACATTTCACGGTTTTACTATTTGAGTTTTCTGATAAATCTTATTGATCAAATGTGCTCATGGCGATTCCACAACAATAAAATATCCTTAGAAAATTCCCCTATCGCATAGTTAAATATTTGAACTTAGTAACTCTAATAAAAATAAAATATTGCAATAACAATTATAAATATAGATCAGTCAGTTAAGTGTCATACGTGATACACATTTGGGCGGTCATGTCTCGAAAGAGACATGACTGACTGGGCAGAAGATTGTCCCGCACTATGTTGCATTACTTTCTGCGGTAGACTGGTTGCTAGCCAAGGCTATAAAACCCAATCTGTGCTGTTATTTAACACATAACTGGAGGGAAGAGACGGATTAATACCTTTCGCAAGAGTACTTGTGCGTAAGTGATGTTTTAAGAAGTAAGATGGTACAAATGAAAAGATTCGAAATTTCACTGAAACAGAATGTGAATGTATGCGTACTGACGATCTGCTATGTTACTTTCTACCTCCCCTTCTTTCTTTCATTTTCTAACTGAAATTAAGTAGCGTATTTGGTATATATTTAGTCTTTTTAAGTGATCAAAACGGTGTTGTCTATTATTTATGAGTTACTAGCAGTATAGCCCGGCGCTGCTCGGGTGAAATGAAAGCTTTAAAACTAATCCATGGTCCTGGAGCTCAGACTCTTTGGACGTTGGCACGAAAGACTAAAAAGCAATAGTTGTTTCCAGTTAAAGCGAAACCGTAGACTGAAAGAAAAATGAATGGATGTAAGTCAAATTTTCATTTCCTGGTATTGATATCAAATTTTCTGCACTATTGTAAGAACTGCAACCTCGAAACTTCTGAATATCGTTTCTTATGTCTTTGTCTATGAGTGTATCAAATTTGATTAAAATCGGACCACTCCTTCTATAACCCGATTTTTTCGATTATCGATTTCCGATATTTATCGGGGGTACCTCGACACAAAGCCTAGCTAAGAACTCTCGCAGACGCTTATAGTACAACTGTGTAAATTTTCAAGAAAATCGGTTCAACCGTTTCGGAGTGTATAGGTAACGGACACACACACACACACACACACACACACACACACACACACACACACACACACACACACACACAGACACACACACACACAGAGACAAAGTTCTATTTATAAGTTTAGATTAGCAAACGTTAAACGCTTTCTTTTTTCTTTCTTTTTCTATTGAAACCATGTAATGTTTCTGATAAGTCTTTCGTATTTTTCAAACAATAAAGAAGAATACAACCAGCCTGGCAAGAAGGTCTCACCCTTTTACAATTAAATCAACCAAATGCAGGCAACAATTGTATTCCAGCAGCTTTTTTCTCTGCTTCCGGCCTGTAGATGTCCTTTCCATATACATGATTTCTTGACGGCTATAACCTCCAGAAATTTAAATGCAAAATCAATTCCCATATTTTACCCACTTAATTCCAACCTATTCTACATCACCCCGTGTATCTTGTTTTTTTCCCTTTCTCTCTACCTTCGCAATTGTCTTCACTACTGTGTTTACACCCTTCTCTTGCCCCTTCTCTTTCACCCCAATGTAGCTGTTTCGTCTTTGTCTTCACTCTCCACCTGCCTAATACTTCAACTCTTTATATGTAATCACCTGTGCATCAGTGGCGTTGTTGCCTTGCTTGGGGTGAAGTGATTTAAAAAATTCTCAGCGGTCAAACGGAACAGTATTTTACTTATGAGGTACTAGCAGGACGTAACGGCCGTGAGAACTAACGAAGGGAAGGAAAAGCACAATCATAATTATATGCTACATTTATGTTTTATTTTTCTTCTCCGTGCCGTGTCCCTAATTTCCAATCCTTTGTAGCGCTTAATAAATGTTGTCAATTTGTTATCTCTCCTAAACCCTGTTCTGCAATTAATGTACTCAAACTCGACAACTCGTTTTTGCGTTGTTTTGCTCTGTCCCTTTTGCATTCAATCCGTCCTATGTGTATCGAGTTTTTTAAGTCTTCTTTCCTTATTATGTGCAGTGGAAATTTGAACTGCATCTTTCTGAGTATAAGTTTCCTTTTTGTTTTCATTTCCTTTAAAACTTCGTTGTTACTCATATATTCGGTCCATGGTATACCCACCATCCTTCTGTAGAGTCACGTTTCTGTTGCTTCATTTGTGAGGAGACTGTGCAACATTCACTGAGGAGTGGTATTACGTAACAGTTCAGTATTCTTTTGTTTTGTTTCTAACAAGATTTTTCTTTTAAAAGGCATCTTTCTCTGTTCTAAGGCACCTTCGGATTTCATTGCCTAACTGTCCGTCCTCTGTTAAAACACTTCCTAGACATTTAAATTGTGACTGTTTGATTTTCGTATACCCAATTTGTAATTTGCATGTTTGGCTGCCCGTTTTGTATGCATTATATATATTGAATCCATAGCAAAATCGACTGCTAAGAAGGTTGGGTCACTATGTCGATCCAGGATGTTTTTTCCACCTGAATCCATCCTGCATATATACAAGTCAACCATCCGTCCGTGCATGGAGTACTGCTGCCATTTATGGTCAGGTGCCCCTCCTGTTTCCTCTGTGTTCTTGACAAGCTCCAAAGGAGAGTCTGTAATGTGATAGGTACTGATCTGGCGACTCGACTGCAGCCACTTCCCCATCGTCTAAATGTGGCCACCCTTTGTCTCTTCTATCAATACTTTCATGGCTTCTGCTCGGACGAGCTTAAGTCACTGATGCCTCCTCAACAGGTGTTTACTCGTGCAACCAGACTGGCAACTGGGTCCCACCCATTCACAGTAAGGTTAGCCAAATGCAGACGACAATTCTACTCCTGCAGCTTCTTCTCTCGCACTTCCCGCCTGTGGAACTCGCTCCCATATTCTTGCTTTCCTGACGGCTACAACCTCCAGAAATTTAAATGCAAAGTCAATACTCATCTATTAACCACTGGACTCTAGCTCTCTCTCCACCCCTGTATAACCTTCCATTTCTCTCCACCTATGTATCTGTCATCGCACCTGCTTTCTATTGTTCCTTTCTAACTAGTTTGTACTCCTCACTCTTTTCTAATTAATCTTTTTAACATTTATGTAACCCCTGCACATCAGTGGCGTTTCCGCCTTGCTCGGGGTGAAATGATTAAAAAAAAAAAGTTACGGGGCGATATAAAAGCAAAATTCTGGGCTTAAAACTTTTGTATCAGTTGTTAATTACATTTAAAATACCCAAACTGAAGAACATCTTATTAAACTTAGGGTTTCTTGATAAGATCTTAAATAATCTGAGGCCTTTGGTTTTACTATTTAATGTGTTCTGTACGCGTACATGAACGCGTATTTAATGAATACCTGTACGAATATCAATTCTTAAGCAAAAAATAAGATTTAGAAACCATCGAATATTATCAAGTTTTAAATTCTATTGTTTTCGACCCATGAAATTTCCTTTCTGAAAATCGACAAAAAAGAGCAAAAAAAAAAAAAAAAAAAAAAATGGAAGAATTTTAATTACTTTATTTCTTGGTGGGAAAATATTAACACCTTGGTGATTGGTGTAGCATTAAAATTTTGACGCTCGTCTCTTTGTTCAAAAAATCAAACGAGAATGCAAATTTTGATTAGTTAAACAGAAACAAAATTCAAAACCAAATTAACCAATAAAATAAAATTACAAAATAAATGCAAATTACACGAAATAAATAAATTAAATAAATATCAGGGAAAACGAAATTTACAAAATTACAGAACCTCACCTGGGAATTGTGTAAGCCATGACATGTTAAAGTCCTGCTTATAATAACTGGATCACATTAAAGCGCCCTCTTAACTTGAAATCAAGATTATAAGAACCGGAGATTCAAAGAACGATTAATATCGTAGATTTCAGCTTAGTGAGGGTTGGAGGAATTTGTCATGGAAACTTACTTTCAGATAATTTCTGGTGTCAACAGACTGAAAGTTTGTGTGAATATGGAAAAGCATGACTAGAAATAACAGTTAATTAATCATGGAAATTCTGTGGAAACAAAAATGGTATAATCAATCATATAATCTGCGAATTTAGGAAATTATCCCCAAAAGAATACAGGAAAAATGGTTAAGGAAGGTGATTCAATGGGAACTGAGCATATGAGATTTTGATATAGACAAATATTATATATAAAGATTGGAATCTGTCCAAGAAAATGAAACATATAAAATCTTCTTGGACTTTGAGATTTAAACGCTTCACCCAATTCACGTCAAGAGACCGAATTTGCTAATCGAGCTCAAGAAGAAGACATGGGAGATAGCGTGTTTTAACTGTTTTTGGCAAATTAAAAACTATATAGATCTGAAAAATGAGGAAAAGATAGATATGCTTCTTGACCTTATCCGGAAGTTAAGGAAGTTTGAATCATGAAGTCATTATCAAGACGCAATTTAAGAGAAATATTCAGATTACTCAGACAACAGTATTACTAAAAGTAGCTAGAGTACTAGGAAGAGTACTAGAGTATTGGTGCTGTCACATGATCACCAATGTAAGCTACTCACCAAACTTCACTTTGGAAGCTTTTTTTAAATAATCATATTACCCCAAGAAAGACAGTTTACTGCCACCGATGCGCAGGGGTTACATAGGAGGAAAGTTATGAAAAAGAGAGACAGATTATAGGGGGTGGCAGGAAGTGGGTAAGAGAAGGATGAGAATACTGATGACAGTGGAGTGGATGGAGAAAGGAGCACGTGAGAGAGGATACAAGTCAGTGAGATAGGAGATGACTATTGACTTTACATTTAAATTCTTGGAGATTGTAGCTGTCGGGGAAGCAACTAAACGGAAAGGAATTCCACAGACTGGAAGTGCGAGAAAAGAAGCTGGTGAAGTAGAATTTGCGTTTACATTTTATTGGTTTCACAACAAAAGGGTGGGACCTAGTTGCTAATCTAGAGGCTCGAGTAAATTCTTACATAGGGGTCACCAGTGCGCTAAGTTCATCGGAGCAGAAACCGTGAAAGTAGAAGAGACACAGGGAAGCCACATTACGCCGGTGAGAAAGTGACTCTATCTGAACTGTCAAGTCGTGATCGATCACATTAGAGATTCTTCGTTGGATTTTGTCGAGGACTCCTAAGGTATGAAATAGTTTCATGTAAGTTAGTTTTTAATGAAAATAGAAATTAATGAGTTCTTTTAAAGGTTGGCATTTCTTAATTTTCTCTTTCTTTCTTTGACTTAAACAAAGTTAAAACTTTAGATTTTCATTAACTTAATTAATTTTAATCGCCTACTTAAAATCTAAGTGATTCCTTAGAATTCAACTTCTGAAATAACCTTCAATTTTTTTTGTTGCAATTTAATAATTTCTCATTGACCTGGAAGGTGTCAAGAGCTTTACTCGGTAACCTTCCTGGCGATGGCGTCTCGATAAATGTGCCCAGCCTCCTGTGCTGTGAGCAGGTTGATAGGAATAGATAGGTTCGCCTATTACCCGGACCATACTCATTCTACGTTTATTGAACAAGAGTAGATTTAGGATGTAGTTCAGTGATTTCTTTCTCCAGCACCTTAATGATTTAACTGTCTCAACTTTTAAGAAATCTGATTGATTAGTGGCATCGACCTTTCATTATGACGGTCTCTGGTTGGCAATTTTCTGGTTGCTGCATCCCGACTGGTAGTAAGGAGTCCAACCTATTTGGTAGCACTTAAAGTTGCTGCTCTAGTCAACCGTTGCTTAATATTAGGGCATTTGCAGTGCCATATCGCGCATTGGTAATCTTGAGGCTAAATTTTTTTTATTTTTTTTTTATAAGCGTTTCACCCCGAGCAAGGCATGTCACTGCCACTACTGTGCAGGGGGCTACGTAGAGTGGAGAAAGGCTGATTAAATATAGGAAATGACAGAGGGTGGGTGATAGGCGGGTAAGGACACCGAGAATGAGGGTTGGGTAGATGAGAATGTTGTGAGAATAGTTGGGAGTTAGTGTGATAGGAGGTGTCTATTGACCCTACATTTAAACACCTGGAGATTGTAACTGTCGGGAAAGCAGACTTGTGGAAGGGAGTTCCACAGATGATTTAAACTTAGTCACCTTCCTACCGGTTTGCATTACCATAGATGATGGACTTTAATAAGTATTTTAACCTTTTTATCTTTAAAAACCAAAATAATATTCCCAGGATAGTTAAAAGAAATAAGAGTAAACCAGTAAACAAATCTCACTTACCCCATAAACCTCTCTCTAATATTCGTGGTATTCGTACAAATTTCTGTGGTTTCTATCGAAACGATCTCCACATACCATAGAGCTTTGTGAAACTAATTTAAACTCTTCTATCTTCACCGATGGATTCTATGTTTCAAGCTGTTTCCTTCTTTGTCGTAATGATTCTAGGATACATATGTATGACTTTGGATTTTACATCCTGGAAAGTCTTTCAGTAGACAGGGAATCTTCTCTTGAGTCAACAGATAATACTTTAATGTGCTTTTGACTTTCTTTATAACATTCTCTCTTTATTGTTATACTTTTTCCTTTTATTACTCCCCTTCTTCCCAGGACTGTAACATATTAGACAAAATGTCTGACAGTAGAAGATACGGTTATCTTTCTACATTCATCTGCGATGAGTTTAATTATAAAAGCCATCAGCAAAACAATAACGTGTTTATAAAAACCACAAAAAATCAGACTGGAAAGGAATAACACGGCTAATAATAAAGATGGAATTTTTAAGCTATGTTAATTAATTATATCCATTAAGTAAGAACTGCAAAGTAAGACAAGATACAAAACATATTATAGCAGATGTAAATGAAAAAAGATCGCTATTTCATATGCGAATATTATTACTAGGCTCAACTTGGTGGTAGTAGAGGATTCCCAAGAAAGTTCCACTCCCAAGGGTTAAATATATGAAAAGTTTTTTAACAGAGAATTGAAAGTGCAACAACAAAATTCGAAGGTCCATTGATATAGTGAAAAATGCTCTTCAAAAGCTAAGCAAAATGTTAAGAAACAGAAAAATTTCATTAGAAATATAAAAGAGAGTACTGAACTCTTACGTAATATCAATTCTCCTGTAAGGCTGTGAATGCTGGGAAACCTCCTCACCGATGAAGAAAAGACTTGAATCAATAGAAATCTAGTTCTACAGAAGGATGCTGAGAATACCATGGTCGAACATGTGAGCCGCAACGAAGTTTCAGAGGAAGTGGAAACAACAGGAACATTTATACATAAAATCAGAAAGAGTCAGCTGAAATTTCCAGAGCATCAAATGTGGAATGAATGTTTGAAAAAATTATGTTTGAAAGCCAGCTTGAATGCAAAGGGCACATAGAAAAACAAAGCATTACTCAGCTGGACAGCCTGAGTAAATGGATGGTAAAACTGTGTTTAGGAGAGATAAAAAGAAAATATTAAGAGATATAAAGGACAGAAAATTGAGGACAGACATGATCGCGAACGTCCAGAAGAGATACGTCACATAAAAGAATAATAAATGGTAACAATAATATTTCCTTATAAGAAAAATTCAGTATTCAATGAAGGAACAGCCGTTTCTGCTTTTGTTTGAAATTCATAAAATTTTTCCATTAAACCAATTTTTTCAGGAAAATAGGTTTCACAAGTTCAGTAACAGCTATCAGTCAGTTAAGTGCCATACGTGATACACGATCATGTTTTGAAAGAAATATTTTGAACACATTTTTATGGTTTCAAGTAAATATATATAGAGTGCAAATGTATGCCTTCAACAGCAGATAAAATGTCAGTCAGTTAAGTGCCATACGTGATACTCGCTTGGGCGATCATGTTTCGAAAGAGACATGACTGACTGAGCAGAAGATTATCTCGCGGTAGGTTGCCATTGCATTCTGCGGTAGACTGGTTGCCGATCAAGGCTATAGAACCCAATATGTTCTGTTATTTAACCCATAATTGGTAGGAATAGACGGATTAATACCTTTCCCAAGGGTATTTGCGCGTAAGTGAATGCAAGGAATTCAGCTGGAATTCGAACTCGGTTCCCCAATTTCTCGTTCCGAGCCGATATCCAATGTACTACAACGCACATCACACTTTATAATATTGAAGGGAGTTTCTTTCCTAACATTTTCCTTGAAGGAGTGTGGGATCTCAACATATTGATTATGTCATTCTTTTCTCTTCGAGTTACATGTGCTATCCATTTTAGTTGTTGCTGCTGTTGAAAATTCACAAGAGGGTCACCGCATGAACTGCAGACGAAGAAAGAGTAGGTGTCTAGAATTAAAAAAAACTTTCGTCAGACTGGTTTTGAATTAAGAACTTTTCTTCTTCTAGTCTGGTTGCTACTGAAGGCAAGTGATATCAGTCTGTGATGGAGGAAGATAGATTAATGCCTTTTCCAAGATCTTTAGCGCGAAGTCGACGAAAGAGAATGGACAGGAATTTGAACTCGACCCGTCGATTTCACTACCAATGCTGATAACAAGAATGATAGATAACGAGAACACTTAGATAGATAATCGAAAGTATGACAAATAGATAGATAAAAAAAGAAAAGACTAAAATATATAGATAGATAAATAGATGATGTAAAGACTAAGAGATATATATACAAATATAGATAACGAAAAGACTAAGATAGATAGATAGATAGATAGATAGATAGATAGACAGATAGATAGATAGATAGATAGATAGATATAGAGAGAGATAATGAAAAGATTAAGATAGATAATGTAACTTATAACGAAAAGACTTAGATAAATAGATAGATAAGGAACAGTCTGCTAAATAGATAGACAGATATAGATAGATAGATAGATAGATAGATAGATAATAAAAAAGACTCAGATAGATAGATACATAAATAAATAGATAGATGGCAGTGATAATATTAGAGGTTTCCTTATAAGGAAACTTTCGACATTCATTGACATTGTAGTCAATGCTGTTGTCGGTTGAACATTGGAAAAATCTTTCTCTTAAAACAATTTCCGAGGAAAATAGGTTTTTCAAGTTCAGTAGATTTTATAACTCTTTCCATTTGGTTGGGGTCATGTAGAACGTCAGCAACTTGATTATATCATTATTCTTTCTTCGAGGTACATGCAATATCCATTTTAGTTGTTACTGCTGTCAAGCGATGTATCTTATGTTACCTGATACAGTTCTTTGTGATTTGGTGACGTTAAACAAAGAAGTTCGAAGAAGAATGGTCCTCGCTGAGACCTACATGTTTTACTTGCTTGAAACCATTTTTAACCATTAATCTGACCAAGCAGTTGTACAGAGCTAACAATATTGATAATTCTGAACGCGTTTGGCGCCACACATTTCATTCATATGAACATTATCGATCTGATGAAAGTATTTAAATATATATATATAGCATAAATACATTTTTAAACAACTTTTTAGTAGCCCCCCCTCTCTCTCTATATATATGTATATTAGACTAAACTATCGCCTGGTTCACACTACACCCACGTCTATTGAACAGGTGAAGAGGCTCATCCCTTGTTCCCTGTTTAGGATGTGGTTTCCGGCTTTCTCTTTCCATTCTTTTTACCCTTACGTAGCCCCCTGTGCATCAGTGGCGTTATCGCCTTGCTTGGGGTGATATGATTAAAATATATATATATATATATATATATATTTTTTTTTTAAATACTTTCATCAGATGGATACGTTCATATGAATGAAATGTGTAAATGTGTGTGTGTATATATATATATATATATATATATATATATATGTGTGTGTGTGTGTGTGTGTGTGTGTGTGTGTGTGCGTGTGTGCGTATTCAACAAAGCAAAAACAAATTTGTCGCTTGTGTAATCGTGTAAATAAAAACATCTCAGATGTCAAAATATAGTGCGTGCGGATTTATATACAAATAATAAATGAAATAGATAAAATTAATTAATCTGTACGTTTTGCAGAGGTAAAATTAATTAGTATTTATCTTGTGTAGAGTGGAAGCCAATTATCGTATTGCAGTCTTGGTTCATTCATTCACCTACGTACACAATCGGGTAGAAAACAGACAGAGGCGGAGAATGAAAAATGAAACGGATTCATTAGTATTGTCTCTATGCGAATTGACTTGCAGGAGGAAAAATAAAATCCTAAATCTTACCGGAGAGATGGCGTAAAGAAATTACCGTGCTTGTAAAATATACAGTATCCCAATTTTCATTATTTGGTAGAGTTGTGTAATAAACGATCAGAAAGCTAATTTTTTTTAATTCATGATTTTATATAAATATTCTTATAAATTAAGCACTACAGATACCCCGAATTTTTTAAAATAACATTTTGTCAATGTTTGTAGTGTTATTTCAGTTTGTTATATAAATTTATTGTAAATCGATCCTCTACTGAATCCAAATATGGTCATATAATGTAACTTCCTTAAATTCCTACTCCCACCATCCCCCAAAAATGAGTAATTGAAATTTGTAATCTGCAGTTTTTTTCATATATTACTATTGATTAAGCAATCCAGATTACGAATTTGAATATACAATTGTTGATATCTCCTGACGAGTGAACAGAGTGATTGATGGAGGGTCAGTCTAGGAAGTGGGGATGCTGAGAATATCATCAATCAGTCAAATGAAAAATTATATATATATATATATATATATATATATATATATATATATATAATTGTAATATGATTAATTTAACATTTTGGCGACACAGAATTTCCTATGTTTCAGAATCATATTTTTACTAGGATCCATCTTCGAGCGATCAATTTTGGGGTGACTTATGGAAATATTTTTACAAACGTGAGAAGATTTTGACTCACAATGTATAAATAGCTTCTAGTTAGGTTCTCAAATTACAAGGTCATATATTTATTCTTAACGTGTCTGAAAAGGTATGAAGTTATTTCCTTTTTTTTTGTACGTATATATTATTTTGTTCGTATATATTATTTTGATGGTCATAGAAGGGAACCTCAGTGGTGCAAGTCAAAAGTAGTTTCCGTTATATGTTAGGTCTAATTTTTTATATAGAGAGAAATGAATTGTTGCAAATATTCTTTATAATTATATCAATCATTTCTACACTGGGACATTGGTAAATAAACTTTTAACATCAAATAAGGTTTTGGCATCATTGTTTTGGTGTTTTTAAGATAGTTCCTGAGTTGATATAATACTGTATTTACTAGGTATGCATGGTGTAATGAATTGGTTTATGATTTTATGATTTTGGTTATTTGATAAACCGGAGTGAGGATTCGGGATATGATAGGACAGAGAAGGAAGTTAGGTTTGATAACTGTCAAATATATTAACTTTTGAGGCGATGATCTTGAATGAGATTGAAAATACAAGGGAAAATAAAAGGAATGATAAAAACTACAGCGTCTTTCTTAATGAGTTTAATTGCAACACTCAGAAATTAATCCGTGAATTAGAGAGGATTAAAATAAAAATAGACATAATATGTCTAGAATATATATATATATATATATATATATATATATATTTGGTTGAATAATCTATCTATCTATCTATCTATCTATCTATCTATATTTTAATTTTATTTAATAAAGAGCACTAATTTTTTACTGTTTAAAAATCGCATCGTATGAGCAAATTCTTTTTGGCTGGTAAAAGTGATGATATCAAATGCGATTTTCAATGAAGGCTAATAATCCCACTTTGAAGAATGGAAAAACAAAATCTTGCGCTTAAATTTCGACCACTAAATAATAATAATTACTTTGTTTACATTTCAGGTACGAAATTAAATTTAGCAGATATAAAGATAGATGTGCATTTCTTAAATAAACTATTGAGACTTGTTCTATCATGATGACATCCCGTAGCCTAATTCGTAAGGCACACTTGGCTTGAAAGCAGTTTCGATGATGGGAAAAGAGAATTCATTTTCAATTCCTAACGGTAATCAACAAAAAGAGAAGTCCAAAATGTCAATTACAAATCGGGGATACTAACATCAAGCAGATATAGGAATTTAAATACTTGGGAAGTGTTCTAACAGAGGACGAAAAGTGCGACATTGAGATCCGAAGGCATATTGGCATGGCCAAGGATGCATTTCAGAAGCTGAGTAGAGTATTAAGAGACAGGAAAATTTTGCTAGAAACAAAAGAAGAGAGTACTGGATTGTTATGTGATGTCTGTCCTTCAATATGGAAGTGAATGCTGAACAATCTCATAAAAGATGAAGGAAAGACTTGAAGTAACCGAAATGTAGTTCTACAGAAGGATGCTGAGGATACTATAGACGGAACATGTGAGCAATGACGGGGTTTTGGAGAGGATGGACAGGAAAAGGAAACTGATATTTAACATCAGGAAGAGACAGCTGAAGTTTTTGGGACACGTAATGAGGAAAGAGGGCTCAGAGAATCTGATGCTCACGGGACAGATAGCGGGAAGGAGAGACAGGGGAAAGCATACTTGATATACTTGAGCAGATGGATGGCGGAGCGGGGGTTGAGTGGGATAACAGAAGAAGAGATATTAAGTGCTACAAAGTTTAGGGAGATCCAGAAGACCATGATCGCCTAGGCCCTGAAGGGACACGGCATATAGAAGAAGAAGAAGAAGAAGAAGAAGAAGAAGAAGAAGAAGAAGGTTGATATCAATGTTGTTAGAAAAAACATTGATGTCTATTCAAACACGTTTACTCACTAAATATAAAGTTTATAGTAATAAATAATCTTAATTTGTCTTAAGCTTAGACGATAATAATGAGCATGTGTGACTGGTAATATTAACCATTTCCCTATAAGGAAACATTTGGCATTCATTGCCCGAGCAGCCAGTACTGCTTTCGATTGAAATTTATAAAATCTGTCTTTTAAAACAGTTTTTCAGGAAAATAGGTTTCTTAAATCCAGTAGCTGTTATCACTCTTTCCATTATTTATGGAGGTTTCCTTTCTAATCTTTTATTCGAATTAGTGTTGAATGCTGGTAATCCGCAAGTTTCTGTTATGTGGTACAGTTCTGTATGATTATGTAGCACCAATCCCCAAAGTTAAAAAAGGAATGTCTTTGTCAAGACCTTCAGGTTTCACTCGTTAAAATCCATTGATCTTAGAATGCGATTGTATACAACTGACGGTTTTGATATTTTTTAAATAAGTTTGCTTTAATGTCTGAAATCCATATGAAAGCGCCGATCTAATGAGAAGATTTAAGAACATAACTCGATTTTTAAGGTTGTTTTGGTTCTGTAGCTGTTTGCTGTGTTGTGGGAAACTAATACTAGCAAAAACAAAACAAATAAAAAAAACAAAAACCAAAACAAAAAACAAAATAAAAAAAGAAAAAAAAAGAAAAAGAAAGAAAATACTTTCTATGTTCCTGACCAAGTGTCGAGAGGGTTGTTTTTCTTATGTTTGAAGGCTACAGCAGACAAGTCGACTTGCAAATCAAATCTAGATACTTGAGAACACCTTAATTCAGAGTAGAATGAGTTGCCCTTCTTCTTCTTCTTCTTCTTCTTCTTCTTCTTCTTTGTGTCTTGTCCTTTTTGGAGGTAGACGATCATGGCCCTCTACGTCTCCCTATCCCTGGTGGCTCCCAGCACGCTTTCTCCTTTAACATTTCGCAACCCCCGTTCTGTTATTCACCTGCTCAGGCCCTTCAAATATGTTATCCGCTGCTTTCCTCTGTCTCTTTTTCCCTTAATCTGGCCTGTTAGTATCATGTTCTCCAAGCCCTCCTTCCTCATTACATGTCCCAGGAACTTTAGCTGTCTCTTCCCGATGCTCAGTATTAATTTCATTTTCGTTTCCATCCTTTCCAACACCTCATCATTGCTCACATGCTTGGTCCATGATATCCGCAGCATCCTTCTGTAGAACCACATTTCAGTTGCTTCAATTTTTCCTACATCTTAGACGATATTTTCCATGATTCACTGCCATATTGAAGAACTGACATCACATAGAAATGTAGTACTTTCTTCTTTGTTTCTAGGGAAATTTTGCACTGCTTTTATAAAAACCTGTCACCATATCGAGCACATATGCTTTATGTACCTGGTAATTCTTCAGGATGTGCGTTGTAGTACATTAGATATCGGCTCGGAACGAGAACTCAGGGAGCCGAGTTCGAATTCTAGCAGAATTCATTGCATTCACTTACGCGCAAATACCCTTGGGAAAGGTATTAATCCGTCTATTCCTTCCAGTTATGGGTTAAATAACAGGACAGATTGTGTTTTATAGCCTTGGTCGGCAACCAGTCTACCGCAGAAAGTAATGGCAAACTACTGCGGGATAATCTTCTGCCCAGTCAGTCATCTCTCTCTCTCTTTCGAGACATGATCGCCCAAGCGTGTATCACGTATGGCACTTAACTGACCGAATTCTTAGATTAAGTATGACCATAGATATTTTTTGCACTAAGAAAGGCGATAATGTTACTAAGACGCAAAGTGTTAGTAGGAAGTAAAAAGAGCAAAAAGACTTCAGTGAGTAGAAAGGATGAGAAAGGTTTCAAGTCGATGGCGATTTACGTTGCATTTAAAGTTTTGAAGATATTCGCTGGAAGGGAAGCAAGAAACTTTAAGAGCATTTCAAAGGAGAGGAAAAAACTATTAGAATATAACTTGTAGATTTGAATTGTAGATTTATAAATGTGCAAGATGGATTCTGACCATAAAAATTGTCTGCTATGACGCAGTGAACCAACTTTCCTAGCAGCAGAGCTAGCAATTTCTTTAATATAATCCCTTCATGTCAGTGAATAAAATCGGTAGTCATATTTTTCAACCCAAATGTTGTTGAGCAATGGGCACATGTTTCTGAGATATTTTTTTTCATGCTGAATTTGAAAATCAACTTCATTTTGCCCATCACATCACGTTTTCTCCGTACAGATAATTTTTATTTTGCTTAAAATAGGCCAAAATGCCAAATTCACAGAGATATGCCAGAAATGATTCTTCTTCTTCTATGTGCCCTGTCCCTTCAGGACGTAGGCGATCATGGTTCTCCACGTCTCCCTATCCCTTGTGGCCTTTAGTATGTTTGCTCCTGTTACTCCTGGCAACCCCCGTTCCGTCATCCACCTGATCCGGCATTGCAAATATGTTATTCGCTGCCTTCCTCTGTCTCTCTTTCCTTCTATCTGGCCAGTCAGTATCAGGTTCTCCAAACTCTCCTTCCTCATTGCGTGTCCCAGGAACTTCAGTTGTCTCTTCCTGATGCTCAGTATTAATTTCCTTTTTGTTGCCATTCTTTCCAACACCTCATCGTTGCTTGCATGCTCAGTCCACGATATCCGCAGCATCTTTCTGTAGAACTACATTTCCGCAGCTTCCAGTTTTGTCCCCTTTTCGATGTTGTCCAGCATTCACTGCCGTATTGAAGAACTGAAAAAAAACTATTAGAATATAACTTGCGGTTACATCTAACTAGTCCAACAGTAAGAGTAGAGAGACCTACTTGCCAGTCTAGTCAGTCGGTTAAGTGTCATACGTGATACACAATTGGGCGATCATGTCTCTTTCGATTCATGACTAACTAGGCAGAAGATTTTTCCGCAGCAGATTGCCATTTCTTTCTGCGGTAGACTGGTTCCCAGCCAAAGCTATAGAACTAACTCTGTTCTACTGTTTAACCCAGCTGAAGGGAGAAAAGATTGCTCAATAACTTCCCCAAGGGTATTTGCGCGTAAATGAATGCAACGAATTCAACTGGAATTCGAACTCAGTTCTCCGATTTTTCTTTCCGAGCCGATATCTATTGCACCACATATCAAATTTAATGCAACCAGCTTAATCATCTGCAATAATTCTTCTCTGTCAACTAATGTTTGGCAAAAGACCAACATTGTATATCAATTTAAATATTCTTTATGAGACTGAATCTATGACAAAAAATAAATGTATATGTTGATTACATGATGACAATATTATCGAGGAGAATTACATAAAATATGTCGGATTTAAGTTCGATTGAACGACATTTGAAGGAACGTTTCTATCCACATTCCCGATTTAGAGAAACATTAATCGGCAATAAAAGTGTACTCCACCACAATAATAAAAAAATAAACAAATAGTAAATCTCCGATTTAGTAGAATACTTAAATTAATGCAATTAATGTACCAAGGGAGAAAGTTCATCAGAGCTATTACCATGAAACTATTTATAGAAAAGACATAGGGAAGCCACTATACGGCGGTGAAAAAATGACTGAAGCCAAGATGCCAGGTTAGGACCTATTACATTACAGAATCTTTGTATTTTGTCGAGAATCTCTAAATGTATGATAAGAAACCCAGACTATATCATGTACTAGGCGAACATGGACTTCCACTCGGCTCCGTCTCTTGTCGCTCTCAATATTTTTTCTCTTGGTATCTTTTCCAAACCCTGCTCCGCCATCCATTTGCTCAGACCCAACAAGTACATTACAGAATCTTTGTGTTTTGTCGAGAATCTCTAAATGTATGACAAGAAACCCAGACTAGATATAGTAGCAATATTCAATACACAGTTGAACTGTAGATTTATAAATGTGCAAGATGGATTCTGACCATAAAAATTGTCTGCTATGACGCAGTGAACCAACTTTCCTAGCAGTAGAGCTAGCAATTTCTTTAATATAATCCCTTCATGTCAGTGAGTAAAATCGGTAGTCATATTTTTCAACCCAAATGTTGTTGAGCAATGGGCACATGTTTCTGAGATATTTTTTTCATGCTGAATCTGAAAATCAACTTCATTTTGCCCATCACATCACGTTTTCTCCGTACAGATAATTTCTATTTTGCTTAAAATAGGCCAAAATGCCTAATTCACAGAGATATGCCACGACTTAAATATACGAGCGAAATAGTTGAGACATTTCGTTTCATGTTAAAATGATTTATCACTCAGGAAAAAGTATCTAAATATCTTTTAAAATGAATTCTAAGTTATTTCAGTTCAGATAAGCTGACCTGAAAATGCTTGATTTTATGAGATATGGAAAATGTTCTCGTGCCATCAATGTTCTTAGCTTCTGAAAACTTTGTGATTTCTGTTTCTTCTCTACTTTTCATTGAAGACGCTCTTTAGAAGTCATTCAAAGAACAGCGATGTTAGTTTTTATTAGTAGTTTTCACTTTAAGCCTGAAACCGTCATAAGATTTTATCAGATCACTTGAATTTATAGAGGTCTGGTATTTTCATGCAGTCTCTGTATGACATACATAAGAACAATGATAAATGAGGGTTATTAGGGTGTTTGGCGGCTGTATTTGAGATTAGAAAGTTTAGAAATTTCTTTATCAGCACTTAAAATAGCCGCCAAACACCAGATAGCAGATAGGCATAACCAACTAGGCACTTTTTCTACCCATCCCCAACACCACCGGCATCTTGTTTGACCAAAGATTTATACAGGTTAGTTTAGTTCTACACGAAGTTTTAATTTTGTACTCGGCTAAGCTTAGGATAAATATAAATCCTGAAGTCCGTGATAGTTAAATGTTTTTTATTGGTAAGGTTAGTGTTACAAAGGCGGCAATTATGTTTATGACGTTAATTTAATTAAACAGACATTTGAATGGTTGACACTTTCAGGATTGAAAAGAAAGGAGTCGATGGTTTCTAAACTAATCATATAATTCTGCTAAATGCACGATTTTTTTTCTTGAGCCGAAGGAAATAAAATGTTCTTCTTCCGCAATCTTCATTACCTATTTTTGCAGATAAATAAGATATAAATTTTTGTTTATAATAGGAAAGGAAATTTTATATATAACACGAAAGAATTTGACGTATAATACAAAAATGTTTTAGTTATAACACCAAAAAAGTTTTACTCATAATACAAAACAATTTTTGCTTATAATATGAAGAGAAGGCTTTTGTGTATAGTACGAAAAACAAAACAAAACAAAAAAACACGTACGATACTAATTACAGTTTTTCATATAGTATCAAGTTATTTTTTGTGTATAATGCGAAAAAACATTTTTGTGTATCATATCAAAGTAACTTTTACTTGCATGAAATACATTTTTGCGTATAATATGAAATAAAGTTTTGCATAAAATACCAAAGAAAAGTTTGCTTATGACATGAAGTAAATTTTTGTAATAACAAAAACATTAAAAACACACACAGAAGCAAGATGATAATGCCCCTAAGACGCAAGGTGACTATTAGAGTGAAAGAGAATGAAAAGATTTCAGAAGGAACCAGAAACCTAATCCTAAACAGGAAACAAGGTACCTCTAATCCTGTCGAAGAGACTGGGGAGGAGTGTAAACGGGGCGATAGGCTTAGTCTTATTCTTCAAATTTGTTTTTTTGTTGTACTAAGCTAATATTTATCGCTATTCGGTTGTTGAACGCTTTAGATTTTGTGGCGTATCGGTGGTGATTTTGGCTTTAGTAGTTCGTTAGATTTAGTATCTGGAATTGCTAATCCTGCGCGCCACCGGTTTTGAATTCAGAGTTGTCTTTCTCCCAGCCCCAACCCCACTTTGCTCTCTTATTTAACCCATAGCTTATGGCGAGAAGAAATGGATTTTTATCTTCCCCAGAGTCATTTGAACTCAACTCGACGCTTTCATTTTCCACGCTGATAACCAATACGCTATGCGAATATCTGAACATAATAAATAATACTAAATAAAAAAACTGTGCATCCCAGTCTTGCGTTCACGTTTCATCATTGTTGATTTTTAAAAAAATTGTAACGTTTCTTTCGTCTCATCTAAAAGCTATTCTGCCAGTACAAGATTAGTCTAATTTTGGCAGAATAGTTTTTAAAAGAAACATAGTATTTAGTTTTATTTATTTTTTAATTCACATTGGTGGGAAACTTTAAAAGAATTCTGATGTAGGTCAATTGTTATCTGTGTATTGTCAATTACAGCTGAGTGGAAAGATGCGTATAGGTCATAAGTTAGATTCGTGATTGCCAGCAATCGAATGACATCATTCAATCTGTTTTTCTTGGGGTCAGTCTCTACCTGATCCTCGCATATGGTGGCTAATATAATTTGTTTCGATATTGACCTCGACCTGGCCTGAGTTGATCGGCAAACTGATCCCATCAGTTTGGTATGGAACTGTTTAATTTCAGTTGATGAACTCGGCCCGTGAACGGAGTCAATTGGATTTTGGAAGGAAGGAAGGAAGGAAGGAAGGAAGGAAGGAAGGAAGGAAGGAAGAGGTGACTCGGCGTTAAATTGAAGACTAACAAGACAAAACTGGGATAAGACTCAATGGAGTGAGATGAAGATAAAGTGCGAAAAAGATGCAAAATAAACATAGATCTAGAAATATTGGTGATGAAAGTGACTCTAAAAATAATAAGATTTGATAAATAAACAGTGATGAAAATAAATTTACACTGTTTATATTCTAACTATTGTCACCCTCTTCGTTGTTGATGTTACAATGTTTCGGTCTTCCTCAAGTATATATCAATCTGGGAATTCTGAACCCTTTATTTAATCATGGGGGTAGATTGCCCTCGTTCCACCGCTCATGTCTATCTTATTTTTATTTAATATTATTCCCATATTACTCGCTGAGTATACACTGTCTAACCCAGGGATTAAACTCACAACTTGAATATCACCAAATTCACAAATCAATTCTTTTATCCACTAAACCTACCCCGTAGAGTAGATGAATGGTTCAGTTCAGAATTGCCTGCAGTTTACCCAGATCGCTCAACACCTGAAGAAAATTTGAGGGCATAAATGCCGAAACGTTGTGATAACAATGAGAACAAAGATGAGGATAATAGCCCGAATATTAAATCGTGAAAATAATGATAACTCATCATCCCAGAAATTCAGAGTTGAGAATGAGCATTAACAAAATAATCTTTATTTTGGAGGCAAAATCTTTAAGATAATGAATGTCGCTGCAACCTCTTCAGAAAAAAATCCAGGTAATTTAATTATTTTCATTATATATCTTCTAAAAATAAGGTGGGGATATTTAAAACTCATTTCACACTTTTACTTATAAAACGAGTAAAGAAATTTCAATACCTAGGAAGTGTTCGAACAGAGGATGGAAAGTGCGACATTGAGAGCCAAAGATGTATTGGCATGGCCAAAGACGCATTTCAAAAGCTGAGAGACAGGAAAATCTCATTGGAAACGAAGAAAAGAGCGCTGGATTGGTATGTGATATCTGTCATTCTTTATAGAAGTGAATGTTGGACAATCTCATCAAAGATGAAGGAGAGGCTTGAGGCAGCGGAAATGTGGCTCTGCAGAAGGAAGCTGAGGATACCATGGTCTAAGCACGTGAGCAACGAGGAGAGGATAGAAGAATACTCATACTCAACATCAAGAAGAGAAGGATGTGGTTTCAGGGACACGTAATGAGGAATGTGTGTCTGGGGAATTTAATACACACAGGACAGATAGAAAGAAAGAGAGACAGTGGAAAGCAGCGCGAGACATGCTTGATAGACTTGAGCAAATGGAGCGGAGTTTGGGAGAGATACCAAGAGGAAAAAATATTGAATGTGACAATAGACAGAGCCAAGTAGAAGTCCATAATCGCTTATGTCTTGAAGGGACACCGCGCACGAAGGAGAATATGCGGTTTACCCTCGGAAAAGGTATTAATCCGTCTCTTCTTTCTTCAGCTATGGGTTAAATAGCAGTGGATATCGACTAGGAAAGAGAAATCAGAACAGAAAGCCGAGTTCGAATTCCAGTTGAATTCGTCGCATTCACTTACGCGCAAATACCATTAAAAAAGTATTAATTGGTTTCTTCTCCCTCCAGATATGGGTTAAATATCAAAAGACAACTGGGAAAGTTATTAATCCGTTTCTTCTCTCCCCAGCTATTGGTTAAATAGCAGGACAGATTGGGTTCTGTGGACTAGGTTGGCAACCAGTCTATTGCAGAAAGTAATGGCAACCTACTACGGGAAAATCTTCTGTCCAGTCAGTTATGTCCCTTTCGAGACATGATCACCAAAGCGTGTATCACGTATGGCACCTAACTGACTGACTGATATTCAGATTACAGATTGCGGATAGCAGAGTCAGAAGGATATTTACAAACTTCAGTAGCGACAGTTCGCATTTACTTTGCCCCAGTTTCCTTGGGAAAAACACGAATCAAATTCCCCAGTCCACTATAAGAGGACAGTCAGGCCTCTTGATCCTAGTAAAGGAAATCCATTTTGGATGTTTGACAATAGGTTAGGTTAGAAATCGTTCATTACTGGCAGTACCATCTAACCTAAGACATATTACACGAAGAGAAATAGTACACCGCCAAGTTATACCATATTTTTAAAATAGATACCACGGATGGAAATTAATTGGCATATTTCTTCGAACTGACAGGGAATGGAAAACTGTGAACTGCTACTATGCTGCGCAATTTGCATCTTACAACGCATTTATATAAAACAGCTTGTATATGACTAGCAGTATAGCCCGGCGTTGCTCGGGTGTAATGAAAGCTTTAAAACTAATCCATGGTCCTGGAGCTCAGACTCTTTGGACGTTGGCACGAAAGACTAAAAAGCAATAGTTGTTTCCAGTTAAAGTGAAACCGTAGACTGAAAGAAAAATGAATGGATGTAAGTCAAATTTTGATTTCCTGCTATCGATATCAAATTTTCTGCACTATTGTAAGAACTGCAACCTTGAAACTTCTGAATATCGTTTCTTATGTCTTTGTCTATGAGTGTATCAAATTTGATTAAAATCGGACCACTCCTTCCATAACCTGATTTTTTCGATTATAGATTTTCGATATTTATCGGGGGTACCTCGACACAAAACCTAGCTAAGAACACTCGCAGACGCTTATAGTATAGTATTATGTGTAAATTTTCAAGAAAATCGGTTCAGCTGTTTCGTAGCCTATAGGTAATGGATACACACACACTGACAAAGTTCCATTTATAAATAAGTTTAAATATATGGTAATGGTAATATTAGCCGTTTTCTTATAAGGAAACATTTGGAATTAATTGATTGAACTGACAGTGCTACTTTTGGTTGAAATGTGTAAAATATTTTTATTAAAACAATTTATCAGTTAAATAGGTTTCTCAAGTCCCGTAGCTGTTATCATTCTTTCAAGTAGTGATGGGGATTTCTTTTCTATTTTTTTTGTTTAATGTACTACGGAATGTCTACATCTTTATTACGTCATTATTTTCTATTTAAGTTAGATGTGCTATTCATTTTATTTGTTGGCATTGTTGAGTGTCTTCAAGTGAAACTCTACATATCAGACTAATCATAGGTAATTGAATGTCAGAACGAAAAAAATTCTATGTAACGCTATTAGTATATAATTATCGCGATATGATTCTACCACTACTAATTATTTTACTTTGAGTAAGTCCTTTTGTATGCGTAAACGTCCGTTAAAAGGACTTCATCAAATTGAAATAATTACTGATGGAATTATATATATATATATATATATATAGAGTGACGGGGGGGGAAATATAAACAAGTCCTTGGTATGACGATGAACTACAGCTGGTAGCAAGGCCTCTGATCGGGAGATAGAAGGTTTTGAAGAATATGGAACCACCTCTCAATGGCTGTTTTTTTTTTAGTTCCACCCTGAATCGGGGTGGTAGCACCAGTTAGGGTGCCAAAAAGTGAACACCTAAACCAAAACGAAGCACTATGAAAGCACAAAAAATATATTTTATAGTAAAAATACTAGCAATTCATTTCTATATAAAAAATACCAACAATACATATTTATAGTAAATTTACCAATGATACACTATATAGTGTTGTGGAGTAGTTTTCGCACTGAAGGTTATAATCATGCTATGTCGGTTGCTAATCGACTTAACGTACCCAAAATGTTAGGAACTTGGTAATCTTCTACTGAAAGCTAAACTCCTTAGTATTCGGCTAACTGCCGGCTAATATCAACTGCCTAGTAGTTCTACTGAACTCCAATAGAAGTCTAAATAACTCACATGAACTTCTCAAGTACTTCCTGTTAACTCTTATTAATATAAGAGGGGGAGTCCATTATCTGCGGAATATGTGTGTTTCCTCATAACACTATGATTGTTTATAATATTTAGATTTCGATATTAAATAACCCATAGAGGTTGTTATGTCGCTAAACAAAATCAATCAACCAAAACATATAAACAAAGACATTGCTTGTAATTATAAATAAAGAAGAAATATTGGGGATGTTTGGACGCCAAACTTTAAATTTGAATTGCATGCATCCAATGTGTCTAGATGTACAGTTTAGCCGATTTCATTCAGCTTCCCAAAGCTTTTTAAAAAACTTTATCGCTGTTTTTTGTTTTTTTAATATTTAACATTTCTGAGAGCAGCGATTTTTTTTTAATAAAATAGGCCAGCGTTCCTCATGTAAAAAAAAAAAAAAAAAAAAAAAAAAAAAAAAAAAAAATGAATAAATTGTGTATGATCAACATACGTACAAAATGAGCCACACTACTCGGTACAGAGTTGAATATTATCGATATATTTAGCATTCAGGATATTTGTGGTGATTGAAGTCCTAATGATAGTAATATAGATTTGAGTCTTCCATTGATGAATGAGCATTAGTTCGATTCAACAACGAAAATTGAAGTTTGGAGACAACAGCTAGACATACCAGATGATCAACGTTGAGGAGTTCACTGGCAATCAAAGACGCCGAAATATTAGTTTGCTGTAATTGTAAAAGTTGTAAGAAATGAAGAAGAAGAAGAAGAAGAAGAAGAAGAAGAAGAAGAAGAAGAAGAAGAAGAAGAAGAAGAAGAAGAAGAAGAAAAAAATAAAATGGCTTTTTTTGTGTTTTTCAGACAAGTCTCGACTCATTAATATATTTTTTTGACAGTGAATAATCCAAGAGCCAATATATCAGTGGCGAACGTAATAAAGATTTGTTATTGATTTTTCCCGCCTTTTCAGATTTTACGCGGGAAACGTAATTACATCAAGACTGAGGCGTTGAAATCTCACGAGAATTTACAAAAAGAGATAGATAGATAGATAGATAGATAGATAGATAGATAGATAGAGTGTATGTGTGTGTGAGAGAGAAAGAGAGAGAGGCAGAAAGAGAGAGAGAGAGAGAGGGCGAGAATAGTCTTAATGAGAAACATGGACAGAAAAAGATGCAATTCTATCAAGCCGATATAGATGTACAAGTGAAAAAGAAATAATGGTCAAACCGAGAGGCATGAAATTAGCGGGAAGAATATTTTATTTTAAATTTATTTCAGGTTGTTGTCTGTCGATTTATAGCAATGTCTGTCAGTCATTATACTTTTTATTGTCTGATGCAATTCTCCTTGAATAGTAAGTGGTTCAACGTCCGTTTAAAGATGTTTTGATTTTGACATGTGTGCGGGGGAGGGAAGAGCACATAAGAAGCATGCGTGACAAAATAGGAAACAAATGGAAGTAGGTAGGAAGGGGGTTGAGATAAAAGGAGACAAAGACTATGAATATAAAAATTAGGATTAATGAACTAGTTGTCAGATTACTAAACAGATCAATATAATTGGAGAAAGATAATTCTAGACACATGTAAGCACACATTTATATAAAATAAACAAGTACACACATCAGCACATGTATGCGTGTGAATGTGCACACCCCACATTATATAATAGCTGACTACTTGTTTATCGAGCACACATGCCTACCTAACGAGGTGGCTTAGTCAATCGCCGACTAGATGCATTCAATACCCGCAGAACTCACCAAATAGTGTAACAATGCAGGGCCTGATCAGGTGGATGACGGAACGGGGGTTGCGAGGTGTAACAGGAGCAAACATACTAAGAGCCACAAGGGATAGGGAGACGTGGAGAACCATGATCGCCTACGTCCTGAAGGAACAGGGCACATAGAAAAAGAAGAACAATGCTGAACGAAGCGTAGTTAGATTTTCCTGGGGAGAACGAATCATCTGGCATGATAACAGTTTAAGCAATGAAAGAGCACTCAAATCTTCAATCACGATGACTTGCGATTTGCATAACTATCGACCTTTTCTGAACAGTTCAATCAACCATCTATCCAATGTTTTCAGGCACTTTCCAGATAGACAACACCAGGAGTCATCTTACTGAAAAACTGACAATGATGAGATTTGAATATGATCTGAAAGGGAACATTCTACCCACTTTATTATGTCATATGTATACAAGGTGGTGCAAAAGCTTGTACCCATAGACAATTTACTAGAGAAATCTTTTCTTGTTTTTAACATAATTTTGATCCGTTAAGTATCATAGAAAAGCTAACAATTCCTGAAAGAGTATAACTTCTGCGCTTCCGAGAACATAAGTGTTAACCTAAGAACTAAGAGTAGAACATGTGTCTCCGAGTAAGAAAGTGTTTAGAAGACTGTGTATTTATTCTAAACTGTAAATTGTTATATAGCTAATTTTCATGAGTAAATCAATTGTTATATGTAAACTGTGAATGGTTATATAGTAAATTGCCTATGGTTTAGATTTTTGCACAACCTTTCGTTAATTCAGTAATGAATTCGAACACTCTCGGCTACTGGCATGTATTCACATTGTGTATAGAACACGCTAAAATCCACATTCCTCCACCGAGTGCCTGTAGCAGGGGAGTAGAATCGCTGACTATATATATATATATATATATATATATATATATATATAGAGAGAGAGAGAGAGAGAGAGAGCTCAACACAATATTTAATAATTCTCTGAATAATATCCACCGAACTCTATTTTTATCTAATTAATAATTTATATTAATTGGATAAAATCTTTTGGATTATCCCCTCCGTTTTTACGGATCTACCATTCCCTCCTATATATATATATATATATATGTGTGCGTGTGTGTGTGTGTGTGTGTGTGTGTGTGTGTGTGTGTGTGAACGGCTTATTTTTTCTACATCTCATAATTGTTTGTCTATGAAATCAGAAACTAGTTTTCTATTTTTTTTCATTTAAATTTTAAGAAAGATTGCACTTCCAGACACGAAACGAACCTGTAAACATTTTCCATCAGCGAAACCACTCTATAACCGAAACGCGTCACCACCACTTTGGCCACGGATGGTACCATTGTTTTATTTAGTAAGACTTCTCGATCTTAACCGGTTTTCATTCATTTCACTGTGTAAGAAAAAAAAAGCAAAAGCAAACAAACAAAAAAGCAAAACAACAAAAAATCAAACAAAAATCTCCATTAAAATAACAAGTATACTATTTAACACACACACACACACACACACACACACACACACACACACACACACACACACACACACATATATATATATATATATATATATATATATATAATAAATATATATATAATCATTATCTGTAGATTTGGATCAATGTATCAAAATTAAAAAGCAATCGAATTAGTAGTTGAATAAGATTATTATAGTCAAGTACAAAGACACACCACCACCATATCGGGTACTAAGTGCTCAACGAATTCACTTCATACGCAAGCACACCTACAAAACTTACTTATTCCTAATACGAACCAAACGAAGTGATTATAGATCTTTAGAAAATGAAGAAAGATTTTATGAACACTCCCACACATACCCAAACAAAGAGCAGTGAAATGTCTTACCTTGTGAGTGAAGAAGTCAGGCATTTCCCACTGACGTCAGAAAATTGGTTAGCTAATCCTAGTTTCAGACGCTTGCATACGAACATTTCTGCTTCTTGAATACCCAAAGAGATATCCTGTGCTTTCTGATACTATACCGAGCGGACGGTACCTTAGTTACTGTTTCTGGGGGAAGTAAAATAAGTGCACTCAAAACTTAGTCCCGATGACTTGTGATTTTGTGTTAGCACAGCCATCCACTGCTTCCAAACAGTTTTGTCTACCCATTTTCAATCTCAAGGTGTGGGGTATGATTTTCAGACATTTGCTGACAAAAACGCCGCACGCTTAGATCGTCTCACCCGTCTGATATTAGCAAATCGACTATGGTAAGATTCGAAACCAGTTCTCATGGTTGGATCTCTAATGTTCTAACCACTTGACCACGCACCAAATAACTCTAATAGAGACCAGGATTCTGAACGCTAATTTTCAAGTAAGGTTTGTTCCTGGCGCCTCACTATCTTCCTTTAATCATTTCTCTTCTTTAATATTAGTAAATGTCAGTGAAGTTGTGTTGTGGAAAGGTAGATACACAGATATCGATCGAAGGGAAATCTGATGAAGATAGATAAGGAAAGACCAGGATAGATACAGATTCAATAGATAATTAGATATGAACAACTTGGATGAGATCGAAATATTTATCAATATCATAGTCACTCACACATTCTATAAAATCCAATCTTCAGTTTGGTCATTTTCTGTTCTATTGCTACCGAAACTGAAAATCAATATCATGTCTTCCCTTTCCTTATATATTTCTGTAATTAGCTTGTGAATTTCATCAATTCCTTTTGCAGCTCTCAGCCTCGCTGTCATCGTCATGGCGAGCAGCGGGGAGGCGTTCCTTTCTTCATCATGAGCTAAAAGAACGTGGATTGAACACATATTATTATTGTTATTGTTTAGTTAATGTTAATTGAATTTAATGAGAACAAAATACATTCTTTCAACACTTTTTTTGTTAGCCAGTATTTCTGGCCCAAGGTAATGAAAACGATATAGCTGTTTGTCTGCACGAATATCTATCTATCTATCTATCTATCTATCTATCTATCTATCTATCTATCTATCTATCTATCTATCTATCTATCTAGGATGTTCATTATCTATCTATCTATCTATCTATCTATCTATCTATCTATCTATCTATCTATCTATCTATCTTAGGATGTTCATTATCTATCTATCTATCTATCTATCTATCTATCTATCTATCTATCTATCTATCTATCTTAGGATGTTCATTATCTATCTATCTATCTATCTATCTATCTATCTATCTATCTATCTATCTATCCTAGGAAGTTCATTATCTATCTATCTATCTATCTATCTATCTATCTATCTATCTATCTATCTATCTATCTATCTAGGGTGTGCGTTGTGGATATCGGCTCGGAATGAGATATCGGAGGATTGAGTTTGAATTCCAGTTGAATTTATTGCATTCATTTACGCGTAAATACCTTTGGGAAAGGTATTAATCTGTCTCTTCTTCCTCCAGCAATGGGTTAAATAGCAGGACAGATTGGATTCTATAACCTTGGTTAGCAGTCAGTCTACTGAAGAAAGAAATAGCAACCAATTGTGGGAAATTCCTCTGCCCAGTCAGTCATGTCTGTCTGTTCGAATCTGTCTAATGCAGACTATTGTATCAATACACCTACTTTAGTATGCTTATCTCTCTCTCTCTCTCTTTCTCTCTGACTCACTATTTCTCTTTTGCGTTCGCTTTTCCTCGTTCAATATATATCAAGCTGCAAACGTCTGTTCTCGTTCGATCACTGAA